>VZTM01021963.1:54837-99637 GCA_013400555.1 Jacana jacana | reverse complement strand
GGGGGGGGGGGGGGGGGGGGAGAGACAAGCAGCGGAGCCCCCGACCAGAGAGCTGGAGGCGGCGGATGGGACCGGGGAGACCAAGCCCCAGGAGGGGGCACCCACAAGCCCAGCTAGAAAAAACCCTGGAGGAGGAGCGGTATACCCCTCTTCTCCCCACCCCGGCTCCCTCCCTGTCATCAAAAATTATGGTCGGCTCCTCCACACCCCGACTCTCGGGGGGTAGCAGCGCGTTTCTAGGGTGTGAATCTCAGCCAACACCCAACAGACGACCCTTCCCCCCTCCGCTGGTGGAAGGACGCACCGACGCTCATTTCTCCCTCCAAAGCACCCCGAGAACCGAGCACAACCGCTTCCAGCACCCTGTCCCCGGCCCGACGACCACCCCCGCTCCCCGAGCAGGGGCGGGCCGGCGTCTTGCTGCTTTGCATATGCAAATGAGGAGCGGGGGAGGAGGGGAAGGCCACGCGTGGTCCCCCCCGTCGGTCCCCTCGGGCCGGGGCGCAGATCCCGCTGCCTCCTGTCACGGAGCTTGTTCCTTTGTGCCGCCTTTCGAGGAATCAAAGCAGACACGGTTGTGACACGTAGCCCGGCGGGTCAGAGGTCAGATTTCACAATCCCAATTACAATGATTTCTAATGATGTTTATCTTGCGGGCTCCGACGGCTGGAAGCTTTACAAGAGGGCTCCGCTCCCCTCCCTTCTGCTCGGAGGGCCCTGGGTGCGGGGGGCCCTCGCCTCGGCTCCAGCCGGGGGGAGATGTGCTGCACC
This sequence comes from Jacana jacana, assembly GCA_013400555.1. Taxonomy (NCBI): domain Eukaryota; kingdom Metazoa; phylum Chordata; class Aves; order Charadriiformes; family Jacanidae; genus Jacana; species Jacana jacana. The sequence goes on along the minus strand of VZTM01021963.1, from coordinate 98,866 downwards.
AGGCACTGGGAGAGTGGGCGTCGGGGGTCCTTCCTCGACCTCGGGCTCCCTCCACAACCCCCGCTGTGGTGCTCGAGGCCACGCCGGAATTAAGCAAATTAATATCATAGTGTCTTACATTAACGAACACTGCACCTCTCCATCCCCATGGGGTGAGGTCCGAGGCGCGGCTATTTGTCCGGAGCTCGTCGCGGGCCGGGGGGAGTGTGTAGGAACCGGACTTATCCCAGTGGCTCCCTCAACCCCGGGCCGCCCAGCCGCCTCCGAAGCCGCCGGTGGAGTCCCGTGGCGGGGGGAGGCGGGCGGTCTCGGCGGGGGAGCTCTTTCCGAGCCGCCGTGCTCGGGGAGGGTCCTGGCAAGGGGAGCACGGCCCGAAGCGCACACCCCACATCCCCCAGCCCCGGGGCTCTGGGTTCTTGTCGGTGAAACCGGTTCGGTTTAACTTATATTTTATCTCCCAACAAATATTCGCACAGCGGCGGTCGGATCAAAACACAACTCTAAACGGTTTCCGATTAAATCTAAAACCTTTTGGAAAAAAAAAAAAAAGAAAAAAAAATAAAGCTTGGCCGAACCGAATGGCGAAAGGCTGGAATTTGGAGGGAAAAAAGTTACAAATTTTGAGTTTAAAAACTCATAAATCCGTCACTTTACCCCTGTTGGGGAGTTGGACACGTTAGCTCCCGAGCCCCAGCCTCGGGCTGGCTGTTGACAGCAGTGCGCAAGGTGCATCTTTATGCTCTCCATCAAAATGCCTTTGAAACAGAGTTAAAAGAGTGTATGTAAACCGGTTAATGGAGCTCCTTCTTCCGGTTGAGTAAGTCGGTGAACCAGACTTTGCTGGAAGTAGAAGCCCTTTGCTCTGAGATCTGATCTTTACCGCACCAGGTGAGCAATCCTTACATTAAAAAGAGTTTGTTTGTTTCTTCTTGGTCACTTTGTCAGTTTGGAGATAACGAGGATGCGAATAAAAACTTGGTTAGCTGCAGCGGGAGCGGAACCGTCGGGGAGGAGTGTGGGGGGATTAGTGGGGGGGACAGGACTGCCGATATGAGCCCGCTGCGGCCCGTGGTGATGCCGGTGCCTGCGGGGTGGTCGTGGGGGACTCGGCGGGGAGGACACCGGGAGCAGCCCTGCTGTGCCCCCGGGCTGTAGCTGCGGTTCTCGATCCCTCGGGGCTCGGCTCGGGCAGGGGAAGGAGCCGCCGCGCCAGGGCGATGAGGGGGCACAGGCGTGGGTCACATTTCGGTGTTTTTTTTTCTTTTATGGATTTTTTTTTTTATTATTTATTTCCTTTTCCCTTTCCCACCCTCCGTTGAGCTGCTTGGAGCCACCGGGCTCGGAGAAAAGCGGGGTCCCACCAGAGGTAAAGGCAGCCCCGGGGTAGGACAAGATGCTGCTCCCCCTCATCCGCATCAGAGCACCCTTCCCTGCCAGGCGGGTAGAGCTCTCCGGTCCCCAGCAAAGACCCGGAGTTTCCCGGTGCCAGACAGACTTCCTGGCAGCGGTCACTGGACGGATGGACGAAGAGGGGGGCAGGCAGCATCCCGGGGTGCTAGGCTCGGGGCCCCTCTTGGCAACAGTGGGCCACGGGCGCCTCCCACCCTTTTCAGCTGGTGCCCGTGGGGCAGCGGCTGCCCGGCCCGGGGTCTCTTGGCGGGGGTGGGGTGTGGGAAAGAGCTGAGCTCTCAGTGGGGCCGTGTCGGGTTGTGTCGGGCTGGGCAGCGCCGGGCCGGGCCCTGCCGTCCTTCCCGCCGTCCCCGGTACCCACAGAGTTGTTGCCCACTCCCCGGCCTCTCCGTTTGCCAGGGCGGGCTGCTCTCTGAGAAAGCACCGCAGGGACCCGAGGAACGGTGACAGTAATGGGGCACTTCTTTTTCTTCTTTTCCCTCTTCCTTTTTTCTTTCTTCTTTTTTGGTTGCCAGATTAAAAACAATCCCCTTTCTCACACCCCCATCCCCTTCCCTGGGTGGCAGGATCCCTGCTGGCGCTTCGGCCAGGAACCAGCTCCAGACTTGGGGATCCTGCGGGGGACACTGGCACTTTCAGGTGTCCCCTCATGACAACAGACTTTGTCCAAAATAAGTGGAGGAGGAGATACACCTGCATGGTCTCACCGGGCTTGGCGGCCAGGCTGCGGAGGGATTAAACTTAAACCCAAAAATTAGGAGAGAAGGAAGCCAATGAGGATTGTGCTCTGGTGGGTCCCCTCAGTTATGAAATGATTGAAGAAGGCATGGGAAATAATATTAAGTTTAAGATCAGCCCTATTTTTTCCTTCCAGAGAACAATCCGTGCCTTATCTCTCTGTGAATAAATAAATCATAATTGCCTGACAGTTACCTGTCACAATAAACTTGACCAGATCTTCCAACAATTAGTTACGCGTTCTCTCTGCTCTGGTAAAAGTCTTGTTAAATGTGATGAATGTTAAAATAAGCTACCCTTGAACATACTTTGCAAGATCTTTATTGGAAAAGTACAAGTATTTAAGCCTCTTAAGGAGACGAATGCAAGAGGATGGCTGGCAAAACATAAGACTAGAGATAGCACTGGATTTTCAGATACCAAATAAAATGCTAATTGAATCATGCATCTTTAATGGGACATAGTGTTTTCCTGAAGCTCTGGTGCAGCTTTTTAAAAATACTGACTTTGACTTTAGGAGCTGGGCACTGACTCTGGCAGCAGTTTTGCTGCAGAGGGCTGTAAGCCTGGTTCTTGCCACTGGCAGCTTCAGCTGCCTAAAATTTTGTTTGTGAGTGTCATACACGGGGTCCTCTTCAGTGGGGCTGCTGCAGCACCACCTGGATCCCAGCTGAAGAAGGTGCTTCCCATTAGGCTGGGCAGGGGCAAGCACATGCTGCCCATTAATCCTTAGGAAACAACAGTCAGTGCTTTGAATGGAAGAGGGAGGAGGCCTGATGGGAGGCTTGCTCCTACTTCCTTAGCAGAATGGGGGGAAAAAGAGTTTTGCAAGCCTCCTGGCTCCAATTTCTCATCCATCAGATACTAGTGCTGCCCACAAGAGCCCTGGGCCAACTTTGTAGTCAAGGGCAGCTATGGAAGCTGCCTGCAAGGTGTGAAATTGCAAGGCAAGAGCAAAGCAAGAGACATGAGTGCCAGCATGCAAACAGACCCAAGAGCTGGCCTTAGATATCCTTCTGGGTAGGAACTTGGGTAGACCTTATTATGTTTGAGGGCCTTTAACTGGATAGAAAATATCAATATATTATTCTTTTGTTGTTGTTGTTTCTTGGGAAAGTCTGAATTTTTCCTCAGATCTCCCCATTTGTGTGTTCCTAGTTTTTTGACCTGACTGTGCCTGTGTTATGGGTAATGGGCTGGAAGCTCTGGTCCTCCCTTGGGCAAAACAAGCAGGAGCTGCACTGAGGTTCCTATCTGTAGGTGTTGTGAATCAGGATAAAGCCCTGGAGTGCACAGAGCAATTAGATTTTGTGCTGGCGCAGAGCAGGACACTGAGAGTTTCTCCTGAGCTGGGCGAGGAGACAAGAGGACAAGACAGGAGGACACACAAGGAAATTCCTTGCACTGTTTCCAGCTCTGGCCATTGCTCAGCAATGGATGTCTTTTGTGGTGGATCTCAGGTCTGGAGGTGGCACTGTGTCACCTCCTCCAGTCCCTGCTACTGGTGGAGCTGGTGAGTCTCCATGATTGTGGAAAAGCAGGTAGGGAATGTCACAGTGCAGGTTCACAGCTTTGAGCAAGGGGGGAGCTAAATATTGCGCAGCAGCCTAGCGGTTTTGCATGCAGCCTATAACTTCTGGAGGTCTTTTTACATGCAGGGTCGTATATTTAAAGTGGATTTCTGGGTTAATTTAAGGTTGTTTGGGGCTCTCTCCCTTAAGTAAAAACACACGAAAGCCACGCTTTCTTGTGGAAATGAGCATAAATATGGATCCATTTCTGTAGTGGTTTAACAAGCAGCCGAGTTTACCTCAGAACATGTCTGTTACAGGAGGCATCATATAAATATACATTGAGTCACATTCTAGATACTGATCTTGTCCTTCATAGATAATAATATCAGTTTGGAGTTATTACAGGTTCTGTGATGTAGCTGTTTCATATTTGACTTTTAAAAATATGTTCCACTTACTTGTAGACCACACAAGCTCTGTCGAGGACACCTGGTATCTATTAGATTGTTTCAGTCCATGGAACAAAGCTAATCTGATATGACTAGTGAAGTTGGGAGTTTTGCCATTGATTTCAATGGCGGCAGGATGGGACTCAGAAGGCTGAACTGTAAAAACACAGCTCCATATGATTTTATTCACATCTAGCCTGTCAGGATGAAAACCGCACCAGCCAGAGGTCAGGGGAGCTGCGCTGGGCAAAGGTGCACACAGGCAAGATTGCAAGCAGAGACAAACCATGCACAGGGGCGGATTTGCCAACTTTCACCTGGGGTTTAATTTAAAAATGAGCATCAGCTTAGCCTGAGCTACAACAATAGATTAGCAGCCTGGCTATTGCTGTAGACAGGACAAACCTTGGCAAAAATAACAGGCGTGTAGTAGTGCCAGCAGAAAGTAGAGCATTCCTCTGTCTCTTGCATACTGCACCTTTCTGAGTGTCCAGGTGAAGGTACAATTACAATTTGTGGTGCCAAGTACTTAACCCTCCCACCTGAGGTTGTTTGGGAGCCCTGAGCCCAGTGGGAATGCTGAGCCCCTCTAAACTGGTCAAGATGTCATGCAGTTGGTCGCAGGGCAGGGACAAGCTCTGGCTTCCCAGGGAGGTTAATAGCACAGATGAAAGATCTTTTTTCCACAGATGAAAGATCTTTTTTTCCCCAAAAGAGTAAAACCCAGGGCGTTGTGGAAAGCTTCAGGATCCCGCAGATCCCCTTTAATTTGTGAACTCTTGCCCATGGCCTGAAATTCCTGTGTGTTCCCCTTCCCACCCCCCAGATCCATCACAGAATTGGTTTCAAAGGCAGTGAACTAAATGGAAAGATGGTTTAACATGATTTAGTTCTGCTGGTTTCACTGCTGTGCAACCAGGTGAATGCGGACAGCATGGGCCCCCTTCCCTTGTAGACTGGGTTACACCAGCTCCAGATAAGTCCCTGCAGTGATGAAGAGGAGAATGCAGCATTCAGCCCACACTACTGCCGTTCAAGAAGGCTTATACCTCTGCTGTGGATTTTTGTACTTAGATACACATTGCTCAGTCAGTAGGTTTTACTACCCTCAGCTTGAAAAGTTACTTGAAATCCTTATTTAAACTTACAGTCACACTTCAAGCTCTTCTTCATATCCAATAAATTATTAAAAATTATTTATGAAAACATGTAATGACTGAACAAGAATGGCACCATTGGAAAAATTACTATACATTAGGGACATTAGGGACCAAATCCTGCTTGTGTTTTTTTTTTTTTTTTTAAGGACTTCTTTATTTTGGGTTCTTCTTAAATCCACTTGAAAGCACCTTAGAATTTTATTTTATTTGCGTAAATAGCGCACTTTCAGGGCAAGTTCAAGTGCTAAAAATAACAGTGGCTCTTCCCCGTGCACAGAATGAAAGAAGATGGACTTGGAGACAACTTCTTGAGGCATCTGGCCCAACCCTTTGCATCATGCAGAGTAAAGGTTGCACTAATCCAGCCCTAAATTTCCTATTTTATGCATCTCTAACTGCTGGTGCTTTAATTGTCTGGGTAGGCAGTTGTGTTTGCCATGAAAGCAGTCATCAACTGTACCACCGCGATTCCTTTCATGCTTCTGTTTTTGCAGAGACTCTTTCATTCAGAATAAGACCCAGGAAAGTATTCAGGTGTTAAAATGGGTTTTCTGATCATTTAAATACCTCCCCCCAAATATATAGTTATGTGTGAATGTCAGTAACTCCTTAATATTTAGTTATATAATAAAATTAACATTCTACTAATTTTTGCCAGTGTTGAAGCATGCATTGAATGGAAATATTTTAGAGTGATTTCTGGGTAACCCAGGACAAGTGCTGGAAGACGCTTGCGTGTCATTTTTGTCAGAAATCCTCCTTTAGAGCTGCATTTTGGGTAAAGGAATATAAAATTAATCTCATTTTATCTTATGTAAGAGTAGCAAGGTAATTCCAAATTCACATAATTAATTATTTGCCACAGAGTCACTGAAATTATTACATGACCATTTTAAGTGGCCCTGGAAGGAAGATAAAACAAGCTCTAAAGCCCGAGATCAGAGCTGCACCAAAATTTCAGCAATCCACAGGTCCCGGGAGTACAAAGCCACCCCCAGAGCCGGCCTTAATTCAGAATAACCGCAGCTCCCGCATTCCTGGCGCACCACAACAAAAGACAATAAACGGAGTCAGGTTTTGTCCGGTCCAGTCAGCCCTCGCTACTGTGCTGGGGGCTCAATGGTTTGCTTCACACGAATGCAGCGACAGGACTCAATATATGCCTGCTTTCCNTATCCTGCCCCTCCGTTTCCCTCCTTTTCTTTTTTAAATGTATGTAGAACGAAAAAAAGTCACACCATAGTTTTCAGGATAAGCACACAACCCCTCCCACCCCTCCCCAAATTGCATCTTCTGGTGCCTCTTTGCCGTATAACACGTTCTCAGCCATAAATATCCCCACAGAACATTGAGGTTGCTGAGACCAGAGGGGGCCGCAATATTGTTGAAAGGGACATTACAGGAGAAAAGTTGAAAACCCTGGGGCCTGATCCTGACTCCTTTGAGCTTAACAGGAGTTGTTGCACAGGCTTCAGCAGGAGCAAGCTCGTGTACCATACGTGCAGGAGCATTAAACTTAAAAGCACGCTGTTTAAAAGGCTGCATTGTTTCTTGCTTGTACCGATAGTTTCTCATGTAAAGTTCTATATATTCTTTCACAATAAATACATGAAACAGTTAATCCAATGTCATATTGTTTAGTAATATTTTACTTGCAAATGACCATCATTTCTTCTCTGCTCTGTTTGTTCTTCTGAATGTCTGTTTTATATGCTGGAAATGGAAGAGCTATTCTTTTAATGCCCATTTCTTTCTGATGATAATCGTTCTTTCTGGCAAATGCTGTGACTCGCAGCTAGTCTATATTTTCGATCAGTAAATATTGAACCACAATGGCAAGGAAGGTCTGAGCTATGATACGGCTAAAACAAACAAATAGAAACCAGCCCACTTTTTTTGGTTATATTTCTATTATTTCCTGGATAGACGTACCCTCCTCTAAGGTGGTTCTAAATTACTGGCTATCTTGTCCCGAAGGGGATGGAAGCCAGAATCTTTATTTCCATAGCAGCTACAGGAGGGAGGACAGGAGCCTCATGAGCTGGTGGCTCATACCCTGCTTCCTTTCTCCTTGCCCTGTGGGGCAAGCTGGGTGGCAGAGCTCCGTGGGGTGGCACCGCGTGGGTGTCAGGGTGGTGGCCCGAGGGGTGATGCTGGACATCACCCGGCACTGCTGGCTGGAGCACCAGGGTGGCACGGACAGTAGGATTGTGTTATGGGTTTTGGGGGCTGGGGGCAAGCTAGTGCCCCGGGTTCTGTGGCGAGCCAGTCCCTGCTGCGGGGTGGGTGTCGTGGTAATTCCCTTCTCCTGGTGATGCCCAATCGCAAAGACAACCAGCGGGCCAAATCCCCAGCCCTTACTGAGGCAAAATGCCATTGACTTTAATGAGCGTTTGCAGGGAGATTTCGGGTAAGTCAATGTGGACTTTTGTCTGCGTGAGGACTGAAGGATTTGGCCTACGGTCTTTTACAGTATGAGGTTAATCAACATGCGGGAAATTCCCACACTCTGTAAAGGGCCCTATTGTACCTCTGTTCGACAGAAATCTCGGCTAAATCACTGGGTTCTCCACTAAAAAGCTGTGGGCATGATATGAAGCAAAGTAACTGCAAGTCAGCTAACAGGATCTGCCCAGGAATGTATCAAAAAACAAGCTCCCACAAAAAAAGCAACCTGGAAAATTCAATGGGAGCCAGTGGTAGAAGTGCCCGCTCCTGCCCTCATTAACATCAATGGGAGAGTTTCCCCATTGATGGAGCCCATTCAGTGGGAGAGGAACCAGGCTCCGCAGAAGCATTTTAAATTATATTCAAAGGTCACTTAAATTATATGGTCACTTTAAAACCGCTCTCCAGAAACCCAAGTAATATTCAGTTATGCTGGGCACTTGCCTGAAAGTGTCAATTAGGATCTCTTTGGATACGTTTGCTTTTGAAAAAAGCCAGTTGGCATCAGCAGCTTGTTGTAGGAGCTGCTGCAGTCTAAGGTGCTAAAACGAAGCATTTGTTTTTGAAATGACCTATAAAGCCTGTCAGCATTCGCAGTCCAGCTCGTGAGTGGTTGTGCGAGGCAGACTGTTCGATGTCCAGGCGAATAGTTTGCCACCTTGGGCAGGATCCAAATTTTTCAGGGAGCCGAAATTATCACTGGACGGTACAGGAACACTTGCGTTTGGCAGCCTGAAGTATTGATAGAGACACCACCCTATAATTAATCTATTCCTCCTCCACCGGTACGAGATCCTGGAAATAATATTCTCTATTATGAATGAAAGGTGTCGAAGAACAGGTTAGAGAGTGTGAGCGCAGCCAAACGGCTCACCTGCCAACGCAGGCACAGCTCGCCCTGTGAGTAAGTTAGCCGTGCTTTCCTTGTCTGGTATTGTATTTAGAAGAAACAACAAACAGTCTAAATAAAGCATTAATTCTCAGCCTAATCACTTATGGATCCATTATGCCTTCATATAATTTACTAATATTTATCTAGATGAACTAAATGTTACAGAAAATTTAAAGGTGGTAAACATGCTGTCTGCTGAATTATTCTGTGCGTGCTGGGAAAGTAGCTCGTGGCAGAATTGAATTATTTAATATTATTTTCCAGTATCACGTAGATGAAGTATAAACTTCATTTTTGGATTATGATTTGTATTATGAAATGCTTATCAAGTGTTTTCCAAAGATTAGTTTAGTTTTAATTAAATAAACCTTTCTCAGGAGAAAGCTCCCAACTACTCTTCGTACCCAGAGGCTACCGTACTTGTTGTTTTTAATTATTTTTCACTGTTACCCAAACTGCTTTGGGTACTCCTGCCCAATTAAATCAAAGACACGGGCTTCTTATACACAATATGTTTAATATTTAATTTTAATTAAATTAATTAAATTGTTTATTTAATTTTATGTGCATTATTGTGCATGGAGCAATACAAAATTTATGATAGGAAGAATTTGTGGGAGCTTTCAAACAAGCTAATTACTGAGGTAAAAAGAGACTTCTCTCTTTCTAGGGAATAGGCATTCGACCACAAGCAGATAACAAAACCAGAAGTTGTTTGGATAAAATAATAGGTGGTTCCACAGCATTAAGGATTATTTGTTTTACCTTACTTTATCTTGTAACCATTACTTGATGGTGTTACAATAGATTTGACAACAACCTTCTCCAGTAGCTGTTGCAGGCAGGTAATCAAGTATTTATCAGGGTAAATAAACGTAAAGGTACAATATAAACGTATTTGGAACATTAAAAATCAGCTGCTCACATGCCCCAGACGTACATTTTTGGTCACACCCCGCGTCGTTTTTCTTCCATCAGACCCGTTGATCTCCCAGGTCACCTTTACGAGAACCTGCTGTTTATTAAAAGGAGTAGAGAATAAAAAAACCCCAAACAACCCTTTTTTTAACTAGGTGGGTATACATTATTTGTTGCAGTAGATTTTTTTTTTTTTTTCACTAATGAAGATTTCTTTTTCCTCCAAAAGGAGCAGCATAATGGTTTTGATCTGGTAGTTGTATTGTTTTGAGAACGTCACTGCTGCCTGGTATAGACAGAGGCAGAAAACTATTTTTGCCTGACCTTGATGTCTGTTATTTCTGCAGGAAGTTAATAAGCAAGAAAAAGATAAAACCACCTATTTGTAACGTTGTTTTTTTTACGATTTGTATAAAGGCAGCTCACAATCCTCCTCCCTGTGCGTAGATATACACCCACGCGGAGGCTAGGGGACCCTTCCAAAGCCCACTCGGCTCAGTGGGGGTCCTTCTCTTGATGCTGGGGGGGGTTGGTTTGCTTGAAACGGGCCTGGAGGGGTTGATTTCTTAATACTTGAGGAGGTGAACCTACCGCTGCGCCACGGCTGCATCTGTCAGGGACACAGCTCCAGGGAGGGGAGGGCAGGATCAGGCCCCCGTGCTGCTGCTACGCGCTTGGAAAGGGTCCTGGAAACACAAACCAAGGCTCCTGGCAAGAGCCTCCCTGGCCTTGCAGTTGCCGTGCTGCATACGACCACGAGCTCTACCATCCCAGCTGAGTGAGATGTGGGATTCTTACAGGGGAAAAAATCGAGGGAAATTGTGTTGCCATTTATTTTCTTTTTCCCCCCTTCTTTTTTCCCTTCCCATGGTGACACAGGATGCATTTTATGAGCTCAGGGTGGGTGCAAAGTAGCGACAGGCATTTTCCCTGTCTAAGGGTTCAAAAGCGAGTTCACAGTGAAATATAACACCTTACTTCTCTGAGTATTGTGACAATTAAAACAAATATAAGTAAATTTATTCACAGGAATTATTCATATAATAATTAACAACTCCTCAGCCCCAAGAGCAGAACAGCTAAAAACAATCTTTCTTGAATGTTAGAGATATTTATAGAGCAATAGTTTTATTTCAGCAGATTAAATAGTATCATAAAAGTAGCTGATGATGCAGTAAATTAAAAATCAGACTGGAGTCGACTTTACAGCAGCTTTTTTTTAGTCTAATACAATTACCCATTACTGGCTAAACATTAGTTTTAAATCAACAGCACTTGTCACAAGGAATTTTCTCTTAAAATTATTACTAGGAGAATTTAAAATGAGAGCAATATTACCGGATATACAAAGCCTGAAGAGATCTTAATACTGAAGGCACACACATCATAAAGGCTCATCTAGATACAATTTTTCCCCTGCAGTCTCTGTTCCTGCGTAGAGCCAGGCAGAGGGATACGTCCGCATAACGTGCCTGCCCAATGTGCGTACACCGGGAGACAAATCCACTCGGATTCATAGGGATCGGGCCTCACCTCCGAGTGGTTGGGCTTAAAGGAGAGCCATGAATAAGGAATGAGGCTGGGGCTGAGACCCGTGCGGCAGCTTGGTGGCACACAGGGCTCTCCGCTTGCCCCGCCGGCCTCGCTGCTTGCCCACAAGCGTTCGGCACAGTTCTGTATGCTCCAGGGTATGGGGCGGCGTTATTGAGGCAACCGCACCCTGTTATTTCCAGCCCCTTCTTAAGATATTCGTTGCAGTCTAGGGAAGTTGAAGGGTTCGAAGTCTTTGCATGCTGACGGGAAGGGGTTTGGTGCCATGAATAAAATAGGAAAGGGCTGCATGATGCTGGAGGCGGGGGAATCAGCGGGGAGACTGGGGGTACTGGGAGTCACTGGGCAGTGTGGGGAGATCCTCTCCGGAGCTCCTCGTGGCCAGCACCATGGCAGCATTTGGACTGCTCCCATTCCCAGCTACCATGACAACAGGAATGGGTACAAACCAGGCATTTTTGGGTGCCTGCCTTGCCTTGCTTTCCCTTCTCAAAAAGACCTGAGAGAAGTCTGGAAAAAAGAAGAATTAAGCTAACGTGGCATATTTAGAATGGGATCCTTCACAGGTATAAATAAGTGCTTTTTATCAGCCACAAAGACACACAGAAGCTCCCGAGCTTGCAATAAAGGAGGGAGAAGCTTGGAAGTAAGGTTCATGATGTAAATCAGGGTAGGCAACTGCAAGGAAGCAGTAGCTATATGATTTACAGAGTAAATTACTGGCTTCACTAGATTTCATTATCCTCACCAAACTGTTCTTTATATTTCAGCGTGTTTATATTTTATTCAGAGATCTTTTTGGGGAAGGAGGCTGAGCGCGCACGCCACTGCCATTTCCTCAGATGCGTGCAGGGTTCCTGGAGTTATTTATAAAGGCAAACTTTGACTTTTATAGGCAGGGCAAGATTATTTTCCCTAGCTAAATATATGTTTTGGTAAGTGTGCTAAAGGTACTTTAATATATGTGCCTGTTATCCGATGAGCTTACTGCAACAGCTGCTATTTATCCATGACGGCATACTGCTCTAAGATTGATGAGTGGAGGACTCATAGGAGCCAGCACCCGGGAGACCCTGCCCCGGCACCCCAGGCTTTCCCAGCTGGTGCCCCATACATGGCCAGCACAGCAAATATGTGTCAGCCCATGGCTACCATCTGACTGTGTTGCTCTGCTGTGGCCATCCCTGGCCAAAATGGAGCCAGGGCAGCTGCGGGAATGCTGTTTGGTTGGTCCCAATGTTCGTGCTTATAGCATGCAGGGAGCTGCTGATTGGGGGAGGTAGGGTCTGTACAGAGGCATGGCAAGATATATGCTGTGAGCCTTCCCCAGACTCGGAATTTGGATGGAAACCTCACAAAAAAGGAGGTGAAGTGAAGAGAAAGTGAGAGGGTGGAGGGTTTGATGGCAAAAACCTGAGGCAGCTTCTGCTTTCTGCTGGGACAACTCATCCCTTTGTGTTGGTCACTCGCATGTGCACAACCACACCATGTGTTGATGCCATGTTTAATTTCTTTTTAATCCAACATTGGCCATTTTCCTTCCCTTTGTCCGTGTCACTGGCTGCAGCGTTACCCAACTTCACCAGCTCTTTCTGCAGAGAAAGCCTCTGCCTCTGGCAGCACCCATTTTCCCAGGCTCTCCTGCAGCTACAGCTTCACTCCCACAGCCATGGTCATTGAGGGGGGTCATCTCCTGGTGCAAAATCCATCTAAGTGACAAGATGAACCTCCAGGTCTGTGCCCCAGAGCCACTGCATGCAGATTTCCCTTCCTTCTGCTGTGGTCCCAGAGCAAAGAGAGGATGAAGATGAAGGGGACACCCTGGTGCTGGGGTGCCATGAGGCCCAGGCACACATATTTTCTGTCTCTTCTTGTGAGGATGAACAAATTTCATGTGACTTGGCATCTGAGCTGGGAGTGCAGGCCTTAAGGAAGGGTAGTCTTGACCTGACAAGGCAAAACAGCTCCACTGGTGCTGTTCAGATCCATCACATAAGCCCCACCAGCTCCAGCGTGGCCATCCCAAACTGTGGTGACAAAGCTGTGTGTTGTATCACACATGCAGTTTACACTATTACTTAATGGAAAAAAAAATAATCTAGTATGTGTAGTGTTTTTGCAGAACAATCTATTTGATTGATGTCATTTTAAGAAAATAAACTTTAAAACTTTAAGGCCATAGACTTAAAAATGCCATGAATATGGAGTGATAACAAGGACTCCCTTTCTTTCTTTTCTCTGCACCTCTCTGTCCAGCAGATAATATTAATCTCAGATATTTCAGAGCATTTCATAGTATATTTATCATTACAGTTGTTTGATGAAGTAGAGCAATTTAATTATTCCCATTTTTCAGCGGTGGAGCTGAGGAATAGAGAGCTAAAGGATTTGCCCAAAGTTGTACAAAAAGTCTGTGGCAGAGAAAGGCTCTGCCCTGGGGCTTTCCTGCAAGACATTATTAAGACTCAACTTCAAAGACGGGACATTTTGATACATAAAACAACTCCTACTGCTCTAGGATGGAGTTTTACCTCAGCTGTCTCAGCTTCAGGCCAGCGTAATTTTGGTGGGTGAGTGTAAATTTGTTATTCTTGGGAGAAAGAAAAAACACTCGAAAAAAGAAGTAGCGACTGAGGTTAGTCTAAAACGTGAAGAAATTGATTGGTGGGAGGGAGTCAGAGCCTCCTGATGGATTTATTTCTTCCTTATACAAACGGTGTAGGTAGGGATGTAAAATATGTCACACGAGGGCACTTACATGCGTGGGCACATATGTGCTAGTGTGTGCGTACATGCACACATGCATTGTGTTTCTGGTCATGTATTGGATCTATTTAACCATTTGGGGCATGCTCTTTATATTCCCTGCAACAAATAAAATGTGGCCCCATAGGCAGAAGTCTTGCACGCCAGGTTTAAGTCTAGAAGTAATTTTGTTTTGTTCACAGTGGAGTTATTAAGCTCTGGCAATATGGGTTTACAGCCGGAGCGCTGACAGACTTAATTTCAAGAACAACGTGATTAGGGCAATGTGCAAGGTAGTGCTGTACCAGTACTTACCTTTATTAGCTGTGACAGTGGTGTGAGCCCAGCCGACTGAGGAAAAAACAACCGAAAAAAAGGCGAAAACCAATCCTCCTCCATCAGCAGACAACTTTCGCTTTTGGAGACGCGGGTTATGGGATGCACGATGCCAAGCAAATTCCAAACCGGCGGAGATCCGCGTGTGCTTTTGCTAATATTTATTTTATGACACATTATGACTACTGTGTGTTACTGTTGCTATGAACCCTTGGGAAATAAACCTGGGAACTGTGTTGTGGTGAAAGCCAAGAGGCCACAACTTTATTAAATGCAGAAGCCGATGTGCAAGGCGCAGGCAGGAGCTATCGGTGCCAGCCCAAGGCGGGCAGCAATGTGGCCAGACCCCCTCCCCAGCACCTCCACATCCCCCTCGCAGGGGCAGGCATCCTCACAACCGCTGGTCACGCTTTCCACCTGTTTGTGTCCACCCAAACCAGCTGAAATGTCACGGTGCCAATATTAGAGGCGGGCAGGGAGCTGCGCCCCGATCAGCTGGAGAGCGGGGATTATTTGCGGGTACGGCTCTGGGGAGAGCTGCAGAGCGAAAGGAAAATTAAAGAAAAACAACATTCTCCTTTAAAAAAAAAACCCAAAAACAAATTCTCTGGCAGTGTCACTCAGCTGTGTGTTTCCTTCTCAGTTATTTGCCTGGCTCTTGCTCAAGGTTTTGTTGGTGCTTTGGTATTGGAAGCCCTCTGCCAGGGCTCAGGGTGCCTGGGTGTGCGCCTCCTTCACAAACACCGGTGCTGGCAAAGGGGATGCAAACACGAAACCCCTTCTTCAAAACAATGGATGTACAGAATAGGAAAATGTCCTCCATTTTTTTTTTCTTTTTCTTTTTTTAATGAGACCGTAACCCCAAAATCTAATGAGTTTGTACAGTCTGAGTGCCACTCTCATTAAAATGCTTTTCCCATTCTTTTGGATCAAAACCTGCTGTAGTCCTTTCCTAAATATTAATCATTTGTCTGCTGGGACCATGTTCATTTTCCATTTTGTTCTTCTACCAGCATTTTTAGGGACTGAATAATTGCTCTCTGGAAACAATTATAAACCTGGTTAACTCTTCCTTTGCCTATCTTCTCTTCCAAGTGCATTACTTTGTCCTGGTTTTGAGGGACATATGAGTCTGGTCCCTCATTCCCTCATTGTCTGGAGACTGAAAGCCCATACGGAAAAAGAAGACGAAGGCAAATTAATACCTTTTCCAACTTTTTTTGAAGTCAGTGGGTTTCTATGGGACAGTGGAGTGAGAAATATGAGGGAAAAGTAAAGAGTGTGCAAGGACTGAGTGTCTGGACTGGTGGGCTCTTGTTTCTGGACAGGGTGCTTGACAGCTCCGTAGTCAGAGCATTAGTTTATATTTCTTCTTCTTTTTATTTATTTATTTTTTAATCTACTACATAAGACAGTGGAGTTACTTATCTTTTCTGACTCAGTGGATGCTCCCCTCAGATCCACCTGTGGGAAATGGTGATCGGTTCAAGACTCTCAGCTAGAAGGGATGAGTCACAAAATTCCGTTTTGAGTAAAATACATGGCCAGAAGCAGAAGACGTAACTTCCATCCTCCTGTCTTTAATTTTCAGCTCTAATATAGACATATTTTTCCCACAGTTACAGTAGAACAGCAGTGTGAAGGATGATTCGGTCATAAAGGTCTTTGCCTGAGTGATGATAATAATATTTTGCTAAGAGATAACACGTTTATTCCTTTTCCTTCACTGCAGCAAAGGCACATGTTATTTCTAAAAGTGTGGAGTTAAATGCCCAAAGTGAGGAAATGCGTAGCAAAAGGCACTCTGAAGTTTCTGGCTCTTCAGGGGTCAGATCTTAGAAGCCAAAACTCAGATCCAATAAAGAGAATTAGGCATCTCAATACTAATGAACTATTGTGGGATACAACAGTCAGCTCCGGGGGTCCTGCTATCCTAGGGCATCAAAGGATGTTATAAAGCTGCTGCTTTAGTTTGTCCTCCTATTAGGAGAAGGGTATCTTTGCACTGACAGTGCAATCTTTTGATATTTTGATTAAAATTTATGAAGTTCTGTAATCATCTGTTCTTGCCAGTCATTGCCATTATGATCCCTAAATGCTCTCTTCTGTGATTTTCCCCTTCTCAAAGGTTTCTGTGGTATTCAGATCATCTCTGTCTGACAAAGTGGGAGGACAGAACATTTGTGAAGGCACTCCAGCTCCTAATTGGAGTGATGGTAGCATAAAGGGCTCTGGAAACAATACATTGTGCTTAGGACCGAGGCCAAGAACGACTGCCGTGCCCTTCACCGTAGTGTCAGCAGAGTCGTGAATAGCTCAACAGTTGTGAGCAGTAGACAACCTGGCTCATCAAGGCTCTTTGCACATGATAACGTTTAAACATCTCATACTATGGACATTTTGCCAATTACTGTCCTGATAAGATCATTCAGCACCACACTGGTTTTCACTTTCTTTCTGGGGGTAGAATAAGTTCTTGATGGTCAAATACAATCCGTACTACAATTTCAGGCCATAGGTCTTGCTGGAGGTTGGGCAATACGTGGGACACTGAGGCCAGGCCTCATGTGAGCCCTGTGCAGGTGTCATGCAGGGCCCACCACTTGCCAATGATTTCTCTTCTTTCAAAGAAGCAGTTGTTAAAATCTCTCCAACCATCTTTTCTTGCTTTCTTGGAAACTCACAGCTTTAAGGAAGACTTTTGAGAAGATTGTAGCAAAATAATTGGATAACTTTTGACTGCTCAGTTTCTTACTGAGGCTGACAGGGTAACCTGACAGCTAGGCAGTAGGAGAACTTGAGTGGTGAAACCAAGTTGCTCCTGTGTGCTGAGCAATTCTGTCAACATGGTATTTTTGACCAGCAATGCAGAAGTATTTTTTGACATCTAAGCATCAGGCCGCACATCCCACCCTCAGCTTTCACCACAGCGAATGTGATCAGCTAATGGCAACAAAGGATGGTGGTGGTTATGTAGACATAGATATTAGAGTTGATGGTTGGACATGCTAGTGAGAGTAGACACAGGAGAAGCTGGCCAGTTTTGTAGCTTGACTGAGGACTTTTACCGGGTCTCTTTTCATGTTTGGATGGGACTGTTTAAGGTGAACTGAAGAGGTTTTGTGCTTTTGCAGTATCCAACTGTTCTTGCTATTTGTGCATGGCAAGCATGCTGTGTCCTTTTCCTTTGCCTACAGACCCCGTCATTAATCAGACCTTGCCTTGATTGCCCATATATTTGTCCCCTTAAACCCAGACATTTTGTATGAGAATCACTCTCTTAACTCTCTGGGGTTTGTGAAGTGTGTGGGATGTGGTGACCTACATGTTAATATTTCATGCGGAAAGCACTGCATTGGTGGCTGGTGGTGCAGTTTGAAAAGCTGAAGGATGGTGGTGTGTGGTCCAGCCTTCAATGATACATAAGATCTGGCTTTTTGACTGGCAGCTGAGGAAACCTGAAGTATTTGATCAAAATGCTCTAATGTGGTACAACTGGGCAACAGGACAGTGTACCAGGAAATACTGGCATGGGAGTTAATTTTCCCTTAGATCTTGCAGCACCTGCCTTCAGTTGTCTGAAGTTTCCCAATCAGCCAGCATGACATGGATGGTCTGAGCATGGCCTGAAGACCTCGGGACAGGAGAATGTTTAGCTTGACAGAAGGCAGCTCTTTGAAACCTTTGAGGAGGAGCAGGTAGGGTTGCAGATGGCAGTAGGTATAGTCTGAGACTGTTCTGTTGAAGGAGAAACATTTTCAAAATCAGCTGTCTCACTTCAGGTTTCAAAAATGTTAGCTGTAGCTATCTATTTAAAAGACTTTAATGACTTTTACATTTAGCTATTTGGCTTATAGAAAATCGCCTCCAATGGCATGTATCTCCAGAGCTGCTGAGACCTAGTGCTTGCCTCTTTCTACTTTGCTCTGTATCATTTAACTGCATCACTGACTGCTGTTGTTTTCTCTTAGTCTTCATATTTTTTTCAGTGCCTTCCACTTTCTTTTGATCCCACATTTCCATCACTATTTTTGCTAGAAGAAGTGACTATCCTCACCTGAAACTCTCTAAATTCAGCATATCTCATTTAGCATGGCCTGCATGCTCTTGTTTGTGGGAAGCAAGGACAAACAACATCAGTTCTTGTACTTGAAAAAAGATCCTTTAGGACCACACCAATCTAATATCAGAGATAAATTAAAACCTTAACATTCTTGTTCACCATTTTTTTTTTCTTTTTTCAGATCCCCATTTAGATTTCTTGTTCACATAAACCCAGTGATTTCACGGTGATTTTTTGTGAAACAAAGCAATGGGTAGTGCTGATGCTGTGGGTTATAGGAATGGGTCTGCATGGATCATATTTTGGGGAGTATTTCAGTCTCTGTATCCATTCAGACTTTGGTTTCACTGCAAGACTTAGAAGATTCCAAATGTTGGTTCTACACACATAATAACTTATTCATAACTTCTTTATATGCTGCTGTTCTTCCTCATAAATATACTAATAAAACTCATTATAGAAATCAAAGCCAGCTAATATAATATATCTGATGGACAGCTGTCTCTGGATGCACAAATTATAATTGCATGAAGCAGGATGGTCTTATTATGCCAGCATATCTTCTTTGAATAAATTTCTATTACTGGTGTGTAATCTTTTGACTCAGGCCAGATGATAGAAACTTGCCCAAACAAGTCCCACACAATATTACTATTGAGCTATGCTTTCCCTTTGATGGGTTCCAATTAGATAAGTGATGCTGGAAGTTGTGTCTTTGAGCAACAGTGGCCTGAGCGAGGTTGAGGGCTGGGGCGGGACAAGAAGCGTTCGTCATCCGAACTGGTCTCACCACTCCAGCTTGCTTTCAGGCTATAACTTAATGCCATACACTGATTTAGATGTAGCACTTGTCAGCCAAGAATAAGACTATAAGACACAGACATTCTAGGACTTGACCCATACTTTATTGTGAATACGTGATTGAACTCTGAGCTGACAGACAGACAGAGACGGCCATTAGTGTGGGAAAGAGAATTTGTTCTGCCATGTAAGATTTCAAAATATCTTAAACTCTGCTCTGTAATTTAAGCTTAGGACTCTCTTTGCAAATTGCTCAATAGTATTTGACGAGCAGAGGGATTTTTCTGAACTTATTTTTTCCCACTCTTGCTTCTGTACTTTGCTAATAAAAATGGCAGCATCTATTTTTGAGACACCTCTTGGGACTCTCTCTTCACAACTGTCTTTATTTCAAGGGATTTCTCTCCTTGTATCTCCAATATCCATTTAAACAGAACAAACTGATACTGAATGCCGATGCCACAAACCTTTAACGTGTACCTTTGCTTTAAATTTGAGACCAGTTAAGGCTTTTGCATGACAGTGATGGAATACTGGGTATCTGCTTAGGCTGAACTGCAAGGGAAATGACTAGAAAAGGGCAAACTATTGCTGGATATTTGCATTTCTTTCCCTGAAACTGTTCTGACCCTTCTCTGAGAAGCTGAGTTAACATTGAGCAAACCTGACATGAGAGACCTGGAAGAAGAGTTTGAGTCCTCCAGAAATTTAGAGAACACCTACAATTAGGAAACTTTCTCTGAAGGAAAAGAGTTTTCTCTAGTGCTACGTCTGATCTACCAAAGTGCAGCACATCATGTCAGTCTTTTCTGTTTCTGATCTGCTGCAGATGACAAAGTAATGGGGGAACGCAGCTATTACATGAAAGGAGAAGAGAAAATGAACATGCTACATATCTTCCTCTTTTACCCCGAAAGATTGTCACGTGTATCAGGCAGAATTAACAGAATCCAAGGGACCTATCAAGTATCCATAAAGTAAAACAAACCTCCCATTTCTTGACTTTAAGAATGCAATTTTTAAAAATACAGTTCTCCCATCCTTACTAGTCAAAGACGAATAGATCAGAATTATATTTAGTGATAATGAAGGCATCATATGCACAGTGAGAAGCTTGTCCCTGTATTTATTATATGTAAGGTTTGATTTAAACTTGTGCTGCTTCACAAATGCACTTAATATCAGGAACTTTATTTACACTGATTTTTTAATTAAACGAATTTAGTCATCTTTTATGCTTGCAGTTTGCCTGCAAGCAGATTTTTCTTCCCCTACAAATTTATTCTGTCAAAATGGTTAGACAAATTGTTTCTGCAAACATATTTGAATTATGGATTATTTATCAGTCATCCATAGTAAGATATTTGCCCTAGCTAGCTAAAAGTTGTCTTCCGAGCTCCTTGTCTTGTCTTCCGAGCTCCTAAACTTGTCTTCCGAGCTCCTTCTGTCATCAAAAGGAGAGAAATTGGTGTCCCAAAAAGGTGCTTCATCCTATAGGATGAGGAAGGAGTGAATTCTCTTTAATTATACCTGTGGCTTTCTATTCTCTACGGAAAACCCCTTGCAGACCTGGAACCTAAATTTTAGATACCTGGGATATTTTGTGACCAGTTATGTTAATTCAGATAAATTGGTAAAAAATTATTAAACTGATTTAATACTTGTGAGCTATTGTTTCTTCTCTCCCAGGCAAATTGTTTTCAACTTTAGTGCAACATTCACCATTTGAGAGCATTTGTATGAAAACATCCTCGGAAGTGTTGGTTATGGAAAGTAAAGATAATAAAACAAATTCTGGCCTGGTTTCTAGTTTGGTGCTAGGTTTGTGAATCCAGCCTTATGGAATTCTGCAATTCAAAGGGAAAGAGATGTTGTCATTGAAGGATGGTGGTGCAACGCACTGATGCAGCGAACAATGTGAGTCTTGTAATAAGAAATTATAAAAGGAGAAAGAAAAATTAAGGGGAGCCTCAGAGAGTTGTCTGATGGTGGGAACAGTTATTGATACTCAGTAAGCACATTGTTTTCCTTTGGAAAAAAAAAAAAATTAAAAAAATCCAAGTTGTAGCAGTGGGTGAAAGGAGATCACTGGAAATTGTGTGGACTGTTCTCTGTGAGGACAGAGATTAAAACCAGAGAGCACACAAAGCCCAGCAGTCACTGGGAGCTGGGAGGGATGAAATGGGGATGGTTCCTCTGCCTGGAGGAACTTCCGGAGCACCTCACTCCCAAAGAGCTCCTACTCCAGTGCTGGGTGGAGGGGTGTCATCTATAGGATAAAGGGTGAGGGACTGGGCTGACAGCTGTGATTCCTCAAGACATCTTTGCCTGCATCCTCGTTTGTGTGGAGGATGGGGCTGAGCTGCAGTTTCCAGGATTACAATGTGAAGCACAGAAAAAAGAGAAAGTGTTTTACATGCTTTTAAACACAGGGACTGCTGATACTGTCACTGCCTGGGTTTGCCTGCAAACAACGCACCCAGCTGAGTAATTTATTCTCATGTATAATCTTTGACGGCTGAAGAGCAGAAAAGCTGTTCAATACGTTTGGAAATGACTGCAGCTACAAGGTGCAGGAGCGGTATTTAATATCTGTTTTGAAACCAATACCAGTGACACCTGATAAACTGCCAGAAGATGGGGTTTGTAACACACAAAGCTAAAATTTGAAGTACTAACAAACACCGAAGCCACTCATAGGAGAATATGAAATAGCATGTAGGTTGAACTCAATTTATTTTGTTCTTATAAATTGCAGGTGTCTGAGATGGTCAAGTCCTGTGGGTCAACAGGTGTTGATCAAAAATTTCATGAGAGTGAGCAGTTTTGGGCAGATCCTCTTTCAGGTGGTATTGAGGAGCACGGGTCTCCTGTGCCCTGACTGAGCCCACTGCAAGCAGGAACATGGAATACCAAAAGAGCAAAGATAATGGCAAACAGGGAATCAAACTTTTTCAAGCCTCAAAAGGCACAGTGTTTGGTTACGATTGAAACCTTGGTCAGTGTTGCCAAGAGTCTTCTCTTAGTCACTATCTGGTTTTGGAAGCAGAGGGAGAAAGGCTTAAAATTATAACATTTTAAAAGGGCATCAATAGACAAAAAAACCCTTAACAAATGCCATTTTCAGAGTCACCTTTGCATTGATAGGATGGGCACTGTGTCAAGCATAAGACCAGGAATAAACAAATAACTAATAGGTTGATATGAGAAAAAGGTAGATTAAATCACTTAAATAGGCAGCTACAGTATCTCTATGGTCTTAAAGCTTGGTGGTGCTGTCTTACAAGGTCCATTAGTACAGGGGCAGAGAACTAACCATGTAACAGGCAGCCTTGGGTGGCAAGGCTTTCAAGCCTTTCTGCAATTCACCTCTGACAGAATAAAGGGCTCAGACAGCCTGAATCTGGGGACATTTTTCACCTTCAGGAAGTTGTATGTGTTGCTCCTGTGCTGAACAGGATGTGATGAGGCTTGTGCTCCAGGTTCTCTGGGCACCCAAGCTACCTGGATGTGGTGCAAGGCTGTCCTCTGTTCCCCTGGTCATGGGGGACAGGGACCCCTGTGATGGGGAGATCTCTCTTGCTTTCCTCCATTTGTGAAATAGCACCCCATGTATTTTCTTACCGATCCCCAGGCTTTTTGACAGTCCCTTCAGGGGATCTTAGGATCTCCAGGAGAAGGACCCTAGAAGAGTTAAAATGTTCATTTATGCTAAGGCTGTACACTGCGGCCAGATGGGTACTGTGAGGGCTGATGCTGAAATGTCATCACAAGGTGGGTTACCAGGAGCCATGCAACCACCTCTAAACCAGAACACAGTGGTTATTACAGTAAAAGTCTTGAGCAGCAGATAGACATAGTGAGGAAATTTGCCATCAAACTGGGCTTGACCCAAAACCCTCTGAAGTAAAGCTCACCCAGCAATGGGCAGAAGCTACAGAGAATGAAAAGTTGAGGAGAGGCACGAGATTTTGGTAGGTGTGAAAACCAAATGGAGCTTTATCTAATTTATCAGCTGTATTGCTCCAAAGGTTAATGAGGGGAAGGGTTTATTACTGATAAGAAAGCCCTGAACATACAGATGGGTGTCTGTAAACTGAAGGTAATTGTTTTATTATAGTGCAAAAGAGAAGTGAGACTTTTCTTGGTGCAGCACAGTGCAGGTGATAGATGATGGCTGCCTTATATATGTATAGTGCTACTGTAGACTTGGCAAGCCCTGTTCTGCGTGTGAAACCAGCTACACAGAAGCATGTGTGATCTCCAGCCTGGTAGTCCTGACGTGCAAACAGGGGCAGGACTTCTCTGGGTGGGGTATCCTCTAATCCCATAACTAGGGACTATCTCTGCCCAGGAGAACTCACTTTAAACCAGTCCCACCAACACTTTCACCCACGTGTCAGCCCATGCCACGCTCCCGTTGGCATCCATAGGAGAGTATTCATAAAATTCACCGGGCGTACAAGCACCTGTAACATCCATCCCTTATTGCCATGACCAGCTGCAAAATTCAGACAGAACACGCAAATGGGTGATGGGAAAAAGGAAATTACAATAGCAAGCAGACAGCTGTGAAGACTAGCAAGGTGCCCAGCTGATGGTATGGCAACCAGGGTTTTTAAAGTGCGTAATTAGGGGTAAATAAGCCGATAAATAAAATCGACCTCGAAAGGCCACATGGGAAAGATGCACAGTCTTGATTACCTAATTACGGAAGGAATATTACAGAAATGGAAATAGTACAACAAAGTCCCATAATGACTTCGAGATTGGAGGCTCCAAAATGGTTAGCGAAACTAGGTCTGTATCCCTCGCAAAGCGAAAAGATTAAGAGGGGACCTCGCTGAGCTGCAGAGGGCTCTGGGGGGAACTGCAGGGAGCAGAGCTACAGTTATTAGAGCTAATGTCAAATATGAGGATGGGGGACATGGCTCCAGTGAGGTCTTGCACTGTACAAAATGTAATACGCTTTTTTTTTCCAGAGGGTATATATTATAAGCTACCAGATGCTGCTCTAGAAGCGACCGATCTGACCAGATTTCAAATAGAGCAAGAGGCATATGGAGACAGAGGGGGAGAAAAACAGTATATTATGGAGAACAACTGTTAACTGGAGGAGAGGGTAGGCCTAGCTGGGCTTCCTGGCCTCCTGCCATCTTAAGATTTTCTTATGTCCCTGTGTAATCTTCTGACTTTTGATTTAGATGTTTCCTAAAAATGTGGCCCAGTGGTTGGTACATACTAGGCATTAGCCCAAGAAGAGAATGAAAAAAAAAAAAAAAAAGAACTGTATCTCATTAAAGAATTTTTAAAGGGAGACTTTGAGGCGCCATTTGCTTCTTGTTACTCATCTTTGCAAATGTCTCTTGTCTTCCCAGGCTCTGTCCTGATGTGTTAGTGTTAGCAGCCTGTGGATTTCTGAGCCGCGCTGAAACGGGAACTCAGACAGGCCAGCCTAAGTCGGTCGAGCAGAGGCGGCAGCGTAAAGCAGAGGAGGAAGACAAAAAATAAGAGCAAGTGAAGGAAATGACACAAGATCTTTTCGTGCACACAATCAGCATCAGGTGAAAAAATGTTGGCTAGTAATGGCTTTTCGGGTTGCTGTTGGGAATAAGAATCGTGCCTCTATCGGAAATATTTACGGTTCAATTAGCAGCATTTGTTTCCATAAAATATTTTAAAAGAGAACAGAGTTTATCCTTAATTATTTTTCATTTTCTTCAACAAAAGATTCCAATATAGATATTGCTGTAGGCACAGGGAGCATCGAACACCAGGAAGTGGATTTCGTAAACAATTTCTCAAAGCACTACAAAGTTTAAATATTAATTTGGCCATAATTGGCAGAGAAGCAATTAAAAATGCTACAGAGCTGACTTTCTCCCTCCTTTACTTTCTCCTCCCTTTTCATTTAACCACAGTATAGAAAGTAGATGTAAAACAATAGGACCCTGAGCTGCACGGCATTCTAAGCCTAGCTTGCCTTAAAGCTACAATATGGATTTAATTTATATGCAAATGTAAGCAATAAAAAGCCAGACACTGTAGAAATTATAGTATTTTTCATAGATGCTTCAGCACCGGCACACAAGCCAGCACTGGTTTCAAACAGGGAGCTAATTATTACTGGTCACTAAGCTACCTTTTTCTTTTAATATCTGTCTCTTTCTCTCTTCCCCCCTCCCCTTTTTTTAACAATGTGTAAATTANATATTGGGGATGAGTGAATGAAAACAGCCAGAAATATCTCCTGTGAGATTCAACATCAGGATAATTTCACAGTCTCGCTTTTTGACTGCTGTGTCCTGAAGCTGACCAGCACCATGCAAGGCTGATCAAAGGCCATCGGAAACATCAAGTAAGCCTAAATGGGGCTAAAGTATGCTAATAGAGAAGCTAAATGTACTTTAATCCTGTTATAATACAAGGTAACTTAGAGGCAGTGAAGGGCCTTGTTGCTTTTCCCTACTGGGTCCAGGACCCCTGCAAATCTTGAATAGAAGTTGCTTCCTATTCTTCGCCGGCCGGGGTATGGCTTTCTCAGATGCACACACAGTCCCCTCCTCCTCCGTTTACTAAGTGTCAACAGTCGGCTGAGCAAGACTTCTCCGCTCCTTAGATCAGCACCCTGTGACCTTCCACATTTAAGCACAGACCATTAAGCTAAGCTTTCCAGCTGTTGCCTGAATTATGAGGGATTTTTTTTTTTTTTTTAACTTTTTTTTCTCTTTTTTTTTTTTTTTTCAGAGGAGGGCAGAGCTTAGAAGGAACACTAGGCAACAGTTTTATATTATGGACCCGCTGCCACCCAACTTGCTATGCAGAGCAATGGGCTTTTCCGCAGGGCTGCGGCAGACGGGTGACGTTCGGTGAAAACAGGGGGCTGCTTTGAAGTGATTCAGACCCGGGCTTGTCCGGCTTCGGCATCATTGTGCTCGCTCGGGGAATCGTAATCTAATTTTAGGAAGAGGAGGAAGCAAAGTAAACGTGACTGAACTGTGGTGCACTGTACACGCCGGCTGGGACGCCAGCTGCGGGAATATGTGCGTTTGCTGGGCAACTTTATTCCTTTTCCTTCTTTGTTTCTCCTCCTTTTTACTTCTTCTTTTCCCTCCTTCTTTTCCCTTCTTCTTCTCCCTCCTTCTCCTTCCTCCTTCTTCTTCCTCCTTCTTTTTCCTCCTTCTTTTCCCTCCTTTTTTTATAGATGGGTTTCGGAGCGTCCTACACAACAGAGGAAAAAAGGGTGGTAGTTGTGTCCGTGAAATGATACGCTTTGGTGGATGCCCCAAACTAACTACTGCTTGCAAACCCTAGATTAAAAAGAAGACTGATGTAATTTTAAAGCCAGCCAACTGCCTTAGTGACTGTATCAGAAGATTAAAAACAAAGGTTTCATTGAAGCACTACCTCCCACTGTGCAGCTGAAAGTCTTATGGCTGAGGCAAATGGTCCTAAATATCTTTCTGTTAAGTACAAATTACATACTGGATATATTAAGTTGTAATGGTGCATTTTCAAGAGTCACTTTGCTTGTGTGAGAGCATCAGTAAAGACTCAAAACTGCTGACTGTATGGCACATGGAAACAAAAAAGGAATCTGCCTTTCACAAAAAATGTTTTGTTCATATTAAATGCTTTTTTTTTTTTTCCCTTCGTCTCTCCCCATCCCCCAACTAAGGCTGGAGTTTCAAATGCCAGAACCAGTATGTACAGTAAGTCTTTTTGAAATCCATGGCAGAGAAATAGTATCCTGGCCTAACAAACTATCATCTACACTTGCATTCCTAAGTCTTACCCCTCTGCGTTAGTGCTGATAGGAGCCCTTTAGATCAGCTGAAATGTAACTGAATAAAGATGCTCCAGAAAATGACTTTTTAATGTGGAATTATCTTTCATTTACGTAGGCAACATCCCTTAACTCAGCACATGTGCTATAAGGCTTCATGTAATAGAAACATTCCTATAAAACTTAATGATTAGCATTCATTCTGCTCCCAAATGATCAATAAAATGCTAAGTTAATACAGAATGTGGAAAGGAGCCTAAGAGTGTGCATAAACTCTCGTTGCTATGTGGGATGTAGGTAAATAACCTCTGTGGGAGCATCAGCAGGGAGCTGAGCCACACTGGGGGGAACGGGTGGTGGTACTGGTGCTGCTCCCACCTCTGGCGCCTTTCCCAGCCGGCCTCAGGGCTGCTCCTTGTGCCGCACACGCGCCACCACGCATGTGAACATGCATGTGCACAGGCACACACGGGCTGCTCCAGCAGGAAAATACAAATGAAAAACCATCTATAACATCCCCTCTTTGCATTACGTGTATGGAGCTGCTCAGGAAATCACAAGGTGATGTGATTTTTCTACAGAAATAAATTCCAACTACTAAATAAGACAGAAATAGCACAGATGGGAACTATGGATAAAAGTTAAACTAATGTAGCGATATGCTTTTGCTCAGATACCTTTACATCTGTCTTGTGCAAGTTGTGTTGAAGCCCTTACTCCAGCAAATAAATCGTGTGGGATTTGGTAGACTATGTTTGGGCAGTACAGAGTTAATATTAGAAAAATGTATTTGGCAAAGACAGGCTTAGCTTCTGCTGAAATATTTCAATTCTAATCTGCTCCTGTTTACCTCTGCTGGGAATAACTTCCTCATTTTAGGTGTCTATCTACCTATCTACTCACCATCCAACAGTTATATTGTTTGCCTGTCTCTCCCTTACAAGATTAACTGAATTGCAGTTGTCTTGTAATTATCAACAGATTTTGAAATGAAAAGCATTTGCAAGACTCTCTTCAGTTCAGCTGTAATTTTCTGGATTTGTTTTTAATTAACAGAGATCCTTCCCAACACATATGAAGCTTGACGGAAATCTTTTTGTTCTTACAAATACCCATACACTACTTTCACTGCAAAATATTTTTCCAAGCCCATTTCTCCACTGTCCTTTTAAAAATAAATACTTAAAAAAATTAAATTATCAACTAAGAGTGGGCAATTTCAGTCCAGAAGAGCTTCAGTGACAGCCTTTGAAATTATTAGAAGGTTGCTAGTTCAGAGATATTAAGTGGGGAAATATGAGATTTGCCCCCTTGAGTTTAAATCTAAACTAGGAGTTAATTTTTTCAGGTGATCATACTTTACAAAACAATGACCGTTTAGGGTCAAATTCGACAGCTCGAATACATTTCCACTCAAGTTCAAATTTAAGTATTTATTTAGCTTCTAGAATATCGGATTCTCCATTGTCATCACAATAAAATGCTGTAGCATAAATACACACAAACCCAATGTGAGCTATACATTGATAGCAATGGGGAATTGTCAGAAATGATCTATTTTGCTCTTTCACCTTTTTCTGTTTTTTTTATGTGATCCATGTTTATCATCACACTCTCATTGTTTCTTCAGAAAATTATAATTATGTCAGGATGGACAACTAACATTTCATGTAGGTGTTTCTAGACTCGGCAGTTATTGCTTCATTCCCATTTGGAGAATTAAAGGGGGTTTTGGCAAAAGCCACTGGAAGGCAAGGTACTGTCTTGCAGCAGCACGAGAGGTTAGAAACACCACCGAGTGACAGGAATTGTTAGAGCAAGGAGCAAAGCCAGGAAAATGACTCTGTCATTAGTTATCTGTTAAACTATATGCTCTTTACTCACAGAGATGCAGTAAGTGCACTGCCCATGCACTCTGATCTGTAGTCAATGCATACGCAAAGCACACACTATGAGGGAGATATTGTACTTACTGACTGCTAAATTTTCCCACACTAAACCTCTTCAACTTGAAAAATCATTAAATATATAAAGAAAGGTTGAAATGAGGTTGTGCCCCAAATCCCTTTTCCTATGCTGCAAATTACAATGTACAGCTCTGAATTTTCTATTTGAAATCTTTTGTCCCAATAAATTTCCTTGGCCAGTTTAGAGCTTCTTTGACTTTCCTGTCTCCAAGAAGATGAGGCTGATTTACACCCTGGAAAGGTTGGCAATGCCTCCTCCTGTTCTTTACTGAGATTTGAACAGACCCAACAGGGCTGCAGAAATGCAGTTCTGCATGCTGTAATATATGGGATTTTATAGCCTTTATTAAGATGATCCTCTTCTGAAATTAAAAAAAGGGAGAACAAAACCAGCCAGGAAGACTGAATTCACTGCCCCGTGGTATGAGCTGGGAGTTGGGCTGCGATGTTTACAATCTAGATGGGTGGCAAATTTTGAGAGGAAGTCACAGCTGATTATTTTTCTGAGTCATGCTTGGCCCCAAGTCTGAAATGAAGAAAGAGTCAATATATATTTACTTGCCTGTGGAGTAGTTAATTAGAACAATTAATTTGAGCACCAGGACAAGCTGTGAGTCTATGAGCTGATCCAGGCACGCTCTCTACTAGCTTAAATTTTGATCAATGTTTAAAACACCACGGAAGGGACTGGAAAGGACTGGGGCAATGTGGCCCAGAGGCTGAGAGTCAGGTTTCCCACCTGTACCCCGGTTGCTGTGATGTGGAGTGAGACCTCGGGCAACGCGTTTTCCTCTTGTCTCTGAAACAGGCCAATGATATTCACTGCCTTGTGGAGCTTTGTGGATATAAGCAGCATGTTGTGAATGAAAAGTTAAGTACGTTTCAAAGCCAGCCAAGACAAGAACTGCATTTTTCTTCCTAATTTCTATTAGCTCAGAGCAACGGAAGAATCCCACTTGCCACCAGCTCCCTCGCCTTGTTTGGAGATGTGGAGCCAGCCTGATCATATCCAGCAGATATTTGCTTTCAGGGTCGCATGAAAGTAGAGCAAAAGAATTGTGCTTTTGTGGGGATGACATGCTTGGAAATATACTTGTCCAAAGCAAACAGCTCTTGTTCTTTCTTCAGCTAATTCACTGAAAAGATATTATTTTAGTCAAGAAAATGGTATCAATCCTCCTCCTTTTAGGCAGGATGGTGGCAGGTTTCCCATGTTGATTTGCGGAAGGTATAATTTTGACAGGAGCATCTGGCTCCTTTGTAAGCTTCACAAGCAATTGTGTGGCGGTGGCTTTAGGTCGGCCTCTGGTTGAGCCATGTGGGCAGCCCTTTGACACGTCTACGCTGCTTTTCCTGCTCCACTCGGTTTTGTTTTGACTCTCTTTTGAGCTTCCTAAATACGCAGCCTTGCTCTGCGGATTCCCCGGGACAGTTTCATTCATGGGTACTGACAAGGACTGTGGTTTTGCCAGGGCTCATGGATCCATTCTTACAGTGGTGCTGTGTGTTACATTAACCGACAGCTGCTTTCGGCAAGGCCGTTTTTTTGTTGTTTTGAAATCCTCTTAGAGGAGGCAGAAGAGTGATCTCTGGACAGAAGTGCTTTCAGTCCTCAAAATAAACCACGCCAGGTTGTTTGAGAATTTATAACCACTTGTGAGCCTCCTTGGTACAATAACTTGTAGTGTCTTGTTTCTGCCCTTGTTAAACAGCTGATGCCTGCCTTTTATCTTCTAGGCATATTTACAGTAAAAAAGCACCTGGTTTTCTTTTTTCATTTCTCTGAGTGATCTAAAATGTGTTTTTAGCCTGATTTACATGGATGCAGTCACAGCAGATGTTTTATCACCAAGGTTGTGCCAGCTTGTTGCATTTGGCACGGGAAAGCGGTACAAGGGTCCAGGATAGCTTGGCTTCTGCTCCCCAGATCCTCTGGGCAGTTTGGGCACTGTACTCCAGACCTGCGCTGTTGCTCCTGCCACTGTGACTGACTGAGGAGTGACCACTAGCTGAGGTTGTCCAGCCATGGGTGTTGTGATTGAGGAGACAGACAGAAGGGGAATAACTGCCTCCTCAGCAGGGAAGTCAAGGACTGCTGAGTTGAGTCCTCTCTTTGTGTTGTATAAAGAGACTCAGCTATGTTATATGGATTGATTGGTGACATGGAGAGGACAATCCCTACCTCCTCCTGGTGAACCATCACCTGAAGCCAGCAGGAGGAGATGCCTGTATATCTCCAACACTTCCTGCTCAGGGTAGGGTGAGGTGTGAATTTGGGGGATGGCTGTGCTGTGAGCTGCAGTGCTCATCCTGGATATCCATGCTGGACAATGCAGACCTAAATCCCCAAAACATGTGTTCAGAAGAAAGCTCCTGGCTAAAAGACTATATATTGAGCAGGGAGGATAGAATAATATGGAACTGGTTGTTTGGACACATTTGATGCAACTGAGAACAGTTTGTAAACCAGGAAGACCAGCTGTTTTGGAACAAAGTAGTTCACATTTTTTAAAAGGAGGAAAAATCAATGTTTAAAGAGGAGGCTGTGGCTGAAGCATATTTAAAGAGATGAAGTGGAGACCATGCTATTGTGTTGAGTGAGCTGGCTTTTTTTCTGCATGAAAAGGCATAGACACACAAGTACAGAAAGAGAGGGTATGCATGTGATGAGATGGAGGGAGGACACTGTGCATTTAGCAAAATAACAGCAGCGTCAGAAACATCAAAAAACATTACAGTATTATTGAGAAATCCAAAATAATACACCGGGGAAGGTGACAGCCCAAGTACAGTGTATCTGATCTTGTAATTGCCAGTGAGCAATGCAACTGGTTCATTTGCAGCTAACAAGTTGAAGGAAGAGCTATTACCAGACTCTTTCCATGTGATGATAGATTCCCCAAAGTGCTTATCAGTTAAGCATCTCTAAAGCCATCACAACTGTTTTTTTACAGAGCGGAGCCACTGCTGGTGTGAGATACGTGCAGCAAAGTGTGTCAACATGCCCAGCAGTGGAAACATTATTGGGCAAGTGTAGATGCTCTCCCTCTTCTTAGTTCTGTCCCACCAGCACAGAGCTTGGTTTCATATTGCTTTTGCTTTCTAAATTGATATAACTAATCTAATCAGCCAGAAAACACCCTCTTCCAACGTCACTAATGCCTTCCAAACTAGATGCCCTAATTAAGGGCACTAAATTAAGTGACTAAGACAATTTCTTGACATATATCTAAGTGGATACTAGAATAGGTTGTATGATTCTGTAAAACAATTAGCAGAGAAAAGTGTAAGAAAACACCAATGTCAACTGGAAAAACAGATGTTGGGTCTTCAGAATTTACAGACAGTGAAAACAATTACGAAGGGTGAAGAGCAAGTTGAAAACAGAGAATGCCGATTCCCAGAACTGAACCTATTGCTGGACCCAGAACTTATGGGGAAATCGAAGGTTTGCCCAAAGCCAACACCCTATGGAGAAATGAGTAAACAGAATGACGCTCATTTTCTTGTGGTTTTGGAGTCTATATCACACTGCTGGAAGACAAAGCAGATTGAAGAAGAAATAGTACTGATCTGTATTAATGGGCCATGATGGAGGAGGTGTCCAGTCTCTCCTTAAGCCTATTCACTTGCCTGAAGATGTGCTTCACAACAGGAGATAAAACCTATGGTGGGATTTCTGGGGCTGTAGTTAAACCACCATAAAGCACTATGACTGGAGACAAAGTAAAGTTTAGATGAATGCTTCATATCTGCCATTGAACTACTTTGGTTTTCATCAGCTGAGAATACTTTTGCAAAAGCAATAGACATCTCAGACACAAAGCTACCAAGAAATCATGCTGGGGTAAAAAGTGTTCAGAATAAATAGAAACCTCAGCACTAGAAAGATTTCTCCTTAAGAAAACCTTAGGCACATTAACCGATTTCATATGCCCACATATAAAAAGGTAATGACTGAAGTGAGGATGTTGTAGTCAGAATTATGTGAGTGATGCCTGGACAAGAGCTGCTTCTTGTGCTGCTGTTGCACGTGGTTTATATCTGGTAGAGCATGGCAATGCAGGAGAATCAGCAGAGGCATAATCAATCTCCTTTAATCATGCCCAGTCTGGCTTGGTCACTGGCAGAGGTGGGAGTTGTGGGTGCAGGAGACCTCCATGAATGTGTGCTGACCTGGGAGAAACAAGTGTGTCAGTTCTCAGGAGGTCCCATGGGATTCCATCTGGTGCTGACTGTCTGACTTAGAGAGGCAAAAGGTGTATGGGACTTGAGGCACACTAGCTGAAAACCTTCAATGAGACACATGGGAATAAATGCAAGCACAGGCCAAGATAATCAAGAGGACATTAGGACATCTACTCCCTTCTGTAATGCATAAATTGCTTATGGCATAATGTCTGAAATATTAAGGTATCAATGCATCTTTGTCATCTACTATTTAGCAGCACTTACAAGAACAATGTTTGCTTAGTAGGGCTTGAACAAAATCAGTTTAACATTGAGAGACTGAAAGAAATGCAAAAACTTCTAGATCATTTCACAAACACAACGTCATCTTTGTCCCACATAACAAGACCAGGTATCAAACAAGCTAACACTTAGTACATAGCTATGACTTTTTTCATGCTGCCATTCACTGTCATGATTGTGATTCATAATGTTTTATGGCAGCAAATGAACAGAAGAACAGTTTGTGAAATGTCTGCCAGAGAACGTGAGGGTGGAGGTGACTCAAGTCACCAGCTGACTTGGTCACCAAAAAGTTTTCATTATATCATTTTCCACATTTGGAGTTTGGTTTTGGACAGTTGATACCCACCAAAGTATATTATAATTCAAGCCTTTAATTTATCCAGGTTAATCATGTCGCAAAATTCTAAGTTGAATCTCAAAATTTGTAGTGAAATCTGTCTTCTCTCCGAACCCAAAAGCATTTCTCTGATATTTTGCACTACAGCCAGTTTTGAGATAGATATCTGGTTGGTATACAATACTGAATATCCAGGACATCCTAAATCTATGTTGATGGTAAACTGGATAATTTCATTTTCCTCTGCAGGTCTGTATATCTGGCCATCTTCATAAAGTTTTCACAGTAGTACTGAAGATAGAAACCCACCACAGATAACTGCTCAGTTCCAACAGCAGTATCTAGCTCAGCATCAGTTAGACTTGCTCAGAATATATCTAATTAATGTAGGTAGGAATGGCTTCCAGGGACAATGAGCCGTACATTGAATGTCCCTAAGTTTGCTAAGAAAGTTAATGCCTGAGCTGTATTAGCAATAAGGAGTTTTTGCAAGAATTGTGTATTGTAGATAACCCATTGACTTATATTTTCACTGAGCATAGAGGCAGCTCAGTCTTGGGAGAAATGCTCGTGAATTAGTCCTTGCAAAATTATTTTGTGAAATTTTCTACTCTTTGCATAGAGCTCACTAATTCATGATCTTTTGCTCTAATAACTTAATGTCACCCACACCAATGGAAACATTACCAGAATCATCACCCCATCTATGCAAAACAAGGCAAGAGTTCTCTCTATAGCACCAAAAAGGGTATACAAAGGGAAAAAATATAGAAAGTATTATGAACACATCAGAGAAAAGGCTGGCAGTCCCCTTGTCCCCAAATGTCTCACATCTTGCTCACATCACTAACATGACCTTAAACATTTAAATATAACTTTTTAAAAAGCTACTGCAGTCTTAAGTATTTCTTCAGCTTTCATTAATTTCCAGCATACTCTAAATAACTCAGCACTTCGCCTCCACCATAAAGCACCCTAAAATATGAGCTTATTTTTATCGTACAAAACTGCCAAAGATGCTTTGAGGCATTCTTTTTGTAACCATGAGTAACCCTTTTTTCAATTATGTCATAAGAAAAACTTCTGAGAGCTCTTCAAAAATGTCTTCAGACTTTTCAGATGCTGTTTGCGCTTACGAGACCCGGCCAAGAACAGTCTCACACTCTGTGTGTGTCAGTAGCTTTATTTTGCATTAAGATTTTTTACCAGTCAATCAGACTGGTAAGTGAAAATGTGCTGCTTTGCATGCATGAACATCGACATGACTTTTAGCAAATCTGAGATCACTCTTGCCAATAGCCCCGTTAAATTGTTTTTATCAGTCTGGTTGACTGGAATGTTTGAGCATTTACAATAGACTCAAGAGTATTAAGTTGAAAGTCTTTCTAATGTACTACCAAATTAGACATGGCTAAACAGTTGCATAGCAATTTTCAGCTGCTTTCTCCAAAATTAAAAAAAAAAAATTAAAAGTGTGATTAAAAAAATTTTAAAATTTTTATTTTATTTCATAAACTTCAGGATTTTCCCCTCCCTTTTGCTTCCTGTCGCTGTCCTGAGGATATAGACAGAGAAGCAAGTCATACGTCATGTGGAGCCCTCTACTCGTCTTAAATCTTCTCCTTTCTTTGGAAGCTAAGCTGCTTTCAGTCACTGAGTACTTATTAAGGAACAATGGTGTGTAGCTGGGCTATTCCTGTGGCTTGCTGCTGTGCTGCAATGGTGGCTTGCTCATATGCCCATCCATCCCCTTAATGTTGAAGGCACACATCTGGTCCTGTGCACCGTGCCTGTCATTTATCCTCCCATAACACGATGGTTCCCAGAAGCAAAGGATGAAAGAAGTTAAACTGGAATGGGAAAAAAAGTAAACAAGTGCTTGAATTTGTTAGGGAAAAAATCCCAACCTTATCAGAATTTAAATTGGAGAAGATAAAGCGTGGTTAAGTAGCACGTCGTGAGTGATTGAAACTGCAGGACCGTATTGGTGAATGTGTTGGTCAAATGACACAAGAAAAGACTGAATCAGGAATGGGGTTTGACCTCTGGAATTTTTTGGGTTTACTCTTAGGGCTTGTCTACACAAGAGAGTTGGAAATTAAGAAAAGGACTAACTAAACAGTTGAAGAGTTATTTGGGATTCACTGCGTATATGGATATAGGTGTATACACACATACATGTGATCTCCTTCTGGAATAAGAAATCTCCTTTTTCCTTCAGGCTATGGTATAATCTGGGTAGAAAGCCCTCTCATTTCAGCTCAGGACAACTGGCATGCTACTGTTCCAAAATATCCCCATTTGCACCCTCAGGTGCACAGAGCTAAATCCGCTCTGCAGCTGGGGCAGTGGTGGCTGGTCCCACTGTAGGTGGCACAGCTATACATGGATGTTGCTGCAATTACTAGTGTAAATTAGAGTAGCTTTTAATCTCCTCTTCTGTCTTTTGAGCTACATCCACTTTTGTTTCAATCTAAACTGAGTCTTTGAGCCCTGACTTGTACTCAGAGAGGAAATGTCAGCGCTTGGCTTGCAACCTTAGATTATGCACTAGAACAAGGGTTTGGAAGAAAAGTACTCCTCAGAAGATTGGATGGCCTTACTATAACAATATTAAACCTCTTGGTCAAGTGAGTACACAGGACACTTAATTTATTGCTAGTGTAATGAAAGAGGAGAAAGTACAGTGTCTGCTTTTGAGCATGGGCAAGTTCCACAGAACTTGGTAGGAGGAGCCCAACCTCTGACCAGATTGAATTCATTTGTGCAATGTCTGTAAGTGCAGCAATGACATTCTGAGCCCAGACTGACGAGGAAACAGAGAGCTTTTAGGAAGGATGGCACTTGTTCAGTGATGGGTGGCCAAGCAGGAGGGTGCATGTCTCGGGCAGCTCTTCACGTGGAGAAGATCTGCACCACTCTGTTGCAGCTTGCATCAGCTTGCAATTAGCTTGCATGTAAAATTTGACTCATCAATACTGCTTAGCTCAGGATTTGGCATGGCAGGATAGAGTTTCTTTTCTTAGTCCTCTTTGCAGTGACTGTTTGGGAAACGCTTGAGCTGGAGCTGCTGGCTGTGGTGCAAGGATGGGAGCTTCTCCTTATTTTCTGTGGAGTCAGGAATTTTCTCTGCCCGATGCCTGGGTGTTGGGGCTTGCTAACGGACAAAGTATCATGCTCTGCTACTGAGCCTCCCCATTGATGTGGTGGATGGGGGAAAACGTGCGTGGGAGTTGCCTGGTATTTTTGTGCTGCAGGTGGTGCTTTAGGTAGGGTAGCTTTTGCTGCCTGTTTGTTTCCTGGCCTGTTCTTTTGTGTACTCCAAATCTTCATGAAAGGGTGTAGCACTTTCAGGTAGAGCAAGCAAAAGAAACATAAACATATACATATAAGTTGAAAGAAATATGGGCATGTACTGAGGTCTGAAGCAAGCAGGGTTTTGCTCTGCTGGTTTGCCCTGCTGGGGAAAGAGGAACCTCCAGAGGGAGAAGACCTTCCCAGTCCCCCCCCAACCCTCTGCCCCATGACTCCCTCCCTTCTACACCCTCCATCCATGCCAGCAGGCAGATGCCACAGCACACACCACACTTCCCAAATCCAGTCTGACACTGACCTGAATCCTATAGACCTCGTCTGCATCCAACGCTGAAGCTTTCTCCGTTGTTTTTGCCATTGTTTTAGCAAGAGCTAAAGCCAAGTGATCCTCTAGGTGACATCACCCCACATATGCTGCTCATTGAGACTGTCGCTAGACAGAATATGATATGGATTGATTTAGATAT
Organism: Jacana jacana; assembly: GCA_013400555.1. Classification (NCBI taxonomy): domain Eukaryota; kingdom Metazoa; phylum Chordata; class Aves; order Charadriiformes; family Jacanidae; genus Jacana; species Jacana jacana. Next base: position 61,493 of record VZTM01021963.1, on the reverse strand, counting down.
ACTTTGGGTAAATACAAGTCACAAGACTCAGTACAGGCGAGACTGGCCTGACTTGTGCTGGAGGTGGGACCAGATGACCTAATGGTTTCTTCTGGCTTTAAATCCACACATGCAGCAAAAAATTGCTTGCACTTATCTTGGCAAACTTATGTTTTTCTTTCAGTTGTGCTGGCACCATGGGTGTCTATCTTACAGAGACATTGGGAGGCTCTACCCTGAAGGACATGTGTATCTGTAGAAACTGAATTTTGGACTCTGCTGGCTTTAGCAGTTGACAGAATTTGATTTTTTTTCTGATTATTGATACAAATATCTGCAAGGGGTATGCTGAGGTCATCCAGTCTGGGGCTAGGGACAGCCTCATGCAACTCATCTGTCCACTCATAACCAAGCTAATAGCTTTTTTGCCTAACTTGCAGCAGTGAAAAATGGACAGAAAAGAAAAAGCCCCCAAACTGCAAGATAAATCTGAATAATGAATAAATTTGGTGAAATGGCGATCTGTTCATGGAAGAGTCACGAGCAGAAAACAAGCTAAATTAGTCAGATGATTTATTCATTGTGAATGATTCACTGCTTCCTCCACAGTCTGTAGAAGCTAATATGTAAAGTGATAGAAGAAAGGTGGGATCGACAGAAAGCAACCTCTCTCTCCTCTCCAAGGAAAAGAGGTCACCTGTCCCTGCTATGCTGCTCTCTGGGCACAGGGCACATCTCAATAGACCGAGCATTCATTTTCAGCTAATGAAGTTTGTTGGTTTTTATTTTTTTTTTTTTTTGGGGGGGTGGTTTCAGTGTAAAATTTTCCTGAGGAGTGTCCTTTCTTTCCATTGGCTCTTGAGCCCACGCTCAGAGTTTGGCTGCCTCCCTCTCCCTGTCCTGACAGCTCTCATTGTTCTTTCTGTTTGCCGGCCTATGCAAAAAAAATAGAAAGATTTTGTGATCTAAAATTCAGTGTCCCTTACACAACTGGTGGTGTGGAGGAAGGAAGCTTCTCTGACACCCTGGATGAGCTCAGTGTGGGACAGTCTGTGTGCTCTTCAGGATGGAGGTAGCCCCTCCAGATCCAGTGGTGAGACTGGGTGACAGGGACATGTTCTGTAGGCATGCTGGGGCTCTCTGCGTGGCCACAGTGACTTGTACCCCACGGCCATAGGATCTGGGTCTTTCTCCCTGCCCCACATCCCATGTGAGCCCCAGGTACCACCCCAGGCACTGGGAAACCCAGCAGGGAGATCCACCGTGGTCCTGCTTGCACAGGAGGGCACTGATCTGCAGAAAGCTGCCGTGCTGGGAAACATTTCTGAGGCCCCTTCTAGCCCCTAATAAGCAATGATGTACTCTGTGGCGACGTCTCTGCTGAATTTTCTTGCACACAGCACAACCCACTGTTTATCATGTGACTATTTATAAACTGCTGCTGAAGCTTCATAAATACTTCTTGCTTGTTGCACAAATTGGAGCTGAACAGCTGGAAACTGTATTGCAAGCACAGCCCGAGCTGAGCCTACACAGAAACTACGCACAGAACTCTGATGGACGGTCTTTATTAGGGAGCTGGTGGAGAAGCGTTGCCAGCTCTGGATGCTGAATGCAGTGAAAACTTGGGAGTGTGGGGTTTATTTGCTGGTTCATCTTTAATTAATTACAGAGGACAAACAATTATGGGAAGAGGCTGCCGGCTGGACTACCTGACTCATAGGGCAGTTAACGTGCTAATGGAGATGTTTGCTTCTGTGCTGCTGGTCTGAGCCCGTGCCAGGCATGGGGTGATGTTCCCCTGCCATGACTCGTCTGTGGCCCACGCGAGGTCATGCACCTGCGTCCAGCTTTTAGCAGAGCAGGTAAAAAACCCTCAAAGAGAACCCAAAGCAACGGGCACATTTCAGGTAGGGAGCCACCTCAGGTGGGGAGAGGAAGAGTGGACGAGGTTGGGGAAGGCACAGTCCCAACAGCAGTTCCTCACCGTGCCCCCAAGGGAGTTTTGCACCGTGGTGTAGATTTGCTTGTGTGTAAACATCAGCCTTTATGCTTCTGCTAACCTGATAGTTTCTGAGCAATATACTTGCAAAAGAAAAATAAATATTAAAAGAACACAAACCAGGTTAGTGTATACTTACATTAAACAGTCAGTTCTGTTGTTGCAGATTTAAGAACATTTTCAGTCTGAAAAAGAGCATTTCAAAGATTCTGTTTTTAAAAAAGAGGTAGGAATGAATAAAATGAAGGAAACATTATAATAATTTTGTAGATGATAATAAATTCCAGGCATCTCTGGTATGTACAACATACAGTCTCATCGGAAAGCAAAAGACCTTATTCTACATGAAAGAAGAGACTGTGTTGGGTCAATACATTGGTCATGAAGACAGATCTTCTGTGCTAGTGTTGTGCAAACACACAACCACGTTTGATGGCCACACCTTAGCTATGAGAGGACATTTATGATTATTAAACATGATTCAAGTTGAGTTTGGATCAGGAGATCCAGGGTAGATGTACTAAAATCCTGCTGCTGAAACTTGAGAGAAAGGAGCTTTCTGTTACAAGGAGGTTGAATCATGCTCAGCTCGAATAAGATCCAGACCCAAACCTCCCACCTTTTGGGAAAATTTAAATCCAGAGCCATGCCTGAATTTTGTGGCCAGCATCACATTCACACTTAAAAGTTTTCTGCAAATCCCTCCAAAACCTACTCCAAAAATCTATCTGTTAAGCCATAATCACTTCCCACAACTTTGCTTCAAATTGTAAAGAAACAAACCGAAAGCATAGCCCATAATGCACATCAGGATTTTGTTTTCTTTGGTTGAACCAAATTCTTACTAAGTAGTTAAATAAAGCAGATGGTAGCCACCAAGTGCACTGCACTGAACCAAAATATGCCACATGGGCAGATGAATCAGTGCAGCTCACAGACAGCTCTTGAAGTCCCCAAGTCCCTGCACTGGGTCCCTACCACCCAGTGACCTGCCTTGAGTATGCACCATAGTATTGAGGCTCTTCAGTCTAGGAGAGTGGAAGAAGAAGGAGAAAAATGGTTAATACCTATTTTTTCCTGTATTATTTTCCCTTCTGTTTTGAAACGCTAATGTTAGAATCAGTTCCATGGGCAGAATAGGAACACACAGTTATAATACATGACAATGAAGCAAAATCCTGGACTATGTCAATTACTGTGGTACTGTATATTTTCATTTCATTCCATTGGGGCAATATATCATTCGAGTAACAAATCATTTGGACGACGCAGCTACATGGAGAATATCCAATGCATGAAGACACTCCTTCGCAATGAACTGCAGGCAGAGTGATACGGAAAACAGTATGAAACTGAGGCAAAATTTCCTGGTCTAATTGGTGATACTGTGCTGCCAAATGAGTGTCTCTCTGGAACACCCTTGGTGGCATAAGTCACCTTCAGAGATCACTGATGTTTGAAGTTATGAGGGACACAGTTGACCCTTTTTGTGGAACAGCGCTCTGAAGCAGTGGAAAAAATCCATCACATCAGCCAAATGGAGTTGGGCAGCAGAAAGCTCAGCACCTGGGAGGAGGAACTGCTTGAGAAAGAATAGGGCAAGGCTGAAAACCACCTCCAAATCATTGTGTTCAATACTAGAAGAGCTGCCCAGTAACATGTGCTTGGCAGCCTTGAGCAGAACACGATAAACTGGTTTTGAAAGGAGGAAAATAGCTAAAAAACGCGTTTTGGTTGTCTTGCATTGACTTCAGAAATAAGACTGAATTATTTGAATGATGGGGTTGGAGATTTTTGAGAAAGTTGGGAGAGAAAGAAGACATAAATAAGGAAGCAAGGTATGGCTTGTCAAATTGGATTTTTCTGCTCACTAGCCCAAATTAGGAGCCAGGGAAGGGAGATCTCATTTCTCTTCTCTCCTGAGGGTGTGTGGACTTCAGAGTTTTGCTCCTGGGGGAGTGCCTGGGTCCAAAGGCTGGGACAGGGCTGCTCCCACCGACCTCTTCCCATGCTGGTCTCTTTTGCGTGTGTAATTAAACATCTTTGGATAGAGGGAGCTGAATGAGGGTCTTATGAGACTTTTCACTGGGGTTNGCTTGAGGATTTCATTTTGGGTGGATGACACTCTTCTTCCTCAGCTGACTGCCAAGAAAGGATCAGTCAATTCCCATAATTCCTTTAACAAGTTTGGCCTTCCATCTCCATTTACCTTCAGATCTTTTTATTAAAAAATAGGCACTGTAATAACTTTTGTATCTAGAGAGATACATATGAATTGTGAATTACTGAGTTTAATATAGCACAATCGTCTAAGTCTGTCCATGCTTTCAGAACTTGGTATCCAGGTCTGTACGCAATATGTCAGTTATTTTGCCCTTTCAGTATCTGCTTTTTTTTTTTTTTTTTTTTTTTTTTTCNCAGTCCCAACAGCAGTTCCTCACCGTGCCCCCAAGGGAGTTTTGCACCGTGGTGTAGATTTGCTTGTGTGTAAACATCAGCCTTTATGCTTCTGCTAACCTGATAGTTTCTGAGCAATATACTTGCAAAAGAAAAATAAATATTAAAAGAACACAAACCAGTTTAGTGTATACTTACATTAAACAGTCAGTTCTGTTGTTGCAGATTTAAGAACATTTTCAGTCTGAAAAAGAGCATTTCAAAGATTCTGTTTTTAAAAAAGAGGTAGGAATGAATAAAATGAAGGAAACATTATAATAATTTTGTAGATGATAATAAATTCCAGGCATCTCTGGTATGTACAACGTACAGTCTCATCGGAAAGCAAAAGACCTTATTCTACATGAAAGAAGAGACTGTGTTGGGTCAATACATTGGTCATGAAGACAGATCTTCTGTGCTAGTGTTGTGCAAACACACAACCACGTTTGATGGCCACACCTTAGCTATGAGAGGACATTTATGATTATTAAACATGATTCAAGTTGAGTTTGGATCAGGAGATCCAGGGTAGATGTACTAAAATCCTGCTGCTGAAACTTGAGAGAAAGGAGCTTTCTGTTACAAGGAGGTTGAATCATGCTCAGCTCGAATAAGATCCAGACCCAAACCTCCCACCTTTTGGGAAAATTTAAATCCAGAGCCATGCCTGAATTTTGTGGCCAGCATCACATTCACACTTAAAAGTTTTCTGCAAATCCCTCCAAAGCCTACTCCAAAAATCTATCTGTTAAGCCATAATCACTTCCCACAACTTTGCTTCAAATTGTAAAGAAACAAACCGAAAGCATAGCCCATAATGCACATCAGGATTTTGTTTTCTTTGGTTGAACCAAATTCTTACTAAGTAGTTAAATAAAGCAGATGGTAGCCACCAAGTGCACTGCACTGAACCAAAATATGCCACATGGGCAGATGAATCAGTGCAGCTCACAGCCAGCTCTTGAAGTCCCCAAGTCCCTGCACTGGGTCCCTACCACCCAGTGACCTGGCTTGAGTATGCACCATAGTATTGAGGCTCTTCAGTCTAGGAGAGTGGAAGAAGAAGGAGAAAAATGGTTAATACCTATTTTTTCCTGTATTATTTTCCCTTCTGTTTTGAAACGCTAATGTTAGAATCAGTTCCATGGGCAGAATAGGAACACACAGTTATAATACATGACAATGAAGCAAAATCCTGGACTATGTCAATTACTGTGGTACTGTATATTTTCATTTCATTCCATTGGGGCAATATATCATTCGAGTAACAAATCATTTGGACGACGCAGCTACATGGAGAATATCCAATGCATGAAGACACTCCTTCGCAATGAACTGCAGGCAGAGTGATACGGAAAACAGTATGAAACTGAGGCAAAATTTCCTGGTCTAATTGGTGATACTGTGCTGCCAAATGAGTGTCTCTCTGGAACACCCTTGGTGGCATAAGTCACCTTCAGAGATCACTGATATTTGAAGTTATGAGGGACACAGTTGACCCTTTTCGTGGAACAGCGCTCTGAAGCAGTGGAAAAAATCCATCACATCAGCCAAATGGAGTTGGGCAGCAGAAAGCTCAGCACCTGGGAGGAGGAACTGCTTGAGAAAGAATAGGGCAAGGCTGAAAACCACCTCCAAATCATTGTGTTCAATACTAGAAGAGCTGCCCAGTAACATGTGCTTGGCAGCCTTGAGCAGAACACGATAAACTGGTTTTGAAAGGAGGAAAATAGCTAAAAAACGCGTTTTGGTTGTCTTGCATTGACTTCAGAAATAAGACTGAATTATTTGAATGATGGGGTTGGAGATTTTTGAGAAAGTTGGGAGAGAAAGAAGACATAAATAAGGAAGCAAGGTATGGCTTGTCAAATTGGATTTTTCTGCTCACTAGCCCAAATTAGGAGCCAGGGAAGGGAGATCTCATTTCTCTTCTCTCCTGAGGGTGTGTGGACTTCAGAGTTTTGCTCCTGGGGGAGTGCCTGGGTCCAAAGGCTGGGACAGGGCTGCTCCCACCGACCTCTTCCCATGCTGGTCTCTTTTGCGTGTGTAATTAAACATCTTTGGATAGAGGGAGCTGAATGAGGGTCTTATGAGACTTTTCACTGGGGTTAGGGTAGTCTAAGAGGGGGCTTTCCTCTTGTTGATGAAGTTTGTTTTGTACATGATGCCAAGACAATGTTTAGCAATGGGGGGTGAGGGGATGAGGGGGTGAGGGGAAAAAATTCCCCAAGTAGTG
>VZTM01021963.1:1031-53450 GCA_013400555.1 Jacana jacana | reverse complement strand
GGCTGGAGGACTTGGGGGGGGGGGCACGGAGCTGGAAGGTCCCCACTCGGTGTCAGTGCTGCCCCACGTTCGGCAGTGCCACTTGGGTGGGAGGGACGGGGTCCATCCACCCTGGCATGAGGGGGCTTCTGGGACCTCTGTTTCTGGGGATCGGTGGCCGGTGGACTATGCAGAAGGCTCGTGCTGCGTTGCTGGGCTTCACGGCCCCGTTAGGGTCTGATCCACCTCCCCTGCTCAGACACACAGTCCCATCCGAACGGGCCGGTGCTGCTGATGCTCAGGCAGCCCACGTGCTGTTCCCCGGGCGAATTACGCTCCCTACAAAGCTGCCTATAGAAAAGAGGCATATTTTTCCATGCAGAAATAGAAGCCTGTGCTGATTTTTCAGGTGCAATTTAGAATCTCTGCTTTTGAAAACGTGGCTCGTGGCTTGCTAATGTAAATACACGTATTTTTTCACTCTGGGTCTAAAAGCAGACATTTTCCAAAATACCGTTAGGCAGAAAGGCTTCATGTCAGATTTGCATGTCAGATTTTTGTGTGTTTCTTTCATTGGCAACATCCTTTAGGCCTGCAATTGCATATAACTTACAGATAGTATGGAAAGGAGGCTGAAATTTGCATCTAAGCTGTGTTTATTATCCAAGATGAGCACACCAAAATAAATCAGCAAAAAGTTCAGACATTAAGTTGGTCACTGAGTAGCTGTTCCAGCCTGTGCAAAACTGCTGATCTCTCCTGCACGACCCACGAACAAACCGATCTCTCCAGCATCCTGATAAACAGATTTTAATACCTCAGCAATTAAAAATGAATAGTGCTACCCTTTAAAAATATTCAGGTGTTTACAGAAAGTGTTTTTGGACAGGAAGAAACGCCTCAGCAAGGAGGTAAAAAAGATCTCAGTCTGTACATCTTTGTGTATATGGGAAAGGCACGTAGGAGCTGGTTCCCAAGCCCAGCACTTCCCTCTCACTCGCTGTGCATTTGGTGAACCTGCAAGGGCAGCAATAACAATCCTGTCCTACAGAGATTTCAAATCCTCTTCTATCTAGGTTCTCGTGCTGTGCTCTCATCACTGGGGTTTTGCACCTAGGAAGGGCTAATAGGTACTAATTATGATTATCGCAGCAGCTATTTTTGCTACACTTAGTATGGTCCCATATGCTTAGGATTCTAGAAGACAAAGGGGACAAATTGAATGATTTTGGATGTGAAATTCATTTGTAGTGCTTTAATTCCTTAATCTAAGACTAAAGGGTGTGTTGGATATGCTGGCCTAAGAGTGAATATGCACTGAGCCTCCTGGGGATTTTGTTTTACATGAACTGGCCCCCAAACCTCAGAAAATAGTAGGAATGAGATTTTTTCTTTTTCCTCAGTCTTTTTTTTTTTTTGCTTTTTTTTTNTTTTTTTTTTTTTTTTTTTTTTTTTTTTACAACAGAATTAAATAGAATTGTGCAGTCTCTTCTCCACACATATGAAAACGAAGGACATGCATAAAGTTATTGCACATCTGAAGAATGCAGACAGTAACGAAGCATCGAATCCTCTGCTGCAATAATTCCACCGATTTCAGTGGAGTTAGGCCAACAGGGAGTTCGATCCTTAACAAACTTGTTCAAAGCCTCCTGAAGTTTCATGCTGGAACACATTTACAATCACGTAGCACATCTTACAAATGAAAAATTTATTAATTCGATTAAAATGCTTATGTACTGTGCTTTCAGTAGATATCTTTTAATATATTCTACAAAGAGTGCAGTATAAATTCTTGAAATTTCTTTGGTGATTGTCTAAAGGCATATAAATAAGAACGTAACACTGCTTCAAGCATGAAAAGAAATGAATTAAAAATCTAGAATGAATGTGTCTAATTGAAAATGAAGGCATAGTTTAAAGAACATTTTGTCAAGATGAAACTAAGCTGAGGTTCCATATTTGTGCACAGTTTCAATTTTTCCCTCTCTTTTTTCTTTTGCTGCAGGCTCAAGCATAATCCTATAATACCAATAAATGAAAAATAGGTGTTAAGGGAATCAATATACTGATTGTATGATTTTTTTTTTTTGAACAAGGTTCATTTTGCAGTGGCAGATTAATTTGTGTTTTACTTAACATAAAATTGTCTTTAGCCTTAATTCACAAGTAAATTGCTCTTTTAAGACTTTCGATTTTGTTTTTAAGTAATTAACAGAGAAAAAAGAACTTTGAAACAGTTCAATTAATTTAACAACAATAGCCTTTTGAGGCATAAATACAACCCCTTGCTCCATTCAAGCAATAAAATTAGCAATAAATGTACAACGTGAAATAGATTTCAGTATAAATTATATCCCAACCGAGGGACGTGCCGTCCTCACTGCAGCAGGAAAACGCTCACACTTCCAAAGACCAGCTAAATCCCAAGAATATTCGGGTTTCCTCAAACGCCTGTGCTACTGAGCAACAATTTAAATTACAAGTAGCTTTTAAAAAGTAGCAAATGAAATGTGGAGTATCCTCCACTTAGGACAGATTTTTAGAGTTTCCTTTTCTAAAACAGGTTTTGTTTTTTNCTATGGAAGGTATGCATCACAGCTACTTAAAAGTTCGACAGTAAGAGCACAAATGTCAACCAAAGGGCATTATTCAGCGTGGAACATCTGCACCAAGTTGTGAAATCATGGTAATACTATAAGGAATAAGCTGAGCAAAAATTCCTGTGTCTAATATTGTTATACAATTTTATGTGATAAATAGCCAGAACAAATGCTCGTCAGAATTACGTTTTTGTTCTATCTTATTCTGCAAAACTAATTTGTGAATGACCTCCAAGATAGATGATTTGTTAATTTACAGATGTCTCTTCACTCTCCTCTCTGTCTCTGGCCATTTCAGGAGTTATGCATTTACAAACTGTAAGTGCATGTATAAAATATCTCTCTCCCAGGCATTTCTCCATCACTCATCATACCATGTTTAAGTGCTAAATGTATGTATGTATTAGGCACACACATGCCCACCCACAAATGGAAGATACATATACATATCTACTAGCTAGACATTCAATTAAATATGTATTGTAAAAGGCAAAAGTGATTTCAAAGATTTGAAGACAACCGTGATGACAGTATATATTACTGTTAAATTCACCAAGGCACATCTGCAAAACAGACTGGGGACTTATCTTTTCTAAATCTTTTCTAGGAAGCTAAAGGTAAACATTATTTGTTTGCCAGGTCGGTGTGGAAAAAATATTTATGCTTCTGAAAAACAGTTAGTGAAACATTTGCTGAGGGAGTATTACATTTGCTTTTTAAATGAATTCATCTCAAGCAATCAGGATTTAGTTAAATGGACTAATGCCACTGAACGTTCCAGGCTGTCATTTGGGGTGTGAACACTGGCACTCAGAGGATACCTTTTAAGCACAATACATTTATGAACTCATTTTTTTTTTTCCCCGAGGATTAAAAAAAAAGAATTTTTATGCACAGTATCAGTGGCCTTGTTTAATAATTTCCTCGCTGCTGAGCTCACCTTTAGAAAGGATGGAGAGTTTAACCACATATGGTAAAAGTTTTAGCCCTGGGGGTTTTATTATAGCAATCCTCCTTTTCAATGCACTGTCCACCATAATGGGTCTTAACCTTTCCTCGCTAGACAGACAAGAAGGGAAGTACAGAAATGAAACAAGCTATGTTTAGCAGAATTTTTACATACTGTAATCTCTTTACCATGGCCAGGCAAGGCTGGAATTTTCGAGACGATCTGTTATGGCACAAATCCATTGCAGGACAGAGCTGATTTACAGCTTAGCACCATTCTCCACTCTTCACTGAGGGTAAGTTAAATGACCCAGGAATAACATTAATATGTACTATAACTAGATAGAATGCTGGTCTAAAGGGTGGTCTAAGGCATTAGCTTTCACCCAAGGAAACTCAAGCTCATATATTGCACAGAAATACTAATAAGGGTCAAGTATCATTACTATTTTAAGAGGTCGAGAATGCAGTGAGTTATGGGGTATGATAGCGAAGCAGGGCTCTTCTCCTGCCTTCTATCATCCCTCTTGTCCACTTGCTGCAATGTTTTGAACAAATCTTGGCTAAATTTAGACTCATTATTTTGCATGCTGTTTTGTGGCTAACCTGGTTTAACAATAATTGGTTTAAAAATGACCATTTTTTTTCTCCCTCGGTCAGGCCAATCTGATTAACCTCAGCTGAGCCCCACAACAAACTTTTTTCTTTGTTTTCTCCCTTTCCTCCCTTTCATTAGGGCAGTGGCTCTGGAGTAATAGTGAAAAAAACCCAACAAACCACCAAACCAAACTCGGGAGAAACTGAAGCCGCAAGTTTAAAATCAAGTTAGTAGGGGCACTAAAATATTTTCCCCAGTAACAGGAAAGATCTGACAAAACAATAAATAGAAAAGTAAGATGTTGAAACTATTTTAAGACAGATGCCTTTTTAAACTGTATTAAGAACACCTATCATGGAGCCTGATTCCAGCAGTTCCTCACACAGGAGGTATTTTATCTTCACAACATCTGGCACTGTCAAGGAGGTACAGTTGTAGACCTTACCAGATGCAGACACTCCATACATAAAAGTACACTAACAAATCATATCATTAATAGCAGCACAACACAAGTGTTTCTTATACATCCATGAAGAGAACTATTCCATGGCTATGGGAAAGCTTAAAGAAAAAAAGCCACAAAACCCCCCAACAACCCCTAAAAGAAATTTCTTGCAATTCCTAAAACATAGAAATAACTCTGAGAGCTTTATTTTCAGCTTTTTTTTTATAGATGACTGACAAGAAAGCTTCTTTCTTCAGGGTGAAAAACTCCTTGTCCCATAAATCTGTGTGGTTGACATATCTAGGTAAATTTGTATCCTTGCTCAAAGGGATCACTGGTTTTATTCTCTATGGATTTTTCACTCACTCTATTGTGGAAAGTGAGTTGAGGCAGAAAAAAAATTGCTTGATATTTGAAGGAAGGTTTACATTATTTTATATCATCCACACTGCTCTGTTGTCACTTGGCTTCTTTTATGAACTGTTTAAAACATGATACTATACTACATAAACCGTGCCCAATTTTGAATATGTAGTTTGCTCCATACCCTGAAGCTCTTGAGCCTGAGATTCCTCTCACATCCTCGTCTGTTGGTTGGACATAACTACATTCATCCCAATATAAAACATGAAGGTATTTGGAAGTTATGTGCTATATTTATATAAAGCTCATGTTATGTTTCCTACTTTAATATTTTCTCTCTCTTATTTTTTTTTTCTTTTTTAAATCAAAGTGTCTCTCATATTCCCTCTAATATAAACGATCAGTTCTCTGTGTTTCAAGCAAGCCTCCCTTGAAGGTAAATTTGAACATCAGTGGCATTAATGAAATTGCCACAAACCAAGGATTTAGTTTGCATATATGTCATTTGATCCTTCCCTTTTACATTTCACCGGCAGTAATCAATATTCTATAGGACTCCTCAGTACTAGGCACGGCACTTACAAGAGAGGCAGAATTTCTATTTCTGAGTCGTTTCTCCTCTTGTGAACAAAGACCTCACCCTTTTATTAAATGATGAAGTACAGTAAATAGGCCTCAGCTAAATACTCTTTTAAGATCAAAGCGCTGCTGGATGTTTTGTATGATATTATCATAACAAAATGCACAGAACAGCAGCAAGCCGCAGTCCCAAGGAATTCTTTCAGTATATATAAAATACCTCTCCTCTCAGAGCTGGAGTCATAACATGTCATCAAGACTGTGTTTTCTATTTCTGCAACATGCTTTAAAATTTAATTTTCTCCAAAATGTGTGCCGCTTCTTGGAACTGAAGTGATGTTAAGTGCATGTGCTGTGTTATGACAGCAGTGATGGTGGTTGTGCATGCTTGGCAGAGAGATTAGATATGGGTCAAATGTTTAACCATCTGGATTTACCATGAGCTAAACCTTATTTTTGATACCTCTGTTTAGACTAACTGGAAAGTGATTCTCCCTTCGTCCTCTCGAAAGTTTTATTTCTCCTCTGTGTGTGCTGGTGTGGCTGTGGAGCCGCACTACTTCTACCACCCTGTGGCAATCTCATGCCATGACACACGTTCTGCTCAGCCTGGGCTTCTGGCAGCGAGCTGGAGTCGCTCGCAAAGTTGTTTGGCTTCTTGTGATTAATTCTAGGAACAATAAATCGGTGGTGGGGGGGAGTGAGTTCAGTTGGTTGTTTGATGCAAATAATACACACGTAGGTGTAGAGTGATGAGAGCAAATCCTCTGCGGAAGAGCTTACTAGGCTAAACTATTTTTAGATGCATAACTCAAACTATATTAAAATAATTCTTAAATGCTGCGAGGAATAGACTCTGGTTTTGTATGTGACTATTAATGTATTATAGAGACAGAAGACCTTGAAGAAAATAACTGGATAGTACAGTAGACATGTCTATTTGCTTTACTTAACTAATCAGGAGATGATGAATACCACAAGTTATCTTGATCAAAAAAGAAAGGTTAATACAATTAAAATTTTCTCACTGCATGCACATTTCACAAATTCTCTGCATTTTATATGTAGCAGATGGTGTTCAAACAAATCAAGAAGCTGAAGCTAAAAAAAACACTCCAATGGAGAAACTCATATATTTCTTCAAACGATAAGATGAGCTGCAGATGTTTGTTGAAGAGTACTGCTGACGCAGGAGACCTAAGAAGCAAAGGCTTAAAAAGAAGAGTCCAGTTGTGTTTAGCACTGGCCAACCACACCAGCTGTCACTGCATGATTTATGAAGGTTGCTTGCTAGGTTTTATGTCAACAGGGAAATCGTGATTAAAATAAGTCTGACCAGTTACCTATGCTAACAGGGAATATGGCAAAATAATAGCTGCAGCATACCTTGCACCCTACTTCCAAGTCTAGCTTTTCGGGACAGACAAAGATATTTAAGCAGCATAACTCACTTCCATCAATCTTTCAAAGTTTTGACTGAGGTGCCTTCATGCTTCTGCCTTTTGCCCACATGGTTCTCGGTAGTGCTGCTAAAACACTGTGCTTATCTGACACCTGCAGTCAAATTAATCCCCAGTTAAGCCTGACAAAGTCACTAAAAGGAAAACAGTTGTCTGTTTAAGAACTTGGGAATCAGAGGCAAAACCGGTGTGGTTTTGATACGTGGTTAAAAATCATTACCAAACATTAAAAAATTAATTTCAAGATTATCCTTGATGATGTTTACAAACCCTGCAATTAACTCAGTGTTTTACTGGGGGGAAGTCGCACCCTTGTGTGTCAGTGTTTCAACTCAGAAAATCACATATCCTTAGAACTTGTAGCAACTTGGCTGTAAATATTTACTCTAGAGAGCAGCTTAGTATACAAGGTTACAGCCCAAAAGCAAATATTTCATACCAAGTTTCAAATATATGGATTTTCCCATTTGTAAATGATTCAGGCAGCCTTTCCCCTCCCTTAGAACTGCTAACTCAATCTATAAACATAAATATACCATTTCAGAAGAGAAAGGATGCAAATTACACATCAGTAGAGTAGTCCTCAGGGAATTTATTATGGGGTAATTGGACCAAACAAGGGCCAACTTCTGGCCTGATTTACAGTCTCAACATGTCTATTGACATCAGTGGAGGTCTAAGGCAAGGAAGAATTTGGCTTTGAGGGCTTGGAAAGAGTTTTAAATTGTTCCAGCTTAGCCTCCCTGGGCTAACTTCTGCTCTGAAGGGGCACCATAATAAACGCAGCTCGACTCACTGGCTTCAGATGGGTGTAACTCAGTGGAAGGTTTTGCCTCCTAAACAATGCTTGCTTACTCATCAGTTCTGAATTTGGCTCCTCTAAACGATTATAACCCTCTGCAGATATTGAGTAACATCACGGAGCACGTGTGGTTTTCTTACGTGATTCCTTGGGCTGGTTGCAAAGCAGAGCTCCAGGCTAGAGGCCAAGTCACACGGAGTATGAGCAGCTTCACAAATAACCACCATTCAGGTTTGTTTGCTGCAAGGATCTGAAGATGGAAACCATGAAATTAAGGAAAACAAAGTAAGTAACTAGTGCATGTTAGCATAGCTTTATAAAACCGTCCTAAGGTTGCTTATGTTTCCTTGGGGTTAGGAAGAGGGCACAGGAGCAGGTTAATGTGGCTACCAAATCCAGTGTTTTGTTGGGGTCTTCTACACGGTGTTTCCGTGCTGTCATCAGACTTGTCTTCCCATCTCGGAGTGCACTGAAGATGTTATAAAACACACTGAGAAACAGGAGGTCAAGATTGCAATTGTCAGAGGGAGATGGCTCTGCATGGCTGTGGCTGATCCTGGGGATGGCACTGTGGTGATTAAAGCCCCACTGGGTACAACCATGCTTGTCTAACAGTTAGTGAAAGCAGGTTGCGAGAGGTGATTCTACTCTGCACTTGTGAAACCCCACCTGGAGTACTGTGTCCAGCTCTGGAGTCCTCAACACAGAAAGGACATAGAACTGTTGGAACAGGTCCAGCGGAGGGCCATGAAGATGATCAGAGGGAGGGAGCACCTCTCCTATGAAGACAGGCAGAGAGAGCTGGGCTTGTTCAGCCTGGAGAACAGAAGGCTCTGGGAAGACCTTATAGCAGCCTTCCATTATCTGATGGGAGCCTACAGGGGAGATGGGGAGGGACTATTTATCAGGGAGTGGAGTGATAGGACAAGGGGTAATGGCTTTAAGTTAGAAGAAGTGAGATTTAGATTAGATACTAGAAATAAATTCTTTCCTGTGAGGGTGGTGAGGCACTGGAACTGGTTGCCCAGAGAAATTGTGGTTGCCCCATCCCTGGAAGTATTCAAGCCCAGGCTGGATGGGGCTTTGAGCAACCTGCTGTAGTGGGAGGTGTCCCTGCCCATGCCATGGCAGGGGGCTTGGAACTTGATGATCTTTAAGGTCCCTTCCAATTCTAACCATTGTATGATTCTAATACGTGTATATTAAAGGTATTAGAAGCTGTTGATTTTGCAAGGCGTGTGTAGGACTTGTGCACCATCAGCTAACATCCGCTCAGCTACAACTCAAACTGGAACTGACCCAGAGTGACTGTTTCACAGGGCATGGCAAATCGCTTGGAGATTTCAACGCATGTGTCCCTATCATTATATCATTCATATATTTCAAATAACTGTTTTTGCGGTACCAGAATGGTTAACTAAAGGACAGCAATGTCTTCACCTCAGGGTTGATAAGAAGTAACAAGGGGCATGAGGTCTACCTTTATTTTCAATTAACGTTTAGGTCCCTGTCTCTGAACTTACAGTGAGTATTTTTCTCATTCATTCATGTGCCTTAATTAGCCATGATAATTCTCCAGACTTCTTCCAGTAGCTGCTCCCAGCTAGGCTGTGATTTTGGGATTTTTTCTGAATTTACTGTGGAAACAAACACTGATGGTTGAGTCTGCATCAGATTTAGGTTCTGCCAGCCATGGAGTATATGAATGTACCTAAAGACTCAGTTTTGTGCAGTTCTTGAGCAGTGTGCCATCAGAAATGAGAGACGTGTTTACAGTGTAGTTATAGTTATTTCTAAATACAGGTAATATTTGCAAACATCTCTTCAAAACTCAAAAAAGGTGCCTGGATCTACACTATAGAGAGTAGAACTAAACTATAGTTTCTGTTAGTCCTTAGCAACTACGCAAGAGCACAGGTCTGTGCTTAAATTCTTTAGATGTTCAGTGGCAGCAGTGGGAGCTATCAGGTGGTGGACTGCCTGGAAAGAATTAAATGTGTTGCACAATTGGACCATCCTATTTGATAAATTTGATATCCAGTTAAAAGCTGAAATTCATTGCAAAAAGTACTTCATACGTCCGGATTGGAATCCCTACTTTGTGCACGTACACCATTGTCTGTCTGTAGATTTTCCTTTGCTTTAGTACATCCACCTGTGAGTATTTCTTGTGCCTTGTCTTGTACCTCTGCAGGACAAAGGATTTCTTTTTGTTTTCTGTTTATGTAGGACTTTAGAAAATGGAATACTGGGCCAGTTAGAAAAAGAAACCTCAGTTCTCCCAAAGGTATGGGTGATGTTATTGCTAGGAGAGACACAGTAGTACCAGGGAGGTGTAAAAACTCACCTTCAGGTAAGGCAAAATATGCAAAAATGACTTAGATACAGCTACAGCTTTGAGTGCACTTTCCTCTCTCTTGCTTTCTTTGCTGGAGAATGTGATGCCAAGTTGCTTTGCTGCCCAAGATTGTGTGAACCCACCTCTTCCATCTGCTTCTGTGAGACAGGAATGTGACAGAATCTGACTTCACAAACTCATACCACCCGTGGTAATACCATTCCTCTGATAGGTCACCGTGTTAGATACCTTGCCTGCATTTCGTATGTCATTAAAACTTTGACTAAGAAAAGTCATAAATATAAATAAAGTATTATGCTATCCCAGCAAGCTGCAACAGCGTCTGTTTAGTCCCTGAGAGCGTTCCCATAATAAACAGTGCTGTAAAACTATTGTTGGCCATGGCTGTGCTATTCTTGCTCCCGATAAATGCACTATTGAAATAAACTAGCTCTCCGAGCATTAATGATCATTCGATTAAAGAAAACTTTCTAGTTAACATTTCGTAACAATGTAATAAGTAACTTTCAATTAAATTTTTCTATATGTGGAGAAAATGTGTAATGAATAAATCAGTAAAGACTACATAATGGAAGCCTATTAGCAGGGTGAATATATTCTTGTAACTCAAATTTCTATACCACTTTAGTATTATCTTCTATCAGAAGAGAAGGTACAATTACCAATTTTATCTTATCTTAGGCTTATTATTAAAGAGTAGTAAAGGAAACTTCATTCCAGAAGCTATAATGTGATTTTTGATTAATGGTGGGATTTTTATGTGACAAGAATATTTCTCCTAGGCAAAGTATGCACATGTATCTTTGCCTGAACTGACTTGTTTTTGGCAAGCTTTTCACTGACAGAAAATTTTGTTTCTCTATAAACACATGTACTTTTCTGTATGTATAGCAGATTTAAGTGTACAGGACCTAAAACAGTTTGAACTGGATCTATGCTACATGAAAGGATGTAAGCCTTTGGTTCATATTTTAATCTCTTAAACAAGACTCACTAAACAATAAACACCTTCCACTTTATCTTATGAGATGTCAAACTTGCAAAAAGAAATGTATCAATTGTGAGCAAAATTAGTCATCATTTGAAGTGTTTAAGTGGGTCTCACTCTTGTAGGTAGGCATACTAGTTACTGTTATAGGAAGCTCTGTGCATATAATGATGACCCGTGGGAAGTCTGAGAGATTGCTTGAAACACTTTTTCAACCTTTAAAATGTTTATTAGACTTTTTGTAATTGATGGAAGAGGATATCCATTCAATGTTCGCTATTCTTCAACTGACGTGCATGACACTTTTTAAAAATCCAGGTTTGAGTGTGTTAAATGAGAGCTAAATCAAGCTTCCTCTAGCATCAGATGAAAGAACCGGATGAGATCTTCGGTTTTCTGAGCCTCGAGATGTTAGCATTTGCTTGCCAAGTTGCAGTTGATGTTCACCTGTATGCAAGGGACAGCAAATAGTTCCAGGCCATACTGACAGAACGCATGAGGCATGGGAGTGCATATGCTTAATGCGTATTTTCTGCGATAAATCTTTAGTCATGCACAAAAGTGTTAAGAGATATGAGAAGGTAGACCAGCATACCTTGAAGGCAAGAGCTAGTTGTCTGTCAGGGCTGTGTGCAGCCTAGTCAGCCGGCAGCCTTGGGTCATCCTCTCAGTCCTGCTTCCTTGCACCACTTGGCTCCTCTGCAGAGGAGGAAAGAAACAGCTCTGTGTGAGGCAGCAATGGTGAATCTGCTCTGCATCTTACCCGTCCTTGCAAAGCGGGATATTGTTGGCTCCTGACCTTGGCACATGCTCTTCACAGTGGAGGACCTTTGGTCAGAAAAGGACTAGCTGTAAGTCAGGAAGTCTGCTCTGCTTCTTGGATTAATGAGAACCAAACCTCCTATAGATTCATTCCAATATGTGACTTGACACTCTAGTAATTTTGCCTCTACCATATATATTTTTTTTACTTTTAGAAGAGGTTATTTTCATTTCTGGCTTGAACTGCTATTAAAGCACTCAATTTAATTCTTAGCCAAACTTAAAGGAGTTGCTCTGGATTTCCATAAAAGAAACAAATTAATTGCTTTTGGCTTGGCTTCCACTTCAAACTCTCTATTTTCTTATCAGTTTATGGGATTTTTTTTTTTCAATTACTGTATACACAGAACCATTTCTCCTGTTCTTTTTGTTTCTTCTTACCAGATTTGGTTTTTTAGATTTTTCTTAATTCCAAATAACATACAGGTTACTTTGATTTTTCCTTTCAATACATTTTGTTTCCACTCATTCATCTGCTTTCATATAAATACCTATGTATGTACATGCATTCATAGATGTATTTATGTCGTCAGTGCATAAATATACATTTGTAAACACTCATATTCATGTATATGTACAGGTATTTAGGTGGTAACTCCAGGCTGGCTCGTTTCTAACCAGTGCTCCAATAAACTGGCATTGCCTCCCAGACTTCCAATCTTTGCGATCCACTTTTCAAGTCTCTGTTGCCAATATACATTTCACATGTCACTGAAAATGCCTCGGGTCCTCACATATGGTGCTGCTGCATCTTCTGATTGGTTCAAATTCTACAAAACTCAGTGGCTACTATTCCATGGAAAATAAGTATTTGTATTAGACGGGATGTAATTCCTGGAGCTCCTTCATTTGTTCAGGAGTGCTTTTGCTCTTTACTTCAAATATCAATGGGTGTGCTTTGGAGTGGGACTTCTGTATGGTTTTAATGATCTGAGATTTATTTCCTTCCTTGAAAATAAGGGAGGAACCAAAGTCCTGTTCACACTTTTCATTCCATAAAACCCTGGAAGATTCAAATACGTTATGTCTGCACAAACAAATGGCTGTTTCTGCCAAACTATATGGAAGTAATAATGTTTCAGGTTGTACCGAAATTGTCTAAATGAACATGGCTAGCAGTTTTTGAACCTCCATGTTACTGCATACAAAACTGATGGTGATTCACTAGCTGCTCCTGCTGTATTCTCCACGGCATCTGTAAATATGCACAACATATGAAACACCTTTGTAAAGAGTCTTCCTGCTTGAGGACCTTCTTCTGCCACATAAAAGCCTGCTCTTGATTCTGATGTAACATGGGCTACCAGCACATTTTCCAGGGCAACCATCGGATTTATGAACTCTGGAAAGCGAAATCTACCGTTAATGTTTCCAGCAACACTGTGGACCCAGTACAGATCTTTATACACTCCTTTTAAGAGCAGAAACAAAAATGGGCCTTTCAATTAACCCAATGTTAGTACAAGAAGGATGATGGCATGATTTTAAATGTGTGTTATCTTACACGGAATATAAAGGCTGCACAGAATAACTTCCAACTTCCCCCACCACTAATCTCTGAACAAAAACTGTAACAGGTCAGAGCTGCTGTAATTTATTCATTTTATGAACTATTTTATGGTCCTTCATTTATTTTCAAATTTTGTTCTGAAACAGAAAGCCCCTTGAGGTCTGGCAACTTGTTTTCAAGAGTGTCTGCAGGGAAAACAAGGCTGATGGCAACCTCAAGAACACAATGGCTAAAATGAAATGGAAGAGGACACCTTCAGTTGGTGTATTGATATCTGCAAACAGATTTAATAAGACACACTCCTTTTCTCTGTAAAACCTCACAAAAAGTTTCCCATCATGCCATGTTTGTTCCTGCATCCTCATTGTTTTTCCCCCCTTTTGTTCCCTGTGGTGTGTTCTGCCCATTGGTTCAAACCTCTGCCTCATCCCAAACTGGTGCCTCTGCCATGTTCGTAATCCAAGCCAATGAACTGTGATTCTAAGCAATATCCAGGCAAGATAGGCATCCCCTTGATGACCTGCATAAATTGCACAAAGGGCAAGCACAGATCACTTCTTCTTGTCTAAGAGTTCCATGGGAAAAGAGGAGCAATGATTACGATCTTTTAATTAATGTTGCATTTAACATAGCGTGAAACAAAGGTGTTTGCTTTGGGGTTGACAAAAACAGTCTCAAAGCCAAACTTGAGTTAATGGAATAGCAGATTTGGAGTTTGAGAGGAAGAGACATCTAGTGGGGTCATATTGTTTGAACTCCCTGCATGGGGGTTTGCAAGCACAAAGAAAAGGGTTTAGACACCAGTAACAAATGCCTCTGAGTTTCCCTGCTCAGCTGGCGGCTCAAGACTTAGACCCTCCTTTGCCATCTGCAATTTCACAGAAAGTTTCTGCCAAATTAATTGCCTTCAAGTAAATGAGAACCAACGACCCCTTCTACCTTTCCAATATCTTATCATGCTGCCCTTAGCTTCATTAATGTTCAATTTTTCAACAAATTATGGAATAGATAGAAACACTGCGGTTCCTTGTGTTCTGTTTTGAGGCATCATTACTGTGAATCAATGAATCTGGTAATGATGGGCCTGGTCCAACCAGCTTATGCAAAGTCATTTCACCGAATTAAAATTTGAAATAGCTCTCGATGTATTGAGTAGAATGCAGATTGTGGGGACATTCCTCACCCCAGTGAGGGGTGCTCATATGTAAAATGTCTGTTTTGGAAATGATGCCTGTGCTTTTCTTCTCTTACTTTCCACCCTTGTCTCAACAAAGCCCAAATTCTGCCAGGAATTTTATTTGGGCTTCCTTTAATGTCAATGCTTGTGCCCACAGACGGCTCATCAGCCATATTTCACAAGTGTGAAATGTTCAGACTTTTGCCACTCTCTGGGCAAAAAATGTCCGGTTCAAAAAACTAGAATGCTTTTAATGAGGGTAGAAACCAAAACCCAAAATGGTCTGCAGTCCCAAGGTTCAGGCCCGTATCTCCTCCCTTCGTGCACAGGACCTTGCACATCTGTGGGGTGACACAAAAAACCTACAACAGCCAAAAGAGATTTAAAAATAAAATATGAAGGCAGATGTGAAAGCAGACCGTAAGGCCTGTGAACTATTACACCGGCTGTGATCCTCCTCTAAGTTACAACTGCTGTAGATCAATTTACAACTGCTGTAGGACTGATATAGACCTGATGTGGTGTAGATTAAACCCCTATTGAAATCAATGGAGTTAGACAGGTATAAAACTTGAGGCAAAGGAGCGGAGAACTAATCTGATTATCTCAGAGTTATGAAAACATCATTTATTTGCAGAATTGACGTACTTTGTGGTTTGTGCTGCTTGACTCTCCAAATGTTCCCTTATACTGAAAACACACTTCAAAACTTTAAAGATTTATTGCACAGTTCTCAGTTTGGGTAGGTAATTAATTGTGATGACTATTTTGGAGCTGCTTTTGCGTATTTGTGGAGGAAGAAGGAAGATTCCTGCCAGGCAAGAAGGAGTCTTTGTTTTGCTTCTCTATGAGTTGTGACCACGTCACTGGCTGATTCACAAAGTTATAGGAATAGCTGTTGTTGCTTTTTCTTTGTGAAAATGCACTGAGCATTTCATAGTCCTCAGTTTTTTGTTATTTTTTTTTTCCTCTCCCAAGGCTTTGGCATCTGTTGCTGTCAGATAATTTGTAGCACGGCCTACTTGACCCTTAGTTCATAGGTCATCAGAATCTATATGAAGGGGGTTATTCTCTGCTATTGTTGAGCAAAGGATTTACATCCTAACTCCTATTAATGCTTGTAAATCTCTCATGCATCAATGACGAGAGGAGGCCTAAATTACAATCATATTTGCTTATGAATACTACCAGAGTACTGACACAATCCAAACAGGAATGGAAGCAGAATATTTGAAGAATATGAAGTTTCATGTGGAGTCTAACAGGAATCTGATCCTGCAGCCTTACAGGAGTGCAATTAGTGAGATACCT
Source organism: Jacana jacana (assembly GCA_013400555.1). Taxonomy (NCBI): domain Eukaryota; kingdom Metazoa; phylum Chordata; class Aves; order Charadriiformes; family Jacanidae; genus Jacana; species Jacana jacana. The sequence goes on along the minus strand of VZTM01021963.1, from coordinate 37,506 downwards.
GGAAATACATTATCAATCATTCTGAGAAAAAATTAAATGGTTAGGGGAGGAATTGCAACCTCATGGCAACCAAGCCCTAAGTGGAGAAACAGTTGCCTGACCAGTATGGGCTAACAGAGTGAATTGCACCAGATTTTAGATTTGCTGAAATCAGGCATACGGGTACTGAGATAAACTCCCCATCACAGTCAGTTAAGCAATGTAGCCTAGGAAAAAGAGCAGGAGGGAAAGGAAAAGGAAGCAGCGACCTGGACAAGCTTCAGAGGTGGGCCTATGTGAACCTCATGAAATTCAACTAGGCCAAGTGCAAGGTCCTGCACCTGTGACAGGGCAATCCCAAGCACAAATACAGGCTAGGTAGAAAATGGATTGAGATCAGCCCTGTGGAGACGGACTTGGGACTGTTGGCGGGTGAGAAGCTCAGCACGACCTGGCAATGTGCGCTGTCAGCCTAGAAAGCCAATCACAAACTGGGGTACATGAAAAGAAGTGTGGCCAGCAGGGCAAGGCAGATGATTCCACCCCTCTACTCCTCTCTGGTGAGACCCTATCTGGAGTACTGTGTCCAGCTTTGGGGCCCCCAAACATAAGAAGGACATGGACCTGTTGGACCAAGCCCTGAGGAGGACCACAAACACAATTAGAGGGCTGGAGCACCTCTCCTGAGGACAGGCAGAGAGAGCTGGGCTTGTTCAGCCTGAAGGGAAGGCTCTGGGGAGACCTTATAGCAGCCTTCCATTATCTGAAGGGAGCTTACAGGAGAGATATAGAGTGACTGTTTATCAGGAGTGGAGTGATAGGACAAGGGGTAATGGCTTTAAGTTAGAAGAGGCGAGATTAAATTAGATACTAGAAATAAATTCTTTTCTGTGAGGGTGGTGAGGCACTGGAACAGGTTGCCCCATCCCTGGAAGTGTTCAAGGCCAGGCTGGATGGGGCTTTGAGGAACCTGCTGTAGTGCGAGGTGTCCCTGCCCTTGCCATGGCAGGGGGGTTGGAACTTGATGATCTTTAAGGTCCCTTCCAACTCTAACCATTGTATGATTCTAATACGTGTATATTAAAGGTATTAGAAGCTGTTGTTTTAGGCATTTCTTCAAATGGGAACAAATGCTATGACAAATCCTCTGTATACTGCTTTCATTCAGTTATCATTAATCAAAATTAATCATGATTCCTCAGTTTTTGTATTGTGGAAGAAGTTCAAAATTTGGATGACAAATTGATTGTGAGTGATTTAGTCACTCTAAATGCTGAAAAGCTCTTGGTAACTGTAGAAAAAAATGTTCTCAACACATAACAAGCCAGAATTCAACCTCAAGTCTAAATATTTTTACTAATTCTGGAGACAATTGTATACATTTGTCTCCCATTTCTTTAAATGTCAAAGTCAAAGACAGTACAATCTGTTAACCTGCAATTAAAACCAGTATATACTTACATATTCAACTCTTTCCATGATAAAATTAAGATATCTGATGACTGCACAAATCAGAAGAGAACTCACAATTTTATCTCTGGCTTTATCTTGTCAGAATTATTTACTGCTTTTTTCATCCTGGAAGAGCACACCTGCACATACTCTATGTTTCCCTAGATGGAATATAGAGGACGTTCTCCTCAGGTTACTAAATTGAGGCACTAAAGGCCTGAACAAGCAGTCTTGACTCATGCAAGATTTCCCTTTGACTCACATGAGTTAGGGTTGTTGGATCAGTCTGTTATATATCCCTGTATTCATTGCTACAAAGGTTACAAGTTCAAAAATAGAGCAAATTTGAGTAAATGCTCCTTCCTAGAAGCAGTAGTCTGCTATTTTAAAAAATCCTTCACAATGGTCTTCTCTTGTGACTAAATAATGTTTTTTCTTGAGACTGAAAAAAATGAAATATTATGTTAAAAATGTTATTTATAATGACTCTTTCTTTCTTTATTAAGGGGTTTCTTCCTTAGTGATTCACATGTATTTGCTGAGAAATATTTTGATAGCTTGTCCCTTAATTTAGGGCTTATCTGTTTCAGTTTACAGGTTCATTATCTCGATGTTTTGAAGAAGAAAATGGATGCACCAATCAATGCGAGTAGCAAAGACACTCTGGACATCTTCTCTTACTCTTGATGAATGATAAACATAGGATGAATTATATGTTACCTATATAGAGATGTATGTACACATACATAATATATCCGATATTAGGTGGTACATGATTAAGCCAGTATAATCACAGTGTAACAAATAGGGAAATTCAAAGGAATGCTTATAGATTAAGTGCTGTATAAGATGTGTACATGGGTTTAAGACTCTGTCCATTTTATGGTTACTGTGCTCCATCATTTAATCTCCAGTTGAAATATCAGACTAAATCACTCTTTTGCGGGAAATAATAGAAAAACAAAGAAATGTAACTTAAGCACAATTCAATTAGATGCAAGGGAATTGAGCACCTCAATTCTTAATGAAATTAATGATCTTTTATAATCACAAATGGCCAGACCTTAATTTTACTTGCTATTTAAAAGATGACACCTAGAGTAAAGTCATGTCCCATAAACCATTAAGTGTCTCTGGGATTCAGAAAAGACTGTCCCTTCCTGGATTAGGAGGAGAGTGTCTTGACACACCTTTAATGCTTCCAATACCAAGACAGCTCAATTATGACTACAAGATTTTGATTAAAAGGTAAGTGGAGCATCTCAAAGCCAAATGAGATCAAGCGAAGGGCACTCATTAGCTTCCACAGAATATGACAACTGCTTAAAAGTCCTATCAACAGTCGTTGTCGTACATGGTTGCTTTGAAGTTTTACAAATTTGGTTATAGATAGGTACAAAATAACAGAGGAGTGATTTATAAGTTCTGTTAAACTTAGATAAAGATTACGGAAGTTTTTCCTACTGTCTAAGGAAAATCTACATGTTTCCCTGCAGCCCCGTTACTTTCTGTTAACTACCTAAAGAAGAGCTTATTTTACTCTTTTTTTTTTTTCCAGCTAACTTTTATTAATTTTTTGGCTATTATCCAGCTCATTTAGGGACTTATCAGAAAAAAAATTGAAATAATGTATTGCAGTAGTCTGTTCTAGATGTCTTCAAAACAGAAATCGCTCTAGCAACAACCACCCGAGTTAGCACTGGTTTCTAGAAAAAGCCTCTCGCAGTGATAAACATAACCTTCCACTATATAACTATAATGTGAGAAAGCTATTAAGATGTGGAAGTCGGCCCAAAATTTTAGTTACTGAAGTTGGGAGGACAGGGATTCTTGTGCAATGTAGGATTGCACAAAAGGAATATTCTGGGATGCTGGTTTGACCCGAATGGCTACAGACTGACTTGGGACATTGACTTCCAAGATTGTACGAAAAACATAAAATGAAAAAGTGACTAAAGCAATATTAGAAATGGCAACGTATCAGAGGCTGAACAATAGCAATATTCTGGCAAAAATTTTACCCTATTTTGTGAACCATGTAAACTTACTGAACTGAGGAATAATGGCTATTTCTTCATACCCCCTCATTATACCTTTCTTACAAATAGTTCTTGACAGTAGCGTCATTTCCCAAAACTTCTAGAATAGGAAAAATTATATATATTGAGAGACTTTTGCTCTTTCCATGTGACCCTCACATTATAACCAGATGGTAAATTACTGCATTTTTCCTCTTAAAAGGCAGGGAAGATGTAGCCCATACTGACTTAATCTGAGGTTGATGAAGTGGGTTAGTATTTGAGACAACAAGATTAGATTATCGCAGTATATTAGTTTAAAGTCTTTCTGACAGTGCCTTGTGTTACCTGGTATTAAACTATGAATCATCTCTGTGTGCATACCATGGGCCAGATTCTCCCCTGGCATGAAATGATACAACTCCATTGATGTCCCTGGAGCTGCCCTTGCCAACACCAGCTGAGGATCTGGCCCTTATCACACAATACGCTATTGAAATGTCAGTCTTTGGAGCAATTCACCAGCTTGATCTACCTCACCAGTCCTGGTTAGTCATGCCCTGGGGGTAGCTGTGATAATCTCCATTCAATCTGTACTTCTGGAATGGAATTGTTTGGAAATAATGCTTTCAGCTGCACACCTTGCATTTGGGAAGTTTGCCAAGAGCTTCTTGCTCTGTTTTGAAATAAGGAATCACATCACTACTGAGATTTTGGCTCTATTCCCTCTTGCAGAATTTTCAGTAAGTTATTAGGTGCATCATTACCCCATTTCATTTCCTGGCTGTTCTGACTACCATCTTAGTGCTTGTACACTGAAACCGCCAAGATCCTTTCCTCAGCCCTTCCCACGAGTGCCTGATCCAAATCACAGAGAACTCCATTTGAAGTTTCCCAGCAAACTTACCCAGACTCCTAGGAGAAAATAAAGGAAGATATCTAAAGTTTTTGATCATAAAGTCTTTTATGGCACAGGTTGAGATGCTGAAATGGAGCACATGGTAGAGACAGGGAGCTGTGATTTTCATTCCCAGAGTGTCTTCTGCAGGTTTTTCCTCTCTTTCTGTTCCCGATGGAAGACAATGTCTTGGGGAAGATCTAGATATGGACTATTTTTTGTTTTGTTTTGTTTTCATTTGGAGCATACTGCTTTCTACTATTAATGAGCAACTGACTTCACTGGAATCTTTCTGCAGATTCCTCAGGGTTGGGTTTCTCAAGAAGACCGAAGACTTTGAAGATGCGAAATAACTCTTTGTGGCTGTGTAAGTTTACTCTGGGTCTCTGTGGTTCTTCTATAATGTCCCAGAGTGGGATATCATGCTGATGCATATTTCTGCATTCCCTGTGTTCAATGTCATAGAGTGGTGCCTCATTAGGATCAAGGGAAAGATAAAACATGAGCACACAGCCAGCTTTCTCTGAATAATGCACACAGTTCCTCCTTTGGATTCAAGCAGCTGACTAAAAAAGTGAGATTTTTCTAGAGAGAAGGAAAAACTGAATGCACTTGGGAACATCTTCCATACAAATTTGTATGTTTTTGAAAGCTGATAAAGTCTTATTTTCCCAAACACAAAGAAATAAACAGCATGAGATACTTTCTTAGCCTACACCCTGAGCCCACACCTTGAACACAGTTTTGCACATAGCCTTGAGGTACCTTTCTGGACTTTGTGCTTGACTTCTTCTCTGTCTGTGTATGTCCTCTGCTTCCCTCTCCTCACCCTACCAAACCTTTGTATCTACACGCTTTGCATTCCTGAATGGCCAGGCTCTTGCCTTTTGGGTGCTGACATGTTTCTTGGGTTTGATTTGGAGACTGCTATAGTTTCATAAGTGGCTGTAACTGCTTCTTTACAGCCATCTGAAATGAAGGACAGCTGTAACACCTCAGGCTTCAATAACATTTTGCCTAGCCAACAACAACTTCTTCATCACCTCGTAGAGCCAGTGCTGGTCCTAAACACTCTGTTGGCTTGTTCTCTGGTCACCAACATGCTTCTGAGTTTGCTGTTTTCCTCTGCTCCAGCTGCTCTGGTATTTCGTTCATCTCATATGGACACAAAAGTGCTTGTGAACAATGTCTGTGAAATCCCCTCCAGAGCTTGCCTTGCCTTTGGGTCGTAAAACGTGACTGTATTTGGGATGGAGATTGCTGTTGTTTCAGCTGTCTGGTTCCATAAAGGAGCTTTGCTGCTGCTTATATTAACTATTTTAAGTGTAGGACAGTTATTACTCCCCAAAACTTACTTGAATTTATTTCAATCTCTGCTTATACTGCCTGCACTTTGGATACCTGCTGGGTCCTGAGCAAGAGGTTTCGCCAGCCTGCCCTGTGTGACACCCGGTGCTTTCTCTGGAGTTACTCTCCTTAACAGTCTTCAAGAGAGAATCCCTAATGCAGAAGTAGGCAGAGGGCATCTATCAGTAATCATGTATGTTTGTTCCACCCAGCTTCATCTGTGCATGTCTGTAAGGTGGGTCACCTGCGTGGACTGCCCTGTTAGGAGCAGAAGCTCAGGAACAAAAGTTGGTTGAATGATTTTTCTCTGACTTTATAAGAAGCTGTTAGAGGGCACCTCAGAGAAAGCAGAGATGAATGGCAGAAGAATAAGAAGTAGGGAAGATTGTGCTAAAATTCTGACTGTACAAACTCTTTTATGTAGAATAGCACCAGTTCTTAAAAGAAAGGAAGGACACTTACTTTGCTTGCAAGCGTTTGAGGTTAATTAGCCAGTCTTTGCCAAGTGTTAGGAAATGCATAAGGTGAAGCGTGCTCTACAAGCATTCTCCTTGGGATGGCTGTGGAGGGTGTGGTTTGAGAGACAGGAGAGAGTTGAGGAGATATTACCATCATCAGTGTCTGCATATTTGAGGTGATCTGATGCCTCTGGCATCTCTTTAGCTGGCTTAGGGTGGCAAATGTGACAGTGTGGTCTTCTGCACGAGGTAACTACTCCAACATAAGCCCTTTCAGGTACCTCACATACCCTGTGTGGCTGTATACAGAGCCTTTTGGTCTGGTGTGGGTACAAGAATGGTGGTGCCACCAGGAGCCTGGGCAGAGACAGAAGTTGTTGTCTGAAGACCTAGACTGCACTGAAATTTGTTGGCTTTTAGCATCACTGTGGTTTGGCCATGTTTCTTCAGATCCCCTTGCTCCTGCAGTATGTGTTTGGCTTTGCAAGGCTTCTTAAAACAAATCCACATATGTGCCTAGAGCTTGTAGTGAAATTCCAGATTGATAAATGCAACTGATTGCCAGTAACAGCATCTCGGAAAGGGAAGCCAGGGAGAAAGATTCTCCAGGTCTTCTCGTGGTTTTGGAGGGTTTGCCTTTTTGCTACCAAAGACTCAACCCCAGTAAGTCACTTGTGAACACTCCCATTGACCTCACTGCAATCTAGACCAGATCATAATGGAGATTTTAAAAGCTTTTTCAGTAAAATATCAGAAACAGTTTTCCTTCAGCCTTGGGAAATGAGACACTCAGCACTAACAGATTTAATACTCATCTTGTCATATATGAGGTTGCCTTACTGATCTTTGAGCTGCTCATGCAAAAAGCACCCTCTCAAGTTACTGCTGAGATCTCTTAAATGCTCAGCGGGATGACCATACACTGGAATACACACAAGAGTTTTAAAATTCTTCCTTCAGAACAGGAAATCAATTTTGATGCAACATTTATAGATAAGATGGCAGAATGCAGTAAATGTATGTTTATACACACATTACAATGTGCATCGTGTACTTGTAAAATATTTGTCTAAGAAACTTTTTATTTAAAAATTCTGCATATTAAAATTAAAAGTTCAGTGCTCTTCCTGATGAAAACGTACCCCTAATATAGGTGAAATTTTGTTATTTACGTGTATTTGCTTGGAACGCTGTCAAAGCTTCAGAATATATAAACAATAGTACTTTGGACTTCTAGAAAGCCTAGCAGGCTTCTTTAAGGTTGTTTGCCAAGCTCTTTCTAGGCATTTATTAAAGCTGTGAGAAACTCTGTGTTCTTGGTACCACCTATACCTATTTAATACTATCTCACATGTCATGTCTAAGGTCTAACAGCAAACCAGTAACAAAATCAGTAGCAGAACTGTGATACCAGTGCGTCTGGGACCTGCCTGAGCTGTTGGATGTTATATTCCACTGGACCATACCACCACTTATAGAAAATCACTTTTGATCACTCAGAGAATGATCTGCATATAGTAGCATTTATTACCATCACTATAAGGCTGTGTGAACTTCAGCAAATGGTTGTAGGAACCCAGACTGAAGGGAAAACCCCAAACTTGTGAAAGTACTATTGATGGGCAATTTCATTAAATCTGGTTGCACTTTATTTGGGTTATATATTCCATTTCATAAAAACCTTATCATAAAGATCTAAATCTGTGAAGACTGACATGAAGCAATTCTTTATTACCTCTGCTGGTCCATTAAAATAAATTACATCTATCCCTTCCCCTATTATTTCAGGGAGTGCAAGGACTTTGGTATATTTTGGCATAATTGCTTTGGTATCCAAGGTTTATTCTATAATTGCCATTGTGCAAATGAGACGTTTAAGGACCAATCAGCTTTTTTCTATATGGTCCATCACCACAGTGTATAAACAATGTATAGTCTGCGTATTTTGTAACAGATGAACTTGTCAAAAATTTTATTGGCATCATTTTGAAAAAGATAAAGACAGGTATCAGACTGCACCCAGTTTATCCATGCACTGTAAGCTGTTCCCTGGCTGCCTAATTTATTAACAATGCTGGTTTGTTACAATGACAACTTAGAAAAACAAATTACTTAGAAGTTATGATGAGGTAATTCTGCTTCTTGGAGCCTCTGGAATGAATCACCATTTTCCCTCCCTCCCTTGACCTAATTTCAAAACCATATACCTGTGTAAAATATTGTGATGAGAATTGTGTCTAATTATCTTCTAAATTTTTCTTTTAATTGCTAGAAGGATGCCCATTCTTGAATGAGGGAGGTATTCATGATGTAACAGTGTTAGAGAGTCCTTGAAATCTAGATTAATTATTAGTTGTGTGGACTTCTGAGAGTTTTTGATGTATTCATTTGCATTCACAAAGATGGCTTTTTAATTAAAGAGATTTTTTGAACTTATACAAATCAGCCTTTTGCAAAGGTCCCTAGAAACGTGTAAAGTGTTAAAAGTGAGAAGAATCGAAGTTTTCCTGAAAAGTTACCTCTCATTACAAACACTGAATGACCAAAACCATTTGAAATACCAGACCTCATGTCAGCAGCTCTAGCTGATCCCCGTTACAACACAGAATTATTAAAACCTGCATTTGTTAACTAGAAATGCCTTGCTTTCAAATACCATAGAAATGCTTCTGTAGAAAAAAGCAGTGTAAGAATATCCGATTCCCATTTCGGCTTCCATTATGGCATATGTTTCTGCCTTAATCTGCATGCTTGTTTTTTCCTCTTTAGAAATTAAAGGCCTTTTCCCAAGGACTCCAGTTTTAAATGTTTCCTCATTGTAACTCCTGTGATCCCTTTTTGCCACCTGAGACTTCTGATTTTTCTTTCTTTTTCTTTCTTTGAGATCAAGAGAACAAACTGAAAGCTCTCGGTCTCTAGATCTGTTTCACAGATTTATAAATGATACCATATTTTCTGTATTATAGCCATTCACTCCTTAATGCACTCTAACATCTAATTTACAGTTTTGACTGCTGCTACATATTGAATTTGAGCAGATGTCTTTACTGAGCTGTCCTCAGTGACGCCTAAATCATTTTCCTCAGAAGTTCACAGCAAATTCAGAGTACATAAGAGTAGATACAAAGTTTAATTTGTACATTCTAAAGTAAATGATTTTGTAAATAAGTGAAATTTCCTGTGACAATACTGTCCAATTTCTTCATTTTGTGAGATCTACCCAGAGCTGCTCATCTACCTCCCTGCCAAGAGCCGCCTCATTTCAGTTTTCATCGTGTGAGTAACAGCAGTCCTTCTCCCCACAACTATGGTCCTGTTCCAGAACCATGCCATGGTGAGACTGGGACCTTTAAACTCCGCCGTGATGCCGCCTTCTCCACGGTTCTCAGTTACACACAAAAGTGGAATCAGAATTATAGGTGTCTTTACTTGGGTCTTGTGAAGAACATTGTTGAGACTCTCTTTAAAGAGTCTGCATCAAAGATATCCACCAGAAATCTCACTACACCACTTGTTTAAATCTTTGCAAAGACCCTAGCGAGAGTTCAGTAATCACTTTATGTTTAGAAATGGTGCCTCTATATTCTCATACTTGCATTTTCTCCTCTGCTTTTCCTGAAATCCGGCTTTTCTTGAAGATAAATTAGTTCTGGGTGCCCACCACTTTTCATAACTTTTTTTGTATGTTTAAGCTAGCCATTATAACTAGCTACCTGGGAGAATACCATCTCCATGTGGAGCACATCTACTTCACGTTTTGCTTCCAGAAAGAAGTGAATGTCCAGTAGACATTTACATGATTTCCTGAAGAATTGGTGTTTGATCTTGATTTCCTCAGAGCCAATTAAATATTTGACTGGGTTGAGGACACTTATTATTTGTATTGTTCATGTCCTCTGCCTTCTCTTTTTTGTCTCTGGTGATGTCTAAACTTCATTACATGTACAGGTACATGGCAATGTAGGTATTAATCTTTCAGTCTGATGGAAAATGACCTGAAATGCTACTCTGGTTCTCATTTGTCCTGTATATTTATTCATGTTTTCATTTTTGAAATTCCATTCTGAAGCACTCAAATAATTTATTTCAGCATCTGGTTACTTGTTTTTCCAATTTTCTTGCAGTTCTCAGAGATGACACTATATATTCCCACCTTCCAGAAACCTTTCCTTCTTGGCCTCACTTGGGATAAGTTGAATTTTCAAATTGTATTTTCTTCAGCTTGAATAGATTTGTGCAACTCAGATTTTGTCTGTTTCTTCCCTGGTAGCTTTCCTGCTCTGCGATTTTACTTGGCAGAGAAACATGAACTCTATCCATGGTTCTGTCAGTATTTCTTTAAACATATTCTGAGATATTTCCTTTCCTAAACTTTCCATTTAGTATATTTCTGTGGAAGTACAGTTTAATTTTTTTTCTTTCCTTTTATGTGCATGCTCATCTAGGTATAAACTGCATAAAACCCAAGTCATGCTTATTTCTACTATGAACACAGTGTTAGTTAAGGTGTCACTTCACAAACCAACTTGTGGCCCACAGCAGAGGAGTTGTTCTGAGAAGCAGCACCTCATGACACTTTTCCTGACCATCTTCTAAAGCAATGGTCAACCACCCTAAGCCAGGACACCCAAAGGGATTTGCTCTTTAGCAGCCTTTGTGATGTCCACCTCCCAGTGACACCCAACGACCCTCAGCGTTGGAAGAGCTGGTATTGCAGCTTCTGCCACTGTTCTCTGCCTTGCTGTGAAATGGGAACTTTACCTGCGAGGTTTCCACATCACAGTTTGCGTGAAGGGGACCTTGAGACCTCCTGAAGTTCTCTGTGAAAAACAAGAGGAAAGAAACACACACTTGAATATTTAATAGCTGCGTAGTCTGGGCCCAGGAGATGAGACCTGGAGGTTCAAGTTGCAATTGTGTCTGCTTTGGAGCAGCAGCTTGAACCTGCGCTTCTGACAGCTGGTGAAAGCTGCAGTCAACAGACTCTTGTGGAGGCTACAGTAGAGCTGTCCCTGCTTCTCTTTTTGGAACAAAAGTGAAGATTCATTAGTATAAAACGTGAGCAAGTTAATGATCACTGGTGCCTTCACTATCCCCTCCTCTCACTTCTTGTTAAAGCTTTATTTACTTTGGTATTTTTCCATGAAAGGTTCTGATTTTTACAAAACAGACTCAAGTGGGAATACCAGATTGTCTAAAAATTCCTTTTAAACATGCAAGTCCATCCAGTCATCTTCTTTTAACCTTTGTTAGTAAATATCTGCACTTGACGATGTGATTATCACATCTCGATTCAGTGAATATCTGCTCTGAAGATGTTTTGCTTCCCCATTGGATTGCAGACATTTACCCATCTCTGATTTTAAATATAGATTTTACTCATATGATTAGACCCACAGTTGGTGCTGAACTAAATTACTCGATCTAGCACTTCTATTGTGCATAGAATTCATCTGTTTTTAACATTCCCCTGAATCTTCAGTTTAAATAAATCTTCCCAAAATATTCATTCCTTCCTTGAAGGCGGTCTGTTTTCATGTTGCTTAAAATGTAAACCATCCGTGCAATGTAAATGTAAACCTCCAGGCAATTCGTTTTCTAATTTGTTTTCTCCCACATTGGAAACTCAAGAACATGTACTTCATTTACATCTATTATTACTGTATTATAGAAATCGTTATTATTATTAACATTATTATTATTATTATTTACTCTGGGGGTGATGTGCATCCTCAGGCAGATACATTGTAAATTGAAACCAGATGTCCAACGAGTTGTTGACACACAGATTTCCAAAGCAGGACTGAAACCTTTTCCTAAAATTCACAATGCTGCAGACAAACTGAGCTGAGTCTGTGTGACAAACCGGGAACAGACCACGGCAAGCCTGAAATAATGTCAGATATCGCCTGGTGATTACACAAGAAAAACCCCCCAAACTTTTCACAGTTTAAAGTCCGCTCTTCAAACAGAGAGCAAAAACATAACAAAACGAGCAGGGAAGGCATGAGGCTACGGTAAGATTAGAAAATAGGGAAGGTACATTCGGAAGCCATTAACAACCCAACGCTACTAACTAAAGCTAGCTTTAAGATAGTCCCTCCAGGGAGGATACTTCAAAGATACTCAAATAAAAAAGGCAATTTATTGGCTAAGCGATCTTCTTAGAGGCCCCGAATTTCCTACCCAGCCCATTTGTTTTTCATTCCTCTTAAATTTTAAAGTCACCTTTGCAATTGCTCAAGATCTTTAAGGAATTTTTTTTAGAAATTATACTAATTGGCCTATTTTTACTTCCCCCCCCCAGCTTTGCCCTTAAAGACTATGAAGCTTGGTGCCTAAAAATAAGTCGGAGTGAGCTGAAGTCTGCGATCTCCAGATGGCTATCAGCAAGAGAGTTCGTTTTTACACCCTGCGCTTTTGTTACCTGCGCTCTCCCGCACCAGTAAGTTTAACCATTGCAGCGGAGCAGAGCACAGCAACAGCGGAATGTAGGGCACAAACCGGCCCCTCGCTACGGCTATTTCCCACCCAGACCCAGAGGTCTGAATCCTCCCCTTAGCCCCCGTGACTTCAATTTGCTTCAAACGCGCTTTGCAAAAGGAAACCTTGCAGCGATTTGAAGAGGAACTGAATGAAATCCTCCTTCCGAAGAATCTCGTCATGAGCCAGGGACTGCTAACAGCATTTAACGCCAAAAAGCTCTTGTTTGTTTTGATATTCCATTAGAAATAAAAACAAGAGAAGTGCAGAAGCTAGAAAGGTAGACCTATAATAATGAGGAGATAGATATTATCCCAGCTAGCTACTGTAATATGCTTTTTTGAAATAATATTTTAATTTTCCACAGCATTTTCAAAAAGGACCAAAAGCATTTTCAAAGACCAATACTTTGCTGTTGAAGGAATATGGTAAAATGGTATCAGGTGAAGCTCAGGGGCTGTCTCCAGGTTCCCATGCTCAGACACCCAGAAGTACCCAAACAAGCTGGTTTGCTAGGTTTGATGCTGTGTATCCGTGCACCCGTGTGGTGCTCTGCCCATCCAGGGCGTCCTGTTTCTCCAGGGACTGTGCTAATGCCACTGTGTCACTTTTCTGCATTCCCTACGTGGCCTTGCACGAGGAGGAGGCCAAAAACCATGACCTCCAGGACCTCCAGCTGGCAACAAGGTGAGGAGTTTTATCCAGTAAAGAAATTAAGCATGTGCTTAATATTAAATATGAGAATTTAACTAAATTTGTAGGTGGCAGATGGTGACATTTTTATGGGACCATAGGGCAGATTTAGAAGATAAAAGCTCTCAGCATAGACACGGACTTCTGTTCCTCATGGGACTGCTCATTTGTTCATATTTCTTAGAACAGAAAATAGAGAAATCTGTTAATTGAACTGTTTCAATTTACTATTTAACACTACAAGTCTGCCAAAACATACAAACCAGCTAAGCTTGAATCACATTCATTGTTCCAAGTTGAGAATATGTGCAAGTGTGTGAAAGATTTAAATGGAAATCAGGACATTAGGGCATTGCTGTACTTTTGAAATCCAGGATAGAGGCCGGCGTTGGCAGGGAATAAAGCGTTCACCTGCCGCCCTTCACCTATATAACACTGGTTTTATTCCCATCGCAGCCTTGTCATGAGTAGGGAGGAATGGGTTATTAAAATATTCAACCGGTATTTTCATTAGCTCGCTATCAGAAGGGGGATTTACAAAAGATAAGCTAAGACGCTTGTACAGCTACAGCAAAGGACAGTTTATGGCCACCAAGTGTTAAATCTGTTGTGGATTAAGCCCAATTTATTTCCTGGATATCAAAGGTCCTTTCATACTTGTCCCTGTAATGTCTATAATCTTCTTTATTTATACATTCATGAGCTGCTGGAGCCCTCGGTGGACGCTGATTCCTGCCTGCAGTGCCAGAGCCGCAGGGTCAGCACAGCCCCATGCAGGCACCCACCATCTCTGCCCTGCACAGGTGGGTGGATGCCCCAGAGCCGGAGGATTTAGCCCCACTTGACATCATTTAATCTAAATTCTACAGCTGGTCTCCTCTTGCAGGTGACCGAGGAGGAAAGGGACAAAGCAGGATCGGGACCTGAACGTGGTGTCTCCTAGTACCAGTCTACGAGGAAGAATTTAAAACGGCATTTCAAATGAAGAAGAAGAAGATCCCCCTTGTCTAGCTTGTGCTGAATACTTTTCCCCTATGCTCTTCCTCATGTTTAATTTTCAGTCATTTGCACTCTGATAGAGATCAAAGACTTCTGTCAAAATACGGTTTGCACTGAACTAGGTATTTTGCAAACATACAGGGAGACATTTTTCTCCCCTCGTGACTTACAGTTTAGTCTGAAAATGATTTGTGAGAGGAACGATTCCTACAGATTTCTACCTCTTGATTGCTAAGATTTTTAATATGATTATAATAAAAATAGTCTGTTTTCAGTATCTATAAAATACACCTTCATATATTCCTTGTCTTGCAGAGTAATTTAGCAGCAACAAGCAAAATAGGAATACTAATTAATTTAAGTTGTTAAAGAAATAATCAGTGAACAGGTTTAAAAGATCTGAACTATTATTGTATGAGAAAATACTATTTTCCTGCTGGAAGACATTTTATGGGGCAGAAAATATGATGTTGCCTTTGATAATTTTGTCTGGTTGAAATAAGACAATAGGTTAAAAATTTATTAGGAAACCAGGCAAAACCTCCAAATTAAACACATCTAAGAAAGAAGGAATAGATTAAAGGAGTCAGGAGCAGGGTCCTCAGGTATATCTCTGCAGCATTTTATTTGCATGATCTCTTGCAGGTTGGCAGCAAGGAATTGTAACCTCAGGAGAAGGAGGAGAAGGGAGTCTCTCCTTCGCCAGTCAGAGAAATATCATCTGATGTATTAGCACTTCAAGTCTCTCTGCTCTCTAAATAAGTTAAGATGCTTATGAACTTCTTTTTTTTTTTTTTTTTTTTAATGAGGAAAAGATAAATCCACAAGGTAAATTTAAATTTCAAGCCCAAATCAACTTTGGCTTCCAAAGCTAAAAGGAGGTTACATTTCTGCAACCTATAACACTGATGAAATATGTCAGTGATGCTGTGTGTCCGGTTGCTGACACCAGAGAAGCACAGAACCAAAGGGGCTCTGCTCTCTCCTAAAAGATTTTTCTGTCCAAATTAGTTTTCTGTTTATGGCTCAGGTCACCCTCAAGCCTGTTTTTCTCCTCAGCTTCCAGGAGATGCTGCCTCTAAACCTCTACCATTGGAGAGGTCTACAAGTGAGAGCAACATTTTGTCTCCCTTCTCGTGTCCCTGAGCTTAACAACCCATGGTGCTGGCAGCAGATGGGTGTCACCATGTGGCTGTCATCACCATCAGCTCGATATGGTCCCGGCATGGCCGTCGGCAGCAGTGGTGCATGTGGACTCCTGGCAGCGGGAGTCCCCGTTAGCCCTCCTCTATCAGAAAGCACCATACCCTCCACTCTTTGTTGCAGCGGTTCCTTCTCAAAAGCTCACACTTTTCCCTTGCAAGCACATTTGCCACTTCAAATCTGTTCCCCCACGGGACATTTTGCTCTATCGTAACAACCTGTTCGCATTTCCTTGATTGTCCGGGCTTTTTTTTTAATGCAGCTTGGGGAAAAAAGCCCTCCACCTTTGCCTTTCAGTTTTTTATTTCTCTATCTGGAGCTTTCTGCAAAAATTCCCCATGAGAACATCACTCTTCCTGCTGCTGTATATTTTTATCTTGCCATTTTATACCCAACAAAAAGCAGGTTCCCCCTGTCCCACCACCGTGCCACCTGTTCTCACCTCTGGCCAGCTCTTCCTTCTATTTTTAGTTACCATTTCACTTACCTGTTATGACTCTACGCAGAATCACTGACAAGAAAACATGCTGCATGTTGCTCTCCTGTCATTGAGATGCTGGCTAGACTGGTTGTTGTCTTGGCCATGGGGACAGGATTCCACCCAGAGACCCTAAGCAATTATCTTTCTCGTTCTCCTTTGAGGTTGGAGCATAGTATTGGTAATTAAATTCATACTTCTGTTTGTTGTGGGGTTTTTTTTTTTGGTGTGGGTTTCTTTTTTTTTTTTAATATGTTCCCACTTCCCAGAAACCTTAAGCAAAGGATTTTCTACTGGGATGAGGAAGCCGGATTTGAGGCTGGTTTGGTTTAGCTCTGGAATTCAATCTAGATTTAAGAGTTACATGGTGAATCGCTACGAAATTTTATTTTTTTCAGAAAAAAAAGTATGCCCTAGATGTTTTGTCAAGGAGTTGAGAATTTATTAGGTCACATACATGGTTTGCAACGCGAGCACCTGCTTGGAATGTATTATTTTTAGGGAAATTTATTAAGAGGCCAAAAAGGAACTAGCAAGAAGTGGACAGCGGGAAGGGGACCCCTTGGGGTGGGTCCCCTTGGCTGGAATCATTATCTCTGCTTTCTAGCCAGCCAGCCTCTCTTTTCTCTTTTGAGCTTCTGGGCCTTGTTTGCTACTGCATGCTGCAAAACCCAAGCAAACAAATCTTTCACTCAATGTTTTCAGGTCATTTGCCAGGCTCCAGTGCTGCTAGCTGCCAGCCCCTATCTGAATTTTCAACTGCCCAGGCCCTCTTCTTCCTGCCAGACCACTTTTTTTTCTATACAGCTGTGCCATCTACCTCTACCACTTCCCAATTTGTTTGTCTCCAAACCCTTTCATTATTCTTCCATTTAATTTCTCTGCAGAGGTCTGATCCAAGGCCCATTGAATTTTTTTCCATCGACTTCAATGGGCTTTGAATCAGGCCCAGCATCTTTGTCTCTTCCAGGCATCCTCAGTTGACTCTAGTCAGCCTTTTTTCTCTTTCTGTGAGGTCTCTTCTCCTCTCTCCTTTTCATTCAGCAACACAATAAGCCATGAAGCCTCCTCTCCTCTGCACTTGAGCTAGTGAAGATGATCTGAAAGCCAGTGAGCGAGAGGAGATGGACAAAGATGTAGGCATGGGCATACATGAACCTTGGCTGAAGGTAGAACCACCTAAACTTTGGCTGAAGGTAGAGCCACATTCCAAAAGTCTTAATATTTTCAATTTACTTTTAAGATGGTTATCATATTTGGCAATAGTCCTTGGTTTTACCATGGTTTTAGGTAAATGAAATAATTACCAGCTGCATAGCAGATGCTGGGGTTAAAGCAGATCAGACAAGCTGAAGGTCTGGTGGTACATTAGGTTGCTGTTGAAGGATGGAAGTTTCACAAGTATGCTGTGGGAGGAGACAGCCTTGGACTACATACACATCCACTGAAATCAAAGGGACTTTGGAGGTTTACAATAGATGAATATTTGTCCCTGCAAATGCAAGCATAAATAACTAAATAAATGTGATTCAGACCTTTGAAAATAAGAGATCCCAATTGCAGTCAGGAGTGCGGTTAAAATTCAGCTCGTACTTTTTTTTTTCTGAATTGAACAAAGGATTGTTATATCTGTTTTAGCAAAGTGAAAATCCAGATGGAGGAACTGTTTTTTTTACCTATCTCCATAAAACATGGTTAAGGATTTTCACTTCTGCTAAACATCTTTTTCCTACCGTAGACATTTTTCCCCCTTTATCACTTATCTACCTTTCAAGTATCCTGCTGCTATAGCTGTTTGTTTGTTTTTAACAAGATTGTCTTTTAACTGCAACCAAAAGCCTTTCTGTTAAACTCCAGCACTATCATTTTCCCCTACCTGCTGTGCTGACAGCTTTGTCTGTCCCAGCACATCTCCTTGCTCTCCCACCCCTCTGTGGTGGAGACAGGGACAATCTGCAGTGCTGGGAGCCCAGAGAAGTCAGTGTATGACGTATAGCAGTATGGAGTAGACCCTATTAAAGAGCTAACCTCATCCCTTTTGTAATGTTTTCCCTCTGGTCAAAAAGGTAGAGCTGGTATTTTCACATCACAGAGGCGTTGATAATTTGAAGTGTTAATTTATTAGTTCTTGCAAATACTGGGATTGCCCAGGATCCAGTAAACACCCTCTGAGTTTGTGACTGCTACAAACCCCATTGAAATCAGCAGGAGTCTTTCTGAACTATTGAATTGCAGACTTTCCTCGGGGTTGTGTACAACGCCACAGACTTAATTACCATGTTCCTGGCTGGGATAAATATGCAAATGGACTTTTCAGCTGGAGGGCCTTAAAATACAGGTTGGACACATGGCAACTAATGACTTGATTTGGGCTATATGGAAACATTTGCCAGCCAAAGGCCTGAGCCTATTCCCATGGAAGCAAAAGGCACAATTATTACCAGCTCCAGGGAGAGCAGGACTCGGATGCCTTCTTTAAATACTGGCCAGTGTTCCCAAGCAGCTCAAATCTGTCAGCAGCCTTTCCTCAGCCTTTCCTCCTTCTCCTCTCCCTGATCCGCTGTGATAAGAAAACATCCACGACACAGATTTTATCATAAACGCTAGAGATTTATGCACCTGCAGGTTTCACAGCTGCAGGGCAGGCATCTTATTGCAAATGCAGCTCCAGCTATATTCAACACATGGGTTGTTGTTACAAAGAAATGGGAGCCTTAGCCCAGAAGGAGGAAATCAGCATCTTAAATTTACCAATATAACCACTCTCCTCACTATCTCCTGCACAGGACCGCCACATGCTCTCCGTTACGGTGCTGAGCACGAACTCAGTCTCTCTCTCAAATCGTTAAAGGTTACTTGTATGGCAGAAGGTGAAGGGTATGAGAAGATTCAGCCCCACAAAGCCTGGCTTGCTGGCTCGACTCTGTGGGGCTCCAAAGCCAGCTGTAAGCAGGCTTGATAAATCAGCTTCTGTTAAGGGACAAAAACATCTGCTTGAAACCTGATGTCTCTAATAATTCACAATTCTCATACTGTATTTATTGACATTCAGAGCCCATTTGTGACTTTTATTTTCCTGCACTCACTAACGCACCTTTTCAGTCACATGCTTTTGAGAGGGGTCGTGCCTGGAGACGCAAACCGTGGCTGGTGCCTTGCTTGAGCAGGTTCAGGCAGTATCTTCCATCAGTGAGAGAAAACCTGGAGTGTGTGCAAGGAGTGGACTCACACTAACTTCTCCCTGAGGCACCACTGCAACCAGACACAGAGAGGTATGGTGAAACGGCACCAGGAATTAGGAAGAAAGGCCACTTCTTTGCATGGAGTCATCACATATACTGTGATGCACTGTGGTTCAAAAAGCCCGATTTTCTGCAAGGACTTCATATCTTAATTTTCTGTGTGCCTGCAATCAAACATTGAGCTTTCCTGTGTCAGAAAAGTACCCTATATCTGGATAATCTAAATTGAAAAATAACAATATCATTTTTTTTTTTATCGTGAAATCAAATACTCTGAGTCCCTTGTGATGAGGAGGTTAAAAATGGCAGAAGTTTGATGGTTCTGCTTGATTCATGCCTGCAAATTGGCAATTTAGTGATAATAATAAAATACAGAAAATAAGTTATTTGTAAACTGCTCTTTAAATCACTCCAGTTTGTGTTGGTAAAGACATCTAAAATGGAGGTTTGAAAACATGACAGCAACAATATCATGGCATCAAAGCAGTGCACCTTTCAAAGAAATCACAAAACCTTGCTGTGGTATTTGACTCTGCAGGAATGCCCTGAGATAGCAGAAAGGTTCAGTGGGCATAGCAATAGGCAATATGAGGGAATAAAGAAAAGCAACCAATTGACCTGCATTAATTCCACCTTTCTCATTCTCTCTCTATACTTACTCCACAACACTAATCAGAAAAAGAGGGGTATTGATAAGAAGAGGTGGGTGATAAACAAGTGAAAAACAACTTGAGACATGTACAGGGATAAAAGGGAATTAACAGTCCAAGTACAAAGTAACAATGTGCACATATGTGTGAGCGTGTGTTAGTGTGAATGCGTGTATAATCACACAGACTTTTGTGTGCGTATTTGGGCAGTAGCTGAAAGCAGTAAGAAAGAAATCTATTGATGCCTCTTTAACATTATGTTTGTAAAAGAAATCAGATGCAATGATGGCTGTACCTCAGTACTTGGATTGCTAATTCAACACCTAAAGAACACCATATCCATAAAAATGTAATTCTTTCCTTGTTAAAAATGTTGAGAATTGATAGATATATATGGAAGGAGGGAGATTTAGATGATCATAGGAGAATCATGTAATTTATATCCAGTCAATGAGAAGACCAGGAGAGGAAAGCTCAAGGTAGCTAGTGTTGGTGAGATTTTTTTTAGTTTTGTGAAGTTGCTGAGGACCATTCAGGAAGACTGCCATGCATTAACCTGTTTGGATGAAGATTCACAGCAGGTTGCTTCAGTATAATGGTGTCCTCTGCAAATCATCTGGACAGCTGGGACCATGAAATTTACCCAGATCCAAAAAATGTTGACCCTCACCCAAACCTCAGTGCCCTCTAAAGCCATATGTGCAGACCACTTCACATTTTGCACTTGTTTTGCCACTGTGGAATGACAAAAATGCTCTTGTCAAGCGGACATGAGATTTTCAGGTCCTTCCACACAGAAAACATGTCAGAAAAACTTGTCAGATGTTTTTTAACTACAGCATTTTCCCTTTGTTTTTAGTGTCATCTTCTGTACTTTGAAATAAATAAACACAAAAGCCTATTTGACTCAATTTTGTATTTCGGAACCAAGTACAATCCCATCATTTTGGTTCCATCAGTTGTAGTAAACTTTTCACTAATCTAAGACAGGTGCCCCCGGGTGTTAACATTTAGTCTTCTAGTAGAAAAGTGGGTGCAAAGTTAAACCACATGTTCTACTTAAAAATAAGTGAGGTGTGATTAGGCAAGGTCTTTAAAACATGCGCTCAGACACACACACGCACACGCACGCATGCAGAGTTTGCAAGGAAAAGATGCTGACACTTGCAGGCTGTATTGTGTAGTTATGGTCTGGACTTAACTCTTTGCCAGGTGGATCTCTCTGTAGAAATCTGAAGGGCAAAAGGTTATGTTGAGCTCATTACTGTGGACAGCTTTTAAAACAAAAGCGATAATATGGACATTCCTGGGATGATGTGTTTCATTAATATTTGCCCACTGCTAGAGAGTGTGAAGAGCTTTGCTCAAAGGAAACCTTACAGCTTATTAGAGTGATATCTGTTGGAAAAGCAGATAAAGTACGAATGCCTTTGCATACTCATTTAAAAATATGTATACATCTATTTCCATTTTTATGAGCAATTTCCGATCAGTTCAATTTTAAATGCTATTGATAGAGAGGAAAAAGTCTAGAAGTCTAGAAAAGTCCACCAACTCTCTAACAATTGCTTTTAATGTCATTTCAGATTGAAAGGAGCACTTATGATTGCCTAAAATCTGGAGCGAAGACTGCAGAATCCCAGCAATTCAAGAACTATGTTCACCGGATGCTCCCTTACTTTTGTACAAAATGATTGTCAAAGGCTTTCAGTTTTGAATTCTGCCTTTTTTTTTTACTTCAAGGGGATGAAAGGTGTTATTGCCTGGGTGGGTTACCGAGCTCCAGGGGCTCATGGCCAACAGGCCATAGTGCAACCACATCCAGGAACCTCTTTCCAAAATACAAAAGGAACAGACTACTCTTCTTGTGTTTGGATTAATTACTGAATACTGCACAACATTATTTGGAGAAGCAAATCACAGGCAACATAATCAATTATTGCTGTAAGAATGCATTTGAGGCTTAAATTGCAAATGTTTTGAAAGAAGGTAGGAAAGCAGATTGTTTTTAAAAAATGAAAATGATTATTGCAGTACTGTTTCTAGCTTTAAAGTCTGAACCATCATAGATCTAAATGTCTTCAAATGTTGGCCAAAGAGCAATGGAAAATTAATGATGCAGTATTTCAACAGAGATGTTCACATCATCCGTTATTTGAGGATCACAGCATTCCAGAGAAATGAATACCTTATCCCCATTTTACAGACAATGAGACAGGGAATTTCCATGACTCACCTACAACGGTTCAGCCTCATGGTGACACTGCCGTGGGTAGAGCAGCTTAATATCTCCTTTCATGTCTACCTATACACATTTTAGGAACACAACAAACTATTATGGCATATTGGAGGCCTTCGAGTGCTGAATTATTTACATCTGTGCTTGAAGCTTTGTTTCAGAATAAAGCTATTAAAATTTAAATGTTCTCTCACTCCACAAAATTGTATACTAAACCTACACTCTATAAGTGCAAAGGGAAACTTCACTTATTTGGGACTGCAAGTGCATGCTCTTATACTGTCTTATTACAAAACAAGAGAGCGTTTGATCTAAGAACGGAGATGAAGATGTTTTTCACGGGTAGTGAATAGGAATATCCTTTAGGAATAACTAAGGTATTAAAAACGGAAGATTTCAATGATATTATACCAGATGTAGCATGTCAGTAATATGCTTCTGGAAAGCTTTACAGGTAATGTAGGAAGTAAAATAAAATTGTTAAATCAAAATTGTGAAATGAAAATTGACTAAAACCGATCTTTTTCCGAATTCATTTTCACTGGAAATTGAAAACATACTTGCTTTTGCTCCAAATCTGAGAGACACCTACCAGAAAGCTGAGCCATCTCATGAAATTCAAATTCAGGCATCATTACTTATCCACCCTCACTAAGCAGTCTGAAGACCTTGGAGCACAGGCACACCTTTGCTTGCCAAAGGAAATATTTCTCCCTCCCTACACGCAGAGCCTGCAGCTCACTGCGGGTCAGAGTATCGCCCTTTCCCTCTGCCGTGCTGAAACCAAGCAGGAGCAGGCCGCAGGGCTCTGTAATTGAGAGAAATTCATTCTGAGAGTGTAAATAAAGCCTAAACAAGACCTATCAAATACGAATCTACTACAGATGGGTGGTTTGGGTTTTTTTTTTCCCCCAAGTGCAGATTTGGATTTTCACCCCTCTCCTCCTCCTATCATATGTTGCTTGTTTTAGTGGCTGGCAGGAGGGAGGGGGAAAGGAACTAACAACATGTGTGCCTATCATCACCCTGACCACTGTGCTTGTACGTCTAACTCGCTCCCCTTTGCTTTGTCTGCTTTTTGTCTTCATCCTGCTCGATCCTGTGAACACTTATGTGTGGGTAAGCTCTGCCTGCCTTGGCTTCAGCCGGACTGCTCATGAGAGTGAAGCTGCAAATATGATGCTCGCCATGCAGAGCCCTTTGGTTATAGCCTTGCGATTAGGATGGTGTGGAAAGAAGAGAGGCAGAAGTAATCTTCTGCCCCCACCCAAAACCCCAGCAAAACCATACCTCTTCCTTCTCACACATCAGTACAGGAGCTATCTCTCCTAAATTACAGGTCAGAATTTGTGGAGGCAGGGTAGAAGGAGAAAATGCATGACAGAGCAGAGATATATATCCTCTTCTGCAGCTTTCAGGCTTGCTATTGCCCAAAATTGGGGTGGGAGAAGAGTTACGATGACTCCCAAAGCAGCTGATGCCTTTCCTGAGGATCAGGATGCCAGTTGTGCAGAAGATATATCAAAACATCTCTCTCCTAACTTGGCCCCAAGGGTGAGACTAGTTCCAAGATTTTCTGCAAGGAAAATGCATCTTGTAATTGTGCAACACCTAGCACGACGAATCCACAAGACAGCACAAGAAATGTTAAAATGAAAGTAACATCTATTTCACTGAGCCTAATTGATGTACTTCTCTCTTGCATTCTTATTTGAAAAAGCAATCCACTTGTACATCGTGTACTCAGGTGACCATGGTAAACAGGTTGAGGATGAGTTAACAGGCAGGTCCTCTAAAAGCAACTGTAACTGTGCAATTAGCTCTTTCTTAAGCAATGTTATTCATTGTCTGGATGGCTAAAGACTTTCTAATTTATCTCATTTGCTTTCACCTGAAGTATATAAAAAAAAAAAGTGGAAAGAAAGAGGAGAAACGACTGCTGGAAAAACAAATACTGAGTCAAAAAAAGATTTCAATTTTTATATTTTTCCAAGCAAATCTTACTGCTGGTTCAGATGACCATTAACAAGCCCATGATTGCCTGCCCTCATTTTCCTTTCCTCTAATGGTCTACTGCCAAATATTAAGGGGCACTCCAAAACTTTCCAGGTGAGGAACTGTGAGACCTTTCCTGATGTATTATGAAAAGTGTGACTGGCCAGCTGTCTGGTTCATGACAGGGAACATTAAAATGTTTTCCTAAATGGGACTGATCTGGGTTACTTAAATGACACACATATCAGCAAAATCCAAAATCCAACACAGGTTATATACACTGGAATAAGAGACCTAGATCACTTACAGAGTATATCACAGAATGCAGTGACGCAGAAAAAGTCCTGTAAGAAATGGAAAAGAATTCAGTGAACCTAACATTTCAGTGCTGATCCATAGCTAAGATGTCAACATTGGATGGAGATGATGTCTAATAGCTAAGATGTCTTTGGATGGAGAGAGGGAGGATGACAAGATGTGGAGTTGGAAGAACTCCAGAGGGCAATCATGTGAGGACCCAGCTCCACTGGAAACAATGAGGTAATTGTGGATGCCTACCCGCATAGGCTCCAAGAGTTTTGTCACTGAACCCCTCAGGAGCTGAATTAAGTGCAGGGTGAACAACACAAGGACACAGAGAAGTTAGAAGAGAAGCAGAGGACTCAGCATCCCAGCTGTTCTTGCAATTAGACCACAAATACTTCATTGCCTGAGAGACTGAAACTTAAGCGTAACACATGGGGCTGTGTCCTAGCTGTGTATAAGCTTAGACAGAGAAACAAAACTGGCTGAAGGATTCAACCATCTAGGGCTAATGTTTATATGTACTGGTTAGCAAAGTCTTGGCAGGCATGAAGAATAAAACTGCATTTATCTTTAAAAGAATAAAACTGTTCTGTTGGGGGCTGTCAGCACGCGTTTGAGGAACCATCCTTAATGTGCTCAGGCTGAACTAGTCCAACACTTTGGCCTCCACAAACAGCTTGGCTCTGGAAGCCCCCACAGCCAAAACCACAGGGTTCTGATGCCGTAGCAGTTACATAAAGACCCTATTCCTATAGCACTATAAATGCAAATGATTGTGAAAGGATACTCAGTGAGGTTCAGTAATAATTCAAATCACAAATCCTTTTTCCATGCAACTCATATTATATGATATATTTTATGGAAGCCCTTCTCCCCCTCCAGAAGGCATTAAATTGTTATTCATATTTCAGATTAAAAAATTCAGGAAGAGTATTAAAAGACAGACAGTGATAGCATGATAGATTCAAGGCTTGTGTATATGCCTCATGCCTACTGTTGCAAGTGCTTTTGCTCTAGAAATATAAAAAGGGAAGTCAACTGAACAGCATGAAAATGGATGTAAACATGGAATTAAAAAGATCAATCTCCAAAAGTGCAATAGCATTTTTAAGGGAAGGGTGTGTAATTTGAACAAACACAGCTGAAGGCAAGAATTAGCACCATATGCATAATCACATAAATCAAGATAAATAAGGTTGGTAGAATTACACATGATGCTTGTTTGCTCCAAAGAACAGTAAAGTACATAAACAAGGACGTCTCAGGTTAAGCACAAATTGCTGTACTGAGTGGTAGCATGGGTAGACTGCTAGGGCTTTTAAAATGCATTACTAAAGAAAATAATCATGGTACAAGAATTAGTGCTACTGCAACTCCAGCTACAGAGCTCCATGGATAGCCGTCACTGTATTCAGGTGCAAGGGGAGACATATTACTCTTAAACAGCTCATTCATTTTATGTCTCAGTTCATTTGCTACTGAAAATATGAAAGCTGTACACTGGAGAGAAAAGCTCTGTTAATAAGTGTATTCCTGCTCTCCAACAAGCAGACTTCTTTTAAAGGCTTATTCACGTGGCTGGAAAGATGGCAGTTTTATTTTGAATCCTTCACTAGTATAAAGTAATCTGATTTTTTTTTTTTTTTGTTTGGTTGGTTTCTTTTTGTTTGTTTGTTTGCTTTAAATATACCGTTAATTTATTCCTCAAAATGTGTATTTTTATGGAGCTCTTGACCCTAAGTTTGACCTAATGAACCCAAAAGCATTAGAGAAACCCAAAGTGAGATCGGTCATTAATATTAAAATGCGGAGTGCAGCTAATTCAGAGAGAAATGGTCAAGAATGATGCTGTGCCACTAAGGAGGCACTGAGCCTCTCAAACAAAGTGTGCTGGAGGTCTGAGCCATTGTTGGAAGCGTTGTGGTACCACAGGAGCAGATCTGCAGAGAAGCGGGTGGTCATCAGTCCACCCCAGGTGTTTGAGAGGTTTTGCGTTGGACCACCTCTGTGAACTTAAAACCCACTAGCACTGGGGTGCAACAGCAGTTAGTGATGGGACTGTGCACTGTCTCCTGGATTGTATCCTGCAGCTCATCTCCTGACAACAGAGATCTGGTTGGCATCCTTGGAACTGCTCCCTGATGTCAACCGAAACACAGCAAGTGAGGGCAACCAGATTTGCCCCCAAAGCATGCTCCAGAGCAGAACTAAGATGGCAGCATAGGCACACTTGGAGGGAAGCCCAGAGACACACTGTTCAAGTCACTGGGCTTTAGGGCAACTGGATAAAGTTCAAACAGCCACAGTCCTGGGAAAACTGAGGCCTGAAGTAAGAATCAGTTAAGTTCTATATTAATTTATTTCACTTAGAAGTTATAGTTAATGGAGAACTGCAAAGATCAGGACCATCTAGGTAGGAATGTTATAATAATGTTTCTTCCATGTGACTAGTGAGAAAAGATATACGAAAAGGTGTGTAGAGCGTAAGAGTTAAAGGCAAAGCATTGTTGACATTGATAAATCTGAACTGATTTGGCTTTGGTTAGGTCTCTTCCAGCTGTCACAGAATGGCTGCTATTCAGCATGACTGTATTTTCTGCTGTTATTGTAAGTGCAATAAGGTTAGCTTGGAAGTTCTTCTATTATGTAGAAAAGTACCATTTCACACTCTTTAACTAAATCACTAGGAATTTTAAAGCTACACTTGCCTCTTCAGAAAGAACTACCTAAAGGATTAATAAATGCTTTCTTGTACCCTTGTGTCCTTGATAAGGATCAAGATATTGCTCCTGTGAAGCTAAACCACGAAACAGAGCTTTTACCACCTCTAGCATTTTGTCAGTGGCCAACTGCTTCAGGCAACAGTGCAAAAGCCTCCTCATGGCCCTCTGGGGTAGGGTGGGAGGAGGCTGGGGCCAGGACAGAGGAGCTCCCTCTGTGTCTCGCTTCCCCTACAATTGTCAGAAATAAAGAGGAAGAAAAGGAAAGAAAAGACACAGGAGTGCGGAGATAAGAGGCAGAGCTCAGCTTTTCTTTGATCTCCTCCTCTGTTGCAGGCAGAGGAGATCAAAGAAAAGAGGCATAACAGAAAGCATGTGAGAGGGGCATGCCCGTACGAGCTTGTCACACGGGGTGCCGTGTCTCAGCAATTTGGGAATATGGCCACCCGATCCACACTGCGTCTTCTCAAAGTGAGAGCCACAGAGCCGGGCTGGAGGGCAGGGCTTCTCCTCACCCAGAGAGCACAGGGTGTCGCAGCAGCCTTTCCTCTAGCCAACCTTCCAGCTCACACCAAGAGCCACCAAGACCTTTGCTTCAGGACTGTGGTGGAATTAGTCTCAATTTACATGAGCATAATTCAGTCCAGGCCCATGGTTGGAAGACCCTGAAATACCCACTAGACTGGAAAAGCAACTTGCAGCAACAAAAGTCCACTGTAGATGCCATAACTTTTATCAGGCTTGCCAGACAAAGTAGGGTGGAAATGGCAATAGGGTATTTTTGCCAGTTTACCTGCAACAACATTGAAAGCTTTTGCTTATGCCAGTCACAGATCACACCTCATTCTACCCTTGAACGACACAATTATGCCAGAAAAGTCTGCTGTGCAGGCTTAAGAGGGAAAATGTGGTTCCATTTTATCACATTGGAGTTTTCTCATTAAACTTATTTGGACTGGGATTAGGCTATTAGAGAAAATTTAACCCCAAATGATTGGAATGGAGAGAAAACCAAATTAAAATATTCTCATATGTTACAAAGGAAACAGCCCCCAAAGAAATTATAGAAAATATAAAAATGTATAGATTTATAGGGGGAAAGAGGTAAAATCATAGAGTTATCCAATAAGCTATACTAAGTCAAAATAGCTCAACCTGAAACAAAAAAGAAAAACAAAAGGAAAAAAAAAGAAAAGAAAAAAAAAAGATGTTTTTAAAAAAATCTTTAAATTACTTCCTGTTCTCTTTTATTGCTAGGAACTGCACTATTCATATTTAATGATCCACAAGGTAGTCAATAGGCTTGCTTTAAGTAGTACAACTTAGATTTTAACAAGACACTGCCACTACGTATAAATAAATTTCCAGGTGATCATGATGCGATTGTACCTGAATTACATGTATAAGTGGGGTTATATTACAAAATATATAAGTAATTATTATGGACTTTCTTTGCATTCTTGGCTGTTGAGCATTTGTGTGACTCCAGAATCCTTGAGTATTTAGTATTTTTACTACTAAATTGATTAGATCCTTTTAACTCCTCTTGTCCCTCAATCTTTGATTTCACTTGAATTTTGTAGACTTTTATAGATTGTGAGTGCTCTTTAGCACCAGTGATACACTGTTGGCAGGATGGAGATGAAAAAATTAAGACAGTTCAGTAGACATAGTCCACCAGCACTTGGGAATGTCTCCACTGGGTGTTTATTGTTTTACTAGTACATCCTCCTTCCTCATCATTTGGAGCCTGCACTCTCCTTCTCCCCTCTGCATTTCTTCCATGCCTCTGTTTTCTTTTGATAACTTCTCTTTCCTTTTCTTCACTTCCTCTGCTCCTTCTTAGCTTTTTATCCTTTCTTTCTTTGTAACCTGTTTTTATCTCACACCTTCTTGTGGCTTCTCTGTAAGTGCTCCCATCTTCTCACACTAAGGTAACACTCTCTAGCAGCTCCACTCTCTTCCTGCCTTCCCAAATTTGGGTTTGGACTATTTCTAATTTAACAATCCTGACTTCTTACCAATGTGTGAAATTATATGTTACACTCTCCCATCAATTCCTAAATTATTTTTGTTAGTATTCGTCTGTTAGCCATCTTAGACTGGACCATCCAGAGCAGTTAAAGAATGACAGATTTACCCTCAAAGATAGGAAAGAAGGGACCTCCCTGCTCGTTCAGCACTCTTACCCTCCTGTAACAGGAGCACACTTTACTGCTACCTTTTATTGCTATTCTACTCCTTGCTTTTATTCCTCTTTTGCTATCATCACATTAGGGGGAAACTTTTCTCCTCTCTCATCCAGCACATACAGGGATAAGCATCAGTTTCTATTGCCTCTATCCAACTAATGTAACACAAAAGGAAGTGGCTTATGCCCAACTTGCAGAATTGCTGAGCACTCACAGCTCAGGATTTGATGTCATGGTGATGCAGAAGACTGGTGTGGAACAACAAAAAAGGCCAGTGGCAGGGTCAGCCACAGCATCCACCTCTCCTGGGTCCTACTGTCAAGGTCAGAGCACAACAGCAGTAACAGTCAATAATTTCATTCATGTTCCAGCCCTGCATCTGGCAATAATCTGTTGTTGGGTCGATAGGGCTACCATCTTCTTCTTCTGTGCTGCCAATGCTGGTTTCTTGTGTTTGGCCACCAGACCTATGGCACACACATGTTGGACTTCCAGGTATTGTGTGCTCCTCTTGTACTTCAGGGTTCCTAACATTTTTGACAAATCAGTCCCATAAAGTAATGAATTGGACATGCAGCTGAAGCATCTTCTGGCTGGACAAGTTAATCCTTACTACTATAGAAATGATAAATACTGTTAACTGAGATAGCATATTAGTCAAAAAGAAAAAAAACACAATCCAGAGCTGGAAAGAAATAAATCCAGGCAGTACAAGTCTTGTGTATTATGGAGTTGTTTAGACACTGTGTTGATTTTTCAAAGAGTATAAACTAGCAGCCCTTTTGGCTTTGAAATGTTTTAAGTAGCTTTTTATATGACAATACCATGAGATATTCATTTGTCTGCAGCAGGCTGAAGGAAGGAATGACTGGATCTCCCAGACAGGAAGATATAAACAGACCTTGAAGAGGTCAGATGAATTCATGTTTCATAACAGCCTGAAGGGAGCTGTTGCAGAGAGGTTAAAGCTGGTTAAGCATTTTTTCCCTATGGATCCAGAAACAAAAGTTTAAGCCTCACTCCAGAGTCACGTCAGAGGTTTCCCTAAACAGTCCAGACATAAAGGGCTATTTAGTGCTTCAGACCAGGAAGCCAGAGGCAGGTGGACAGAGCATTAGATATATATTTCCGCTTGGATGTTACATTTAGCAGAAAGCAGACTTACTAGTTTGTTAGGTTTGTGTTGATATTTAACCCCTAAATGGAAAGAAAAAAACAACTCTGAGGCATCAGTGTCATTGGTCAGATCTCCATGGTTTTGCTGTGCTTATACACAAGGGTGCCGTAGCAACATAAAGGACATACAACACTTCAGAGCTGAATCGACACCTCTCAGTGCTAGGGAGCGTTACCCCGGTGCATATTTTAATCAATCCAGTTTGGTGAGTGACGAAATACCATATTTTTGTAGAATTTATTGTGGGTTGGAAGAGGGAGGACGGTCAAGAGTCAGACTGCCAGTACTCGTAACAAATCAAATCCACATTTTGGCTGAGCATTTTAAAATATTTGTGAAAACTAGTTTTCCACCTCTTAACTCTAAAAGAGGTTTCTAAAGAGCAAGAGAAAACTAAATTATCTTATAATGCCAGCAAACAATTGTAACAAATCTTGTCTTGCATATATATACTCTTTCTGCTGTGCTTCCCGGGAGTACTTCAGAGTTTTTCCAACATAGAGGTTTTATCCATGAAGCAGAAAATACAGACTATTTTGTGGTGGGAAACATGCTAAAGGCAAGCAGCTGTGGCAATTTGAGACTATTTTGAAACACAGTCATCTTGCTGCTGTATGTGCAGTTCAACACATTTGACAATTTAAAGTTCCCTGCTCAACTGACTATGCAATTTGTTTCCTTCCCAGCAGCAGCACGATGTACTGGAAACCACCTATCGCACAGTATCCAAAACAAAGCGATACCAAAGACTCAGGCTGGGAGAAGAATGCATTCCTTCTCATGCAAATAGCTCCTGGAAGTCATAGGTCATCCAACCAAGCCTACTAATTATTACCACCCCTTGATTTCTCGCTTTGATATTGCATATGCAGTTGAAACTGCTGCCAAGTTCAGTAGCTGCACAGTGGCTGATAAACTTGTAAATGTGTGCACCAAATTTGGGCAAAAAATATTAGATAGTTTCATTGATAATTTCCCTGCATCTGCAGTCCTTATGTTTGTGTTAAAACTGGACTTCAGGCTAAAAGATGAGCATGAAAGGAAATAATTATAAATTATCTGCATAAAATCTGCAACAAATTACCTATAAAACTATAACTATCTAAACAGGATGACATTTACTTTATAGGTTCATGACTTCCTTTCTTTAAAGTTAGCTAAGAAGAGAGTAAAGTAATTACAGTTCTCTTTTGATTGATTAAACATGACATATATGCTAATATGAAAGTAACTTCTGTCCTTTGTTACCCAAGCTTCTGGTTTAAAGCAATTTTGAAGATAACAGATATAATCTCATCAGTGCTGCCATTTCTAATGTATATGCCAAGAATGTAATTCCTCTGCCTTTTTCTCCAACAGAGAAAGCATATTTTATCCTTCATGTTTTAAATTTTGGGTACAGAAGTCAGATGATATTACAGCCATAAATCCTCTGTTTCGTTGCCATTACCTGTCAGGAAAGGTCTGTGCCACCAGTAGAATAAATAGTTCTGCCTTTTCACAAAGGTTTTCCCCCTGATTTGAGGAAGATTATTTGACTGAATAAGGTTGATGGGATATAGTCCAGTAGGGAAAAAAGAAACACCTGCTAAATTTCACTTGAAAGTGCAACACACTGCCTAACAGTGCCCGTCACATTCACCTTTATTCAGGTCTGGCTCCAGTGTCAGGAGACTCTCACTGCAACTGAAGCGTATGGGACCCAACTTCCACAAAGTTTCTCCCCTTCATGAAGTTTTTCTCTAAAAGTAAAGTTCTAGCCATCCTCTAATTCCTTACCTTGATGCCTTTAAGCACTCAGAGTTATTTCATTTTAACATCAGCATAACACTTGTGTTTGTAGACTGTGGATGTGTCCCGTCTTTGCAGATGGGAGGACACATCCCCCACATTTTACCCCTCCTGTAACTGATACAGATTCAATTCCCCAAATTCTCTGAGTCTCTCCTTATGGGATAGATCCTCAGCTCTCGCAGTGTCTGCTTGTGCTCCTTCTTTTTATTTTCTAGCTTCATCCTGTCTTTTCTGTAAGTGTTGAGAAGAAAACAGAGCATGACATTCTAGCTGAGGTCATACTAATGATGAACAAAAATGAACTTCAGACCCTCTGAACTTATAAAAGACATCCCAAAAGTACCTCCACCAAATAGATATTTTTTTTCCCAACACCGCATCATATTTCACACTTAAGTTAAACCCTGTGGACCAAATTCCTCTCTGGATTATGTTTAGTAATGTCTGTGGAGTCCAGTGAGACAGAATTTGGACCAATAGCTATTAGCATTTCCATTTCCCTCCCTGAAGCAATGCTCTTTTACTGAATATTAATATTTCCCTGCGGCTTATTAACTGCATGTAGAAACTTGGGGGGAATGTGATCCCAGTATTCTGTTTCCCTAATCCTCCAAACAACAAACAAACACCTCTCTGGCAAAGGTCTGCTCCTTTTCTATCCTACCCTCACATTCCCTCCTACCACAAAGATGTCTGGCATTCAGGTTAGTGCTGAAGCTGCAGCAGATCACTGCTAACACGCAGGGAAAATGGATTCTCTAACAATATTGGTTTTGGAGATGATGACCTTCAAGGAATAGTGCAACAAGATGCCAGACATTATTTTCTGTCTTGGATCACGTCTAAGCTGTAACATAAGCAAAATGGACAAGTCCTGGGGATGGGGAGGGAGAAAAGGGCTGTGGTCCTCCCAGTTGCAACAGCCTCCTGGATGCAGGGGAAAAGTAGGGCCTTTCAGAGGGCAGCAGCTCGGCTTTGCTACCAGAGAAACTATAATGTGTGACTACTCCTGTAGCCACTCCAGTAATTAAATATCTATGATGGTTTATGATGTTTACAAACCTAAACAGGGACTAGACTCAAACACAGCCCTACACCAGAGATTTCATACATAGCATTATGGAGGCATCAGAACAGCTTGAAGTATTTTTGTCTAAAGGTAAAAGAGGACGCATGGGGGCTCTCTTTTTGGTTCCTTCCCCCTGTATTTCTGTTTTTCTTGGCTGGCATTGCCATGGTTTTGTGCTTGGTGTGTTACACCTGAGAGCTATAACAAAGATGCAGCCTAACTGCCTTGCTTGGAGAATTGCTAACCACTGGGAAAGGTTTCCAAGGCATAAAAGCCCATGGCTGAAAGCAGAGTCTTGATATTTAGAGAGGAGAAAAGAGGTTGATTACAAAGTTATAGAAACATAGATTATGTTAGAGAGGAAAAAAAAAACAAAAGAAAGTATTTCAATTTCCATATTTTTCCTATTATTTCTTAAGGTACAAGCATAAATCACTTGAAATAAATTAGTATTACCCAAACTGCATTATTAACGTCTTAGGTCAATGGAGAGATTTGTCAACAAAGGGGAAAGCTTTCATAAATAAGAAGAAAATTTTAAATTTCTCGTTGCAGATGATCTACTTACATATAATCCGTAAGAGCTGTAACACTTAAAGGCATGATAGTAATAGTGCCACAGAAATACAGTGCTGCCTCCTTGACTTTTGTACAGTATTGTATCACCTCAGTTTTTTCTTGGCACAGTGCTAATTTACACTAGTTAAAGATGCAGACCAGAGCAGTTTTCAGGAGGAGATGACTGATTCATGAAGTCTAAGTGACTGAATACAGAAGTAATTCATTAGTTCCATGCAGTATATGAAAGCTTGACCAGAGAAGACTGCAAAGTGCAGCATATGTAGGTCTAAAAAAAGAAAAAGAAGTAAATGACAGAATAAAATGTAGGAAAGCCTGTGGCTAATTTGCCATGAGTTTAATAATAGATTTGCAACTTAATATATTTTGGCTTTAAATAAAGCAAGAGGAAGAAGTGGAGCAGTGACATTCTGTCACTGATTGTGCATCTTGGCTTTCTGGAAGAAGTGTATTTTATACCAAGTTTACAAAAGTAAACTTACATATTGTCCAGATAAACTTCCTTTGTCTAGTTTGCTTGTTTTCAGTTTAGCTTATCTCTGATGCAGAAAACATAGCTGTTTTCTGTGTTTCTATTTTGAGTTTAGCTGTAGCTCCTGGTGCATGCACTGGTAGCATGGAGAAAGTTCTGCTAGAAGATAAAATCCATAAAAGCCATGATATGTGCCAGATGAGTTTATGTAGATTCCAATCTGGAGACGTCTGGATGGTACATATCGCTGCTTCCTCAGTCTACATTTAAATTAATATTGGTGCTTTAAATCCATGGTCTTAATTATTACATAATTACGTAAAACAGTAGTACATTAAAAAGATCTTTCCTTGTTATAACTTCTCCAGGCTTCTAGAAATCATTGATTAATTTATTGAACAGATTGCTTAGCTCTTCCCTTCCAGATCCAGGTCTGCATTGGTGAAACATCGTTTAACCCATCTCCAAATTGCTCATTAGGAGCACTCATACCCACTGTGTAGTTCTTACAGACTCTGTCTAGATGAGCATCTGGTGTCTGATCTTTGAAATGATTTTGCCTCTTTTTCTTTGGCCACTTCTCAATAGTCCCTTTTCAGAACACTGTCAAAGGTGTTTTAAATTATTTTTTCTTTTTTTTTTGTGAGCAATGTGCCTGTAAAGCTCTAATAGATTAGAGAGGCATGTTTTTCTTTGTGAGGTAGATACTGTCTTTAATCTATTATGATTCTCATTTATTTATTTTTGTTTCACAATACCCCTGATATTAAGAAAAGAAATTGGTGTTCAATTCCCAGGATCATCTGTAGCTCTCTTATTAAAGATAGTCACTGGTGATCAGGCACAGTAGTTGATTTTAATGAGTCTGAATTTTAGGGTTTTTCGCAGTTCAACCATTTCATTCTTAAGCTCCTTTGGAACCCCTGGAAATAAACTCTCCTGTTTTAATAACTGGTGGTTCTCTAATTTTTTCCTTCTGTTCCAGTATGTCCTCTGTTGATATAGCAGCCTCTGACAGTATCTCACCCTTATTTCCAGAAAAGAGAAGATATGTCACCCAGCATCCTCTGTGGTGAAGACAAAGGCAAAGAAGTAATTTAATTTCTCTGCAATGTCTGTATATTCCTTAATTGCTCCCATTAATCCCTGGAAGTCCAACAGACACAAATTTTTTCAACGACTTTCTGGGCAATCTATCAAATCACACTAAAATATTGCTTTAGGTAAGATACACATTATGATTTGACATATGTTTTCTCATTTTTCATAAGTAACTCACTGCAATCAAGGTAAATCATTTTGCATAGACAGTCTACATGTGATATTTAACTTGGCCTGAAAGCAGAGAAGGCCCAATTGTCTCATCACAAATACTGCTAGATATTCCTGCCATTAGTAATGCCTAATATTTTGCATTTGGTGACTTCAAAGCTTTTTGTGGGTGGGGATAGATATTATTATTTCCAATTTTATAGATAGGAGTGATATACAGGAGACCTTGGTTTGGGATAGAAGATTCCTAGAAACCCTTGTCCTTTCGATACCATTGTTAAAGCTCTCACCGCCTTCATCGGACCGATGGTTTCATCTGGTCTCCTGGCCTTCAACCCCAGCCACACTTTCTGAGAATGTTAGCATAATCTGATGACATGGCCATGTACTTCTGAAAGATAACTCTTTTGGCAAAATGAAAACAAGTTGCATTGTTTCTTAATAAGTGGTAAAATATTTTTTCCCCATGACAATTATGAAGGATTTGTAGACAGCATGGGAAAAACGGGAAAGAAAGACTATACTCTAACTATGTAGTCATAAATTACATGAAGTACATTTCATTATAGAGCACTACATTTTTTTCTAACCCTTTATGAATTCTCTCCATTTACCCTGGGGGGTTGTAATGTAAACTGACATCTTATTCTCTTTTTGAAAACATCACTAGTATGCTCTTAGAACATTTTTCCTAGGAATACAAATAAGCAAACAAAAACAATGCAACCTATAAGGGAAAGAAGCCTTTTCCTAAGAAGAA
>VZTM01021962.1:0-20146 GCA_013400555.1 Jacana jacana | reverse complement strand
TTTTGCTGTAATCCCATATCAATTTAGGAGTCTTGAGTCATAGTATTGATTTATGTGAAAAGAAAGGTTTTTACAATAGCATTTTACCAATTAGCCTCTAAAAAAAACCTTAAAAACCCAAACAAACCAAACCAAACAAACAAACAAAAAACCAAAACCACACAAAACCCCATCTCAGTTACAGATATCTATTCCTTTTGCTGACTTCAGAACATTTCCACAGCTGTGTTGTCAGCTTTGGGTCTCATTCCAATAGTCCATGCAGTGACCCACTGTCATTAGATAGAAACGTAGCCCCTGTAGGTTTTAAAAAATACAAATGTGGTAATTTGCAACAGCTGAAGCAAAATGTTGAAGCTGTTGGCACCCTGCGTGAGCTGCTAAACGGTAAACCTGGTTGTTAGTGTTGGCAAGTTCCTTCAGCCTGTCCTAGGTCTTTGCTAATGAGAAGTGCCTATACAAACCCGACGCGGCTAACGGATTGGTGTGGTGGGAGCACCAAGCTTAGAGTAACAGGAAAGAAGTGTCAAAAGCGTGGCAGCTATCGGGAAGAGACATTGCCAGTTTCTCGTAGGAATAATCAGTTCTGCCTTTCCCTTTTAGGCCGTATGTAATAGTGTCTATGACTGCTTGTCCTTTTCTTCTCCTTCTGCTCTGTCCTCCTTCAGGAAATGTATAAATAATATAGATTGCAATGGAATTCCTCTTCAGTAGCAGAGAAAGATATGGGAATTATAGTTTTATGATGGGCATAATTCAAACAGTATTGATTTGGATCCTGTCTTACTGTTACCACAAGCTGTGTGTATTTCACGGTGCTCCTAACTTTGAACAAAACTGCTGTTTTGTTTTTGAAAAAAAAAAACCAAACTTTTGGAAGTAACTCACCTGAGTAGTAACACATAAAATATCTTGGGTGGAAAAAAAATAAATGGCTGGAGTTATTCACACATTTTGTAGACACGCTATGGAATATTCAGAAACATTGTACAATAGATACAAATGTATACAATAAATCTGTAGCAATTTTCAGGCAATAATAGCAATATGCATGAGTTTTTGTTAAACACTTTATATCTGTTCAAGAAATAGACAATGTGAAAAATTTAGATTTTCTCTTCCCTAACTTTTCACTAAGATGTTTTTCCTTCCTTTTCACTTCCCCGTCCTTTAAGTTGGATGCATTAATACTAATGTATATGTGCCTCAAAATTATCTGTCGCAGTCTGTCTTTAGAGTTGATATATTTTCCAATTTTCATGGGTCTGAGTGGTTTTTTTTCCTATAAATAAATTTGAGGGACAAATGCCTGCACGTTTTGCCCTAAGAATTATGCATGTGTCACATTTGGAACATTATTTACAACTTGATATACCTCAATATCATTACTATCATTCAGTGTTAATACCATTGTATAACATTGCCTTTTCCTCTGTATTTTTTGCTGCTTCTTTGTGACTTCTATGTTTTGGAAGAGAAATGTGTTCACATAACTTGTAATGGATTATTTAGTTCTGGATTTATTTTCTTAGTGTTTTGTTAGAGATACGTACCACTTCAGTCAGCTTCTAAGTAAAGCAATCTTGATATCAACTTATTTTCTTTCATAAACTTGTCATGACATTTTACAACATATTTTACTTTCTTTTTTAGCGAAACAGGTAGCCATGAGGACTTTTTGCATGGTAGAGCAGCTGCCTACCTGTTTTCATTCTTGTGCATTTTTATTAACTTCTGTGGTTGAGCACATTTAATGATTTTCTTTCCAGTAGTTGCCCATACATGCAACATTTGTTTTATCAGTAACTAAATTACAGTTTGTATACAGGATGAAACTTTAAGTAGTACTTGGGACAGCTGACAACCCTTGATTTCCAGGTACCACCTATCTCATGGAAGACCAGTTCACAAAGGGGGATTTTTCTTTCTAGGGAGAGTTTTATTCAATCTAACCTAGGTTATGACTTCTTGAGGAAATATACATTAAGAAAGAGCAATAGTTCACAGGAATTAGTGCTTGTAACAATGTAATGATTTCACTGTTTAAGAATTAATTGATTCTGAATTCAGAATGGTTCCAGTACTGCGCTCTTCCCTTCTGGTCTATGAAAGCACACATTCAAAATGTGCTATTAAATTAATTACAGAGTTACTTGAAAATGATCTTTCCCTGCCTAGGTGATTGGCCAGTCCTAGAAATATTTTCACCTGTTAAAAGAAGTATTTAATTATCTTCTCAAATTGTTAACTGATTTTTCCCAAGAGTTAACTAGAGAAGTCCATCTTAATTCCAATTCAAAGAATGAAATCAGTCCATAAAGACCTTTTTAAGTCTAGCTCAGGACACAGTTATGAAGAAGTTTGGCAGGATACCTCAGATTTTAATTGAATCTAAATGCCTCAGTGCAAACATATATCCTGTTTCATTCCCTTTTCTAAAACTTCATGGCAGATTACACATCACGTGAATGCGGGATGGATTAAATTGCTTTTAACATGCATCACTTGGACATCCTACCACTTCCTTCCTAAAGTGAAAGAAAAAGCCCAGAAATGTGCGTCGGTCACACCTCCTTTTCCTTTCAGGCTTTCAGACAGACGTGTTGGAATGGGTTTTGCATACGAATCAGCTACAGGTTCATAGTATGGGTAGTGAAAATGTTTATTGTGCCTGAACTCTTGGCATTCCCACAGTGTAGAATGGGTTTTTAATTTTCTTTATGCTGCCACCACTGAGCATAAAAGCAGAGCTATCTCCTGTCTCCCAGTTTAATTCCACCTCTGCTGTGGAATCTTGTGCATGTGGGACTCAGGAGGAGAGGGAGGGAAGGTCATGGAGATATTTGGGTAGGTAATACATCTTGAAGATTTCAATTACTGCACAGGTATGTAATATTTTATCCTTTTTCATTCTGAGTAGTCAGCTGTATAGGCTTCATGAAAGGATACTGCCACTTTTATCATTCTGCAATTTTATCAAAACACAGAAAGATAAAATTACCCTCGGTGTCACATTCTTTTGCATGTATGAAGCAAGTCAGGCTACACTTTGGTTCACTGCTTCAGAGGATCAGTCACTGCAGGAAAAAAGTTTTCACTGTAGTTATAATTAACAGAAGTTTTTCTCCAGAGTTTAATGCTTATCACAATAAAGATAGAATACTTTGTGTAACTAAAAGGAGGAAAGCATCATCAGCACAGTTTGAAGGTCAGCATGAGCCTGTCATGTTTCGGAGTTTAGAGCCAAACAATTGGAAAAACATGCTGGTGTGTTACAAGGCAAATGCTGGTTCACTTTTATTTACTTTTTCTCTGTTACCATGTTTTGTTTGAAACAGCAACTTCTATTTTAAGAAGAATAATTCAAATGCTAATCAGTGAGTCATGAATCAAAGATCTAGAAAAAAAAAATTAAAGTGTCTTGAGACTCTTCTGCACTAGTGGAGGTCTCTCTAGGTAAGCAACAATCTGCTACTCTTGCCAGGCATCGGTCTGGTTTTGTAAGGTGTAAGTGAACACTGAATTTTCTTAACTTGCAACCCTCTAGCGTATATGTAAAAGTTTGCATGTTATTTTAGGAAAAGTAATTATACCTGAATGCAGCCTTTTGAAGTGCAGGTAATCCGACATTGTGTTGCTCAGTTTGGGTACCATCTCTTGCTCTTCTTCCTGCTGCTCAAGAATAGAGCACTACATGGTGTCAAGGTTAATACAGTGTCAAATTCACCTCTTCAATGTTTTCCTGGGATGAGGAGTGGATATACCTTATGTGTTAGAATGTTTTATTCTGCACTCTTATTTGAAAGCTGTTTCCATTTTACATGCAACTGTTCAAACTCACCATTCCCGCTTCTGTTGTTTGAAATGGAGAGACACTTCCACACTTCCTAGGCTACCTATGAATAATACACCAAGAAGTACAGTTGATATTTATTGTGTAATGCAGATAGGCAAGTAAATATTGTTCATGTTTGGCACGATTAATATTCTCTGCTGAGGTTTTGGAAACTTGCTATTCGTCTTTTTGATGAGTCTTCAGTTCAGCTAATCATAACCATGAACTAGTTTTGGAAGATAATCAGAAAGATTCAAAAAGTATGAAAACATGTTCTGCAACTCCTCTTTTTGAAATTAAGATATCTCTATTTCTTTTCTTTAAAATCAGCAATTAATTGCCCTGTGAATCCACTTTGGATAGTATTCATCAATAGAAAGCTCCTCTGGCTGCAAAGCCTAACAAATGCTGTTGCCTTTGCTGGTGGTTTAATACTAGCCTTTCTCTACCAAGGGCAGTGGTACCAGAAGGTCTTGCACTGGTCTGATACAAAGCTTTGCATCTCTGCTGGGACACTCAATGAATGAGGCAGTTTTGAGACTGCCAAAAATGCTGTTCATACAACAAGTATCCTTGGTGATGTATCCCATGTCCTACAAGGCAGGAATTAAGGCATGTCAGGTTCATTCTTTAAACTCCAATGACTAATTTTTTCATTACGAAGGTTGCAAGGTCAAATTTTTTCCAAGTCAGTCATCTTTTTCTTTGGTCTTTATATGGTCTGAAACACTTTCAGAGGAACAGTGGAAAATTTCAGTCCTAAAAACAGAAGGACAGAAGACAAAAGGGTATAGCTGACAAAGAGCAAAATGCAAGAACAAAGGCAAACATTTTTGGTTCTTCCACTGCTGCTGACATGGCTAAAAAACCCATGTGGTAAATTAATTGTGCATTAATATCTCATCTGAACATTATAATCTAAACTAATCTGCAGTACACGAAAAGTAGAAATATTCCCTAAGGCTGCTCATTTCTGATGGATTTGTTCAGCAGCTATGGTCCAGGACATTCATATGTACTTGTCAGCACAGCCTGCTTTGCAGTCTTTTGTCCAAGCTTCTACAGCAGAAGCAGGAGACAGACATATATTTTTCTATCAATATTAAAGTGAGGAGGGTCTCCTTTACAAATAAAAATACCGTTATTTTTGTATATGATTTCCCTAATTTATAATGGTTGTTTAAACAAATGAAACAGTAGATTTGCTGAAGAGCAATATGGTTTTCTTCAGTGGTCTTTGAATGTATGTGTGACATCTGAACTTGCAACTGTGAAGATGGTCTTAATCGAAGAATAAGTTTTAAGGGAGTCTTGATACTTGGATGTCTGAGATTCAGGCAGCCCAGGTGAACCCTTTATAATTCCTAGAGAGTTTTTGTTGAAAAACTTCTTTAAAGATTTAATCCAAACAATGAAAAACTCTGTTGGGTTAATGTTTGCTTTTCTCACCCTTAACATGGAAATGGCAAATTCCAAACTGCCGTGCTAAGTCTCCCTTCTTACCACGCCTGCTGGTGAATGTGTGAGCAAATGGGCAACGCTGAACGCCTGCTACCTTCCCAACACTTCTGGCTTCTCTGCTTCTTTGGAACTGCTTACTAATCTTTCTTTACCAACAACCCTTGCTATCTATGCTGTATAATCTGATAGGACTCCCACCAGGGAGGGCAAGCGCTCTTGCTTTGAGATCCTGCTTTGCTAGCTTTCTCCTTCTCTTTACTTCCTCCTACTTGTAATCTTCCTCCTACTCTTGCATCACTTCATCTTTCTTTCTTTTGTGTGAAGATAATTTGCCTGCAGTTGCACCTTGGGAGGGCGAAACACATTTTGGTTGGCATAAAACTTGGTTGATTAAAAGGCTTTCCTCCCAAACAAGTCGTCTTCACCTAGTCTTCCATCATTTTCCAGGACAATCTCCGAAAAAAGGATGATCGGATTGAAGAATTGGAAGAGGCACTCAGAGAAAGTGTTCAGATAACTGCAGAGCGGGAAATGGTGCTAGCACAAGAGGAGTCAGCCAGGATCAATGCTGAGAAACAGGTCTGGAATCTTACAAAGTCACTGGTAGTCCTCTTAGGAAAGTAACCAGACAATAAAGTACTATTTTCCCTGCTTTGCTGTGAAACACAGCTGGTTTTGTTTGATGATCCTGTATCTCTGTTCCAACATGAGGTAACAGAACTCATAAACTCTGCAAAGCCTTCATGATAAGTTGTATTTCATAGGTAAGATTTTCTTAAAAAGAAATATAAGGTATCCTGAGCTTTAAAATATTTTTTTAGGTAGTAACTCTTCTGATCTATCTTGCCTGTCAAAGCTATCTTCCTATGTGTAGGCACACACAGGTTCACTGTGTTGTTCATTGTATTTGTTTAAAGATGATGATTTTTATTAGCACAGTTGTGTTTATGGACCAGAGTCTTGTTACGCTTGCGAAACAGCAGAATAAAGAGACACATCCTTTGGTCTGAGCTGAGCACACACAAAGAAAATACAGACTTGTGTGTTGAAGCCACAAGTGTAAACTCTTATGCATTAATTGATTCTGTGCCACTGACAAGAGACTCTGAAGAATCATGTATATGCCTGATTTTAACTCACGTAAGTAATCATCAAGAAAACATACCATAAGTAGTGAACAAAATTCCCTGAGATTTTGAATAAGGTTTCAAAGCAGAAACTTACTGTGCTTTTAGTGAGCTGCTTCAGTGTTTTTCAGTATTCCTTACTTGACTGCAATTAGCAGACAAGAGTATTTGGTCAGTAGCATTGCAACAGCATGATCTCTTTCTCTTTGTTATTCAAATATAAAAAGTCCTGACTAACTGCACTTTAAAAATGCTTTAAGAGGTTTTTTTCCAACTTGCATTCTTATATCACACACTTTAACTAAGAAGATATAAATATCTTGGTGGTAATCCAAGTTTTCAGAAAGAAAATAACTGTTTCTCTTTATGCTAGAGTCAAGCTCAACTGTTTGCTGATAGACGTACTGAGCTAGACATACCTGGTAGCTGTACCCTAAGATCCTAGACAATGTTGACAAGAATGCCTTCTTTCCAAGCTTCTTGTAGCCTTTGGAAAAACATGCATTGAATAGAAATGTTAACTAGATAATGACTTTCACCTCAAAGATCAGATCCCCATGAAAGGAAATATCTGTCTTATGAAGAAGCAGATTCTATGCTGAGACGCAGAAGTAAACAAAATAGTATGTGATTTGATGCCTAGGATGTGATAATGTTTTAATTTCATTGTTACAAGATGAAGTGACTATATTTGTATTCTTTAAACATCTGGAAGCCTGTAAAACGTACCCTTTTGTGATGTTTGTGCTTGAAAGTCAGAACAAGATGCATAATTTTTTATAGCAAGATTTTGAAGGAGGTAGAGTGTGTTAATTTTTAGGGGTTAGAGGTATCTAAGTCAGGGGAGTAAGCACAAAGATGAACATTTACAAATTGTATGCATAATGTAGGTTCACGTTAGAGGATGATCAGAGGTCATCTCGGAATTGAAAGTGTAAGGTGGGTGGAGTACAGCTTGGAAAGGATGGGTAGCTTCCATTTTATTCAGTAGCAGAGAGGCATGCTAGTAGCAGTAACATGATTAAAGCTACAGACAAGGAGATTACTGCAAAATGGGCACAACCTGCACAAGTAGTGTTTTGCATAG
Organism: Jacana jacana; assembly: GCA_013400555.1. Taxonomy (NCBI): domain Eukaryota; kingdom Metazoa; phylum Chordata; class Aves; order Charadriiformes; family Jacanidae; genus Jacana; species Jacana jacana. The sequence continues at coordinate 12,636 of VZTM01021962.1, read as the reverse complement.
ATACAAACACAGAAGAAATCCTACAATACAATTTGGTGGGATAGATGCTGTCAGAAAAGCCTTAAACTAGAGATAATGCATAAAAGAATTTCTCCAAGTTTTTAAAAAGAACCTTTTAAAGGAAGTTTGAGTCAAAGTTACTATCAAGATTAAGAAAAATAAGAAATTTCTGTGCTAGATGAAAAGAAATGAAGTAGTGAGGAAGATGTTATTCACAGGATGGAAAGGAGGATGCGTTTTTAGCCTGTTGAGCATGAGCTCTTTATAGATGTCTGTCCACCATGAGATGTTAGCAGCGGGTTTACTCTGGAGTGGAGAAGAGTCTGGATTAATAAAATAGGAAACTGTTATCATAGAAGTGAAATTTTATCTATACACAAGGCATCCTAAAGCAAGAACACAGAAAGAGAATAGTGCTTTGGGAATACACACAAATATCTGGTTTGACAGGTTTTTGTTTTGGTATCAATTAAATACAGCCAAGTAATAGAAGGTGTTTATCCAACGTGAGAAGGAGACTTCCCCTCAAACGTTTTTCAGTTTGTATTCCTTCAATTACTTTAAAAGAATGCCCTCTTTGTTTTAATATGTTCTGTGGAGGTTCTTTGTAGAATTGTGAAAGACCCCCTTGGATAGTTTTAGAGTTTTAAAATGCAAGGCTCTTTTTTCTCTACAATATTAATGGCAAATCCTTTGATTTTTACAAACAATAATAGATTAGGATCATTCTTAGACGAAGTATGAGTGGTTTATGTGAGATTTTTACAATGTTTGTGTTGTCCAAACTGATTATAATTTGCTTTTAATTGCATGCTTTTTCTTTCCTCTCTTCTGTTTATCGTGTTTTCTACCATTCTGCCACTTCACTGGCTGTCTGAAGCTGTTTAATGAATCAGTGCATGAGGTCAACCATTTTGGCTTTAAGTGGTTCAAGGTATGAGGACATCTCATTTGTGTGTACCTCTGCCCCAGTATTTAATGTTGTTTTTGTAGCCCTGTGTTGTGTAATCTTACCTTCCATCATCTTGTGATGTATGGTCTCCTGCTATTTTTATTTATTTCTAGCTTTCCATGAAGCTGCCTGGGATTTTGTGGTTCTCAAGCAGTTGTTTCAGATTAAAATCTTGCTCTCTTTAATCCACCATTTGACAATATCCTAGCAGTGTGCATCAACCGTGGGAGGGGGTTAACTGTGTGAAGACACAATCTATATATGGTAAGATGCCTCCAGATGACTAAAGCTTTCTCTGTATTTGAGGATCTTAGACCTGTTCATTCTTTCTTCTATCACAAAAATAAAATCAGGCATCTTCCTGCTGGGAGCAGCACACTGATTGGATTGGACATAGTTTTATTAACCTTACTCTTCTGTATAACAGAAACCCTGCCATACAGAAAGCAGATGACGGAGTCTTAAATAGATTCAAAGACTTGAAAATGCTCCAAGTTCTTTCATTCTAACGTATTCATCTGGTTTTGATGGTGCACCTGCTAAAACTTGTGTGTAAATATTACTGTAAATTCCTTACAGCTGTGGGGTTATGTACAACCATGGCTGATCCCACTAGTTTAGCCCTCTGTGTTGAAGATCAGAAGGGGTATGGAGACTTCTTTTTAAGTACTTTCTGTGAGGCTGAAGGTAGGATTTCTCGGTTAAGTGCTTCTATTATAAAGTTATTTCTATTAGAGATGGCAAAACCGAACATGGATCTAGGCACATTTTTCTGAATTAACCAGATCTGAGTTTACTTTTGTAAAACTATCATTACATTCCTCAGGAACAACAGCAAACATATATACATATACTTAAACATAAGTAGAATATAATTAAATGTAAGTTTTCCCTGCTCAGAAATACAGTGATTGTTTTACTTCCCTTGGAAAAAGTGCTGGAGGTCGTCTTGGACAAAAGGCTCTGTCTTATTCACAAACTTTCTTTCACTGTCCTGGCGTATCTTACCATCCCTTCTCCTGCAGCAGGAGGCAGGAGGTCATCTTTTTACACATAATCAGCACCATTTCCAGAACAAAGCTGGAAATCATGGATTCATAGAATTGTCAGAGTTGGAAGGGGCCTCTAGAGATCATCTAGTCCAACACCCCTGCTAGAGCAGGATTGCCCAGAGCACATTACTCAGGACTGCTTCCAGGTGGGTCTTGAAGGTCTCCAGGGAAGGGGACTCCACAACCTCCCTGGGCAGCCTGTTCCAGGGCTCTGTCACCCTCACTGGAGAGAAGTTTTTCCTCACATTTGAATGAAACTTCCTGTGTTCCAGCTTGTGCCCATTGCCACTCATCCTGTCAAATGTGTTTCAGTTTTCATAAAAGAATAAGGCTCTTTTTGTGGAACAAAGTCAAACAGAAGTCAAGGTTTTGTGTTTCAGTGTTAATCAGTAATAAATAGTGTCAGATCCTTGGCACAAGGAGCACAATACTAGAATAACTGGCATTTTGAGCATTCATTGTTGGAGGGCATAGTTCACAAATATATACTGACCCTCCTTCTCTTCACTCACTTTCATTTCCATACTTCAGTGCGTGTCCCTCCAGTTCTCCCAGCCTGGGTCTTTCTGGGACCATGTTGTGAAGTTGAGCAGTGACCTAATTCATCATAAGAATTATCTTTTTTTTTTTGAAGGAAGTTTTTCGCTGATCTGTTTAGTGGATCCCCATGCAGAGCTTGAGGCATGTCTGAGGAAGCATTGAACTGTGAGGGCAGGACTGACAAATGAAGGGAGCAATTGCTTAGTATTATTACTAACAGGATTTTTGCAAGAAGCTGTTATTGTGGCCTCTACAACAGGCTGTGGCTTCTTTGAGTGTGATGGTGCACTGCCTCACTGCAATGTATGGTTCTCTATCTTATTTCATTTCCTTCAAATTTTGTAAGCAGTAGGCTTTAGAATTGTAAATAGTATTTCTGTGGATAGTAGTGTAGCTCTGTTCTCTCATGAATATTAACTCCTGCTTAAATACGTTCTCGCTCTGCATAGGAGCAGTTAACATCTAACTCCTTACCCTAAAACGTTATGGCAAATAAACACATGAAACACTGGCCATTCCCTGTTTCTTCATTCCTTCCTTAAATAGCTACTTAAACTGAAATTTTTGAGTTAGCAGTCTGATCTTGTCATCTCCCGTGAACTTTTTTTGAATTGATGGTTCTTGGTGGGAAATTTTAAATGAGGCGAAGTCTACAGACCTATAAATAGCTCTATCCATGTTCATTCACTGTATCTTTTCATTCTACACATTGCAGGTTTCTCTGCCTTTTGAGAAAAAAATGAAGTACTGAATATTGTAATAGTAATGTATTGTTTAAACGTATTTTCTTGTGCTAATTCCTTCCTGCCACTATCATTATATGATATTTCATTAGGATTTAATACTCTTTCAGGCACATATTGCATCTTAAATATGTTGATTACAAGAATCCTGAAATTCTCTATCATATGTGCCACTAGTGAAGAGTGATTAGGGGGAAAAACGATGAATAGAAAATCATGCTTTGGGACAGAGCTATTTTTCTAACATTATGGGGAAAAAAAAAATTCTACATTTTCAGTTTAATGTCTTGCACTCTCTTAGAGTTACAAAGTAAGGTTACAAAGTGGGCAAAATTTGATGACTTTTAGGAGAACTGGGGATGCTGAAAGGATAATTAACTTCTGTTCAAACTATACATTGAGCATTTCTCCGTATAAGTCAACTTTTCGTTTAACGAAATGAGAAATATTGATGGAAACTATTGCATAGAAATTTGGTGCGAATGCTGATTTTACGGTGAATTTGTCTGAGTTTTTATCTCTTTTCTTGTTTAATAGATAAATACAGATTTGATATTATCATGGAATCATAATTATGCCTTTTATTATAGTCGTGTATTCTAGACAAATCATGCAAACGGGCATCTCTCTGCCTATTATATTATTTCCTCAAGAATCTACCTCTAGGTTCTATTTTATTTGTTGTGGCTCAAGAGAAAATCAAATTGTTAGGTTGCCTTCAAGCCTGATTTGAAGGAGAAAGTTATGCATTAATGGTGGATTGGAGTTTTAAGGACCCTACCAAATATTTGTTTAAAGCTAGTCTTGTGCTTTTTTCATTTGGAATTTCTTTTCCATTTTCAGTTGTGGCATTTAACTGTGATCTGAAATGCAAGTGTGATGCACTGATATGTAGATTAAAGCTATAGAAGGGTTCATTAGAGTTCTACATCAAATTTGTAACATTAAAAATATATGTTCTTTTTCTAAGATAATTGATTTTTCCTCAAAATTCACAGAGTGCAAGAAAAGAAACCAGATTTTTTTCCAGACCATTCTCCTATAATGAAAATGCAGAAGAGTGACAGACTCGAGGCTCATTAAATTGAGGATGCCTCTTTTTGAAATGTTTCCTACTCACACAAAAGCTTCCAGACTTTGTGTCATGAAAGCTCAATAGGCATGAGCAAGTTCAGGCAGCAACTAGGACCGCACAGCCATTCTCTCGCTCCCCCACTTGGGATGGGGGAGACAACTGGAACAGTAAAAGTGTGGAAAAACTCATGGGTTGAGATAAAGACAATTTAATAGGTAAAGCAGAAGACGTGCACACGGGCAAAGCAAAACAAAAAATTCATTCACCGCCTCCTGTGGGCAGGCAGGTGTTCAGCCATCTCCAGGAAAGCAGGGCTCCATCACATGTAACAGTTACTTGGGAAGACAAACACCACCCTTCTGAACATCCCCCCACTTCCTTCTTCTTCCCCCAGCTTTATATGCTGAGCATGATATCATATGGTATAGAAAATTCTTTTGGTCAGTTGAGATCAGCTGTATGAGCTGTGTCTTCTCCCAGCTTTTTGTGCACTCCCAGCCTGCTCACTGGCCGGGCAATATGAGGAGCAGAGAAGACCTTGACTGCCTAGCAACAACTGAAAAAACCAATGTGCTACCAATGGTATTCTCATCCCAAATCCAAAACATTGCACTATACCAGCTGCTAGCAAGAAGATCAGCCCCATCCCAGCTGAAACCATTACACTTTGCTCTGCTGCTGTTTGCCACCCGATTCCTTCAAACCTGTCACTGAATTTCAGCCTGAGTCCATTTGTCTCAATACGGTGGGTGGGACTACCTTAAAATTATTGTGTCTAGGTCCTACTTGCCTTTTTATTAACTACAATGCTAAGAATTTGCTTCCACAAGTGGTTAGAGGTGGAAACTTTCCTGAGTTGTCAATGAGCCTATGCATCTTTTGTTAGCCACATGTTCAACCTTCATCTGGCAATGCATGTGCTTTTACCTAATATCTGTGCTTTCATGTATTTATTTTCATGGTCCTTAATGTCTTTTGGGGAAAGAGTGTTAAAGTTGTATGTGCAATTAGCATACCATTTTTTCAGTTCTTGTAGTGAGTTACTGCATCATCCCAGAAGTTTGCTTCTTGGAAAATCAATCTATGTTAAATAGGTTGACAATCTGTGCTATATAGCATAGCATTAAATATTTATTTTTAATATTAGACAGTTGTGTCTAAACTGTGTGCCATAGTGACATACCCTAGTTAACCTAAAACTGTCTAAAATGCAGCAAAATGGAAATCAGCATGATCTACAGAAGGCTTGTAAAAAAACCTGCTGAAATCCTTGTGGAATTGGTCTCAGCTGAAAAGCTTCCTTTTGTCCAGTTGCTACTGCTACCTTAGCAGCAGTCACAGAGTAGATGTACCCTAAGATTGTTCAAGTTGTTTTAAAGATGTCCGTGTTTAGAGTTGTGGCCAGAGTATCATGAATTAATCATAGTTCTAGAGATTTTGTTTGAATGTAACAAATTGTGCTAAATGAGTCCGTGCGAAACTGTGCATAACTCGCTAAATTCTAGTCTCTCTGCCTCAGGAGAGATTTTTAAATGGTGAGCAAAATTCAGGTCTTTTCAAGGGATAACAATCTTGCAAGTGTTTGTTATCCTTTGAAGTAGTGATTGCTGCTGTGTTCCCAAGGGCTTGGAAAGAATCATTGCTAGCCACAGAAGATAAACACAAGACAGTTTCCTAAGACTGTACATCCATGTATAATAAAACAGGACAGTTTCCTTTGCTATAGTTGCAAGGGTTAAAAAACATAATGAGACTATTTCATTGGATAATGGTTCCACTTGTGGGAAATGCAGACATAAAATTGTAGTTTGTTATAGTCTTCACATACCAGAGACTACAATGGGTTTCTGTCCTCAACAGAAATCAGAATTCAGTTTTTCACTTACTTTTTCCAGGCTTGACTGAAATATTTTGTATGTGTTAAGCAGAGACAATTATTGCTTCCTTCTCAAGAGCTCTTGTCCCAGCAGTAGGCTGTTGCTTATTTATATGGCTTATGGCCCTCATTTAGAAGATACAACTGTCAAAGCTACCTCCAAACATCCTAATGAGACACAGCTGTGATTTATTCAGTCCTGAAGTCTGGTGGCTCAGAGTTTTCTTTTTTCCAAACATCTGTGAGTATTCATTCCTCCTCCTTCATACAAGAGCTCAATGCTCTCAAAGTATGAGCAAAAAGCGCTCTTCACTGGTACTCAAGTAACATACTCCTGAACAAAGACTCCTGTATTTCGATTTCTTTGGGTTCTGCAGGAGTAATGTGGGAATGTCATATATCTGATAGGTCTAATATTAGTGCTTTTCATTGCCTAGAGCCATCAGTGGAGACAGTAGGGAGCAACACAGAGAATTAACTCATTTTCATTATCAGATACTTTTTTTATAATGATAGTTTTTGTTGAGAGACATCAACTGTCTAAGTATTTCATAAGTATCTCATTTTGACAGCAATAAGGAGATCTGCAGTCAACTAAAGTATCTAGCTTTTCAGACCATATTATTTTGTTCTCTCTCCGTAATTCCTCTGTACACTTAGAGGCGTACCCATGCTTATGCACTGGTGGCGAATAAGGGGGGCTTGAACTGGAACTAGAGCTCCAACCTGTGTGGTGGGGCAGAGACATTCTGCTTTATGACATTCTGCCTGGCAGTGTGGCAGAGCTTTCAGTTGTTCTCCTGGTTGAGGGCTGTCCTTACCTTACAAATGTAAAAATTTATTGGGGTGGGGAATTGATGGGAGAAGGTTCCTCTTGCTACTACTTACTTATTTCTCTCCTTTTCCTCTGATATTTTTAGCTCTCAAAAAGCTATGTCTAACAGCTTTCCCAATGCCTATAAGAATTTGAAAGTTATTCCTTTAATTCATAATAGCCAAGAATTTAGTTGTGTCTTGGATATAGTCTTTAAGAATACCTAAAGCCACCCTACTGCTTTAACAAAAATGGGGCTATGATGAAACCATAATTCATTTCCCTCTTATTTTTGTGTAAAGGTTTATTAGCTTGTGATTTAAGCAAACCATCTGGTCCTGCTGGCAGTCCACGTTATGTCAGACTGAGTGCTTTCTCCCTGTAATATGTTACTTGAGGCAGTTAAATTATATACTTAAGTCCCAAGTCTGGCCCGTGCTTTTTCCATGTCTTAACATCTGTTCTGGGAAAATTTTCTGGGATCCAAACAAGTTTGCATGGAGCCAGAACTCTTGTCTTTCTTTTCACGTCTATTTTTTCCCCTTCCTTCTGTCCTACAGTCTGATCGGTTCAAGTGAGTAAACGATAATGCAGAAATTTGCAGTCCCTTCATCGTGTCCGTAATGTACACAGGAAAATGAAAAATAGTTTAAAAACTCAAGAGCTGGAAAAAAAGGACAGTCCTCTGAGAGAGTTGCACTTTATGGGAAATGTTAATTACTTTTTTCAATCCCTGTAGTGTTCTTACTACTGGCTTATAATTGCAAGACTTTGTGTTTTGTTGGCCTAATTCTTTCTGGGCACAAGAACAGCTTTCTAGTACATTTTGTCTTTAGTGCTAATTTCTTGTTTATACAAGAAAGGTCTATGTTCAGAAAGCAAATAATTTTAAATATACAAGTTAGCCTGCTGAGGTGGTTTTGAAAATAAGATCTCTAGTGACTGATTTATACAATGCTCATGGAAAACTAACTGTTGATGTTGGTATTTGTGTCTTTATCCTCTAAAACTCCATAATTTTGTATTCTGCCTGGCACTTTTGAGACACAATAATGTGAATGCAAGCAGCTATCCTGTAGCCCTCTGTGTATATATGGAAAGAAAAACAGTTTCTTTCCTTAAATCAGAAGCATTAAAATGCATCTGTTTTCAGGCATATAATTAAATATTAAACTATAAGTTTCCCATGTATTGCTGCATCTAAAGTACAGTATCTTCAGTTTAGGAGTAGGATTCTTATTGTAATAATCAAGTCCCTTTGTCATGCCCTTTGAAACACTTCAGTTATGGAGTGACATGCGGTCTTTTGTGCCTGTTTAAAAGAAATAAAAGAACGGGTAAGACTCACAGATGCCTTGTACTGTCTGGATGACTGAAACTTTAGCTGAATCAGTGAAAAAACTCATGAAGTTCAATAAGACCAAGGGTAAGATCCTGCACCTGCTTCAAGGCAGTTCCCAATACCAGTACAGATTGGGGAATGAATAGACAGAGCAGCCCTGCAGAGAAAACTCGGGAATAGTAGAGGATGAAAAATTGGATGTGAGCTGGCAATATGTGCTCACAGCCCAGAAAGTCAGTTGTGTCCTGGGCTGCATCAAAGGGAGTGTGGCCAGCAGCTAGAGGAAGGTGATTCTCTTCCTTTCCTCAGCTGAGGAGACCCTGACCTGGAGTACTGCATCCAGCTCTGGAGTCCCCAGCACGAGAAAGACATGGACCTGTTAGAACATATCCAGAGAAAGGCCAGTAAAATGGTCAGAGGGGTGGAGGGCCACTCCTTTGAAGAAAGGCCAAGAGGGTTGTTCAGCTTGGAGAAGAGCAGGCTCTGGTAAGACATTATTGGAGCTTTTCAGTGTATAAAGGGAGCTTGTAACAAAGATGAGAGAGACTTTTAACCAATGCCTTCAGTGTCAAGACAAGGAGCAACAGTTATAAACTTAAAGGGGGTAGATTTAACTGCAAAGGAAAAAAAAAATTGCAATTAGAGTGGTGAGGCACTGGAACAGGTTGCCCAGAGAAGTTGTGGATGACCCATCCCTGGAACTGCTCGAGGTCAGGTTGGGTGGGGCTCTGAGCAACTTGGTCTAGTGAAAGACGTGTCTGCCTATTGCAGGAGAGTTGGACTAGAAGATATTTAAAAGTCCCTTCTGACCCAAACAATTCTATGATTCTATGAAAAAAATAATAACAGAGAAATACAGTCTCTTCTGCAAAGATTGTTAATGTAAAGGTAAGGAAAAGCCTTATGTAACATTAACTTAAAACACTTTCTATATAGTGAGCCGTTGATTTGCTATCCTTAAATATTATTGAAGCCAGTCATATACATTTGAACTGTGGATGCAATCATGTCCCACCACTTGAGACTGGAAAATTTTCCTTTGCAATGGCTATGGAGAGCATTCTTTAGCTTTTTCCTCTTTCTGTATATGCACATAGCATATAAAGGTGAGTTGCGTGGGTCACCATTTCAGAATAAATCCTCTGCCCCTGCAAGTGCTTTTTCAGGTACATTTTGTTCCATCCTTTGCCATATTGATGACTTTGTCAGTTGCCTCTTTATATTTCTGCAGTACTGTTGTAGTGAATTGCATCACATTGCTAGCATTCATAATGCATTTGTTGCTTGGACCATGGCCTCAGATGGCTCTACTTCTCTGACAAGGTGTAAGTAGAAAATTAAGCTTGAGAGCTATCTTTCTGAGAGGGCTATAGGAGGCCTTTCTCAATTTTCTGTGCAGTAGAACATTTCTCTTCAGGTGATCCTTCCTCACTGAGGAAGAAGTTCACAATGGGCAGAAAAAGATAGCTGCCTCACTGTATTATAATTGGAACACACTGAGGCATTTGGAGATCCAGAGAGTCCTTTAGTTAGATTGTCTGTCTGTATTGACCTTCGGTATTGGAGTCTGTGGCCTCTGATTTTAAGAGGCAACCAATACCAGCTGTGTAAGTTGATGTAGTCTTCCTCCTAACACAAAATATCTAATGTATCTCAGAAATTTTCAGTAGTACATTAGTTCTCTCATAACAGGTGGGAATGTGAGCTTGCCTATCCTGATCACCAATAATCTTTCCAGAAGCTACTATAGACATTGGTAGAGTTCACAGCCTCATTAATATTTTGCATATCCAGTCCCTTTCTCAAATGTTACTGTAAGTTAGTAAGACTTTTGGAGACCTTGACAAAGCTTTTTGGAAGTCCCTGGCTTAACATTAGCCAAAGCCCAGAAAAGCTTACCAGAATGACTGTGTACTTGGAGGTAATTTGGTTCCTATATGCTTATGCAACAGCCTGTTTTCTGATTATAGCAGTTGCATCACAGGATCCTAAACACAGAGTTTGTAAGAGCAGGGAAAGTTCAAATGCTAGACAGTCTCCTGAAAAGGACTTGATTTTTTTTTTTTGGTATTAAATAATTTCTTCTGGTTTACAGGCTACCATTGACATGGCAGATAAACTTCTGTTTTACTGCCTTTTCTCTTCACCATGCTTGCATGTAAAAAAAAAAAAAAAAGTTGTCCTATGTTGATGTTTCTCTTTTCTGTTACTGTGATTCCCTTACTGATCCTATTTACGTAGTTTGCCCTTTTTCGTAGTTTGTTCAGTCTCCCAGGAGCTCTCTAGCAGAAACTTCATTCAACTTCATGTTCTTACTTAAAGATAAGCTGGCCAGGTCACTTAGGGCTTAAACAAAGACTATTTTTTTCAAGTCCTCTGCTCAGAATACCTGAAGACCTCCCAGGCCTCTGTACAGAGAACCGAATCACAGGTGAGTCATAGATAGTCAAAGATACACTTTGCCTTACGTACTGTCATTTGAGCAGAGAGAAAAGGGGCTCGAGAATGCACTCTTTACACCTTCTGAAACGGAAACTTTCTAGTTATAACTGACAGGGCACAGGCTTACCTACAGTTAAATTGAAAATGTCAACAGCATGTCTCTGAAAATGGTTCAGCATGCCAAGAACTCTGCTGTCAGGGGAAAAAAATTGATTTGATGGTTTTTGTTTAGGCTAAATTAGGTGTGCTTTGCAAGCTTTTGCAAGCAGTTTGCTTCCAGTGAATATCCCTGTATCGTTTCTCACGGGACTGCTTACTGGAACATATACAGACTGGTCTGTGCTAAGATTCATAAGCTGCCAAATAAAATGTTTTGTTTTGTAGAAGTTTAATTGAAATGCTCCCATGGAGTATCTACAACTTGATGAGTCTGAACAACAAAGTCTTTATCGTGAATACAGCCATCACTATTTTGGTGAATTTTGTCTGTGATAAGTTGCATGACAAATGGCACTTGCTGAAGAGGATGGAAGGTAATGGCAGTTATGAACTAAGTTGTTGGCACAGCTTAAAAGCCACTTGCATTCCAGCCATTCCTAATACATGATTAGATCAATTTTCCGTTAACCTGCAAAAATACAAAATATAACGTTAGAATTAAAAGAATTACCAAGTGGAGCAATGAGAAAAAGCTTAAGTACCTGCAATAACCACTACTGCAAAATACTCCTATGGAGTTAGATCTTACCACCTAGCTCTAGGAGCCTTGACCTAGATATCATCCTCAAGCCTCCTTGTCTCTTCTTAACAGCCCAGAGTTGTTGCGCTACAGATCTGCATCAAACAAACCAGCCCTTCTGTGGTATCATCACAAATCTCGACTGGGAATGGCATGAAGGATATCAGAAGTCTTTCAAACCTGATTATGGAAAAGATGTGGCTTCAAAGATTGTTTTATTTTGGCAACAGACAGATTGACACAAGCCATTTTGATTCTTGCAGTTGCCCATGGGCTTGCTTATTTGAAGTGGTTTTCTGTTATAACCAGAGGGTTTTGCAGTTGGCATGCCTCTTCTGAGTTTAAAGGAAAATATTTAGGTAATTCTGATCAACCCACAGGAAGAGGAAGCTGATGTACTAGTACACCTTCACTTCCCCTGCATGTTGCCTTTTTTCTCTTTCTAGGTATCCTTTTCCACTGTAGCAGTATTTTTACTCGTCATTGTTTCTGCGGTTTTTCTTTGCATTCTTTTCTGACATACTCCTCTACTTTATTTTATGGAATTTTCTCTTTTTTAAAAAAAAGGTGGAATTTCTTTTTTTTTTTTCACACGCTAGACACTAACAAGACAGGAAAAATGTGGTTATTATACACATACTAGTTAGGACTATGTGTCACTGAAATTCTCCTTCAGTCTGTTGATTACTAGATGACTAGGCTGTGCATTTGTGTTAGTTTCTGATAATTGCATATTTAAAATTTTTCTTAATTTGCTGGGCATAAGAAGAACGTTTGCCAGCTGTATTTGAGTGGAACTAGATAGGCTTTCTGTAATAAGCACTGAACAATGCCTATGCTAGATTTTTATAAATCTGCTCATTCTGAATTGCAGTGTTTCTTGCTCTATTACTGATTTGGGATGAAACCCAATCTTGTTATCCATATTTGCCCTGTGTTGTTAGCTCTGCCTCTAGGAATACAGCATTTATTAAAGCAAGGGGTGGTATGTTCCATACCATCCATCCTCCAGCACCTTTATAGTAAGTGATGTGCACACCTCTCTCTGTAAAAACCTGTAA
>VZTM01021960.1:112566-124543 GCA_013400555.1 Jacana jacana | reverse complement strand
CAAGGCCAGGCTGGATGGGGCTTTGAGCAACCTGCTCTAGTGGGAGGTATCCCTGCCCACAGCAGGGGAGGTTGGAACTCGATGATCTTTAAGGTCCCTTCCAATCCGAACCATTCTAAGATTTTGTGATTATTATAATTAGCTGTCAGCCCACTCTTAAGACCAACAGAATTTCATTTAACTAATTATAAGTATCCAGGTACCATTTGACCATATCGNGCACAGCACATCAAATACCATATGAACAACAATGATTATGAAAAAATTAATGACAAGCTACATAAATGACAAGACTAACTGCTTCCTGCTTGGATTACCACAAATTTAATACCAAACAGTTCTCTGCNACCCAAACCAACCAAACAAAAAACCCTGTTATATTCTCTTCAGTAAGTTTTGAAGTTTTCTGAAAACATAAAACTGTGTTGTCAGTCCCATACTAAATGCTACAATCTCTGGATTTGATATACAAAAACGACACCACATAACAAAACACTCAAGAGGCTGAAAATAATTCTTATTCTATTTTTCTATGTTTTGCTTGAGCTTACTGAACTGGGGAGGGGAGTTCTGGGATACAGATGAACAGTCCCTTTTTTACAAAATCCTTTGTGGTACCTTATTTACATTAGCACTGAACTAAAAAGTAAACAAAGCCAGCAGATATTTTAATCTAAGTGAATACTGATTCTTGAGGACAAGTGTTAGAGAACAAGTTAATCTATTTTTCATATATATGAGAGGTTATATCTCTACAAAAGCAAATAACTACATTAGTAGAAACTGTGTATCTTTTTAGTAACACTGAATTAATGTGTTAGCAGCATATTTATTTTATAGCAAGTTTTATGACATTTGGTAAGTTTATTTTCTGCCTTGATTTTCAGAGATTTTTCTCTTTCAGACAGCAGTTCTGTATAACGTGGCCTCCACATTCTAGTAAAGACTTCAAGGTAAGTTCTCCCTCTAGTCTGCAAATTGCTGTCTGGATACCAACACTTAATCATACAGCCATGCTGACAGTCCCCCTTCCCTGTCATATTAACCATTAGGGCTACGACATGTAACTACAGTCCTCTTCTGCGAGATGTCATTTCTGTAAACTATATTTCACCATTATTGGGAAGGAACATAACAGCTAATTCACAGCCCTGTTGATGCTTGTTTGAGAAAACCAGAAAATAATCACAAGAACTCAGCTGAAAGCTGAAAAAAACAGCCTAAATTTGAGGGCTCATGGGGACAAATGTTCTATGGTTTCAAACATGCAATAAACAAACACAAATGGAAGCAAGTAACCTGTAAAATCACCTCTGCTGTCATATCCATGCTTCCAAGGAGCAGCTACTTTGATGCTATGCCAATATTGTCGTTTCTAAAAATCCCCTAATATTAAGATGTGGGTTGCAATATTACTATTAAAGCATTTAGAGCAACATGGGTAGAGTCAGTCAACATCTGTTTCAGGAATTTCCCCTAAACATCTCAGAACAAAACATGAAGGAAAGTATGTACTCCCTAAACCTAAACAGGGCCTGTGTCACAAGCAGAGCTGCAAAGCTGCGTTCAGCTGGAGGAGATGCCTTGTAGGGGAAAAAAAAAAAAAGGGTAGAAAATATTTCTTTTAAGAAGAAAAAGGCAAATAGCTCAGCAAGACGGATAATAGCTTAAACATTCAAGTTAAAAAAAACCCTAAAAACTATCACCTCAGCTTACTGAAGAAAAGTGACTGGGGGTAGTTTCTGAATGGTAAACAATAGCAAGTTAAAAAGCAGTGTTTTTCGACAATTCTTCAGAAGGTCTTGTGAGTTAGTATGTACTGCAGGGCTGTGAGAAGATGAATTTGTGTAATTTGTCTTTTTTTTTACGAATGCATTTATTAGATTTGCACAGTTTACTCCTACATGCTTTTCTCAGCAATAAACTCAGCTTCATGCAGCACAGAAACCGCAGAGTCAGAGAAAATGAAGTTTCACATAGACACATCCCTTCTACCTACAACTGATGTCAACAAATCAAGGAAACCCTCATGTTGGCATATCGATATTGCTCACTTATCTCTTAAGCACCACCTACAGAAAATAAACACCGGTACCAAGAGGAAGAAAACCTTATGTTCTCTTCCAACAATCTGTCCAGCAACCACCAATATTTACAACTTATCAGAATTCCCCCTGCATATTTTCATACAATGCTCATGAATCTGCTTTAACAGGAATTTTGTTGACTTCACTTCTGAAATCTCCCATTGGTGTATCTATAAATACAGTTCACCTTCCCCTTTATGCTAATATTAAAAAAAGTAATATTTTTTAACTAACACAGACAAAAATCTAACACTCAAAAGTACACTTACTGTGTGGCTTTAACAATGTCCCAAGTGCTGTAATCATCAATGTGGCTTTTCCTTCCAAGGGATTCACTGTATCCGTGGTTGTAATGGCTCTGAGGCTTTATTTCCTAAAAAAGACAAACTTGCCGTTAGAACACCAAAATCAGCATTACTGAAGTTCCTCAGGAAAGCAAAAATAAATCTGTAAGCAAAAGTAAACCTAGTACCTAGTTCAAGATACTATAAAACTACCAAAATCTAAGGGTGGAAAACTGGTCACATTTGAACATTTTGGAAAGCAGGCCCAGTAGAGATTTCAAACACCTTCCACAAGACACCACATGTAATCACATGTGGTTACATGTTTGGAAGCTGCTGAAAAAGTCCACTGCTTGCACCAAAACCAAGAGGAAGGAACACCGAGGAAAAAATCACAGCCTAATTCTTTGGGGAACTGAATTTGCAGAGCAGCCATCCTGTTTTAATGAAAGACAAACCCTCCCTTCAGTTCTGCCAAATCCTACTCTGGGGTATTTTTATAAAACCTTAACAAAAAGTAACATGCTGTGGTTTTGACCACTCGGACAGATGATGACCCCTTCTCCCCCCCCACTAAGGAAAAGAGGAGAGGAAACCAGGACATAACATCATTTATTTGTTTTGGGTTTTTTTAAGAAATGCAACATAGCCTAGCTAAAAAAAAGGCTACTGGCCATAAACTGACAGAGTCTCACCCTGCTACTACAAAGTAATATTATACTTCAAATAGCAAATACCTTCTAGAAAATAAATAATTGGGAATGATTAATACCAATGACCAGAACTCTAATGATACTTCATTGACTCTTCAACTCCTGTCCCAGCTTCAGAGATGATCTATGTACATTTAACCTATGGGTCTCAAAAATAAATAACATGGCCATGACCTGTTCTTCACCAGATACAGCTCCCTACAAACTTTAATTCTTTTGTTGAAAGGCAACACTTCAACCCTTAATGCTTCCCTTGGTGGAATTTACGTTGAAGCACTGCACTGGCAGATCCACGTTTCTTTAGAAACTGCATGCATGCGAAAGCTCAGCAAGCCGAAATGGAATGATGAATTTTATACAGCTTCTAGACAATTTCCCATTTATTACAAATGCTGTAACTGATTGCCTCTGTGTACCAACCATGCGATTCAGCATAGCTACGTAAAAACAGTATGAGAACTGCAAGAGAAGCAAAACAGAAGCAAGCACTCTGAAAATTCTAAAAAAGCGTTTCAATTGATAGTAGCAGAACGTGTTATTTACTTTTACTCAGTTTTCCCAACATATAGATCAATGAGCAGAGCTTTTGTCTCTTTAACCGATACCCAAAAACACTTTTAAACACCTTATGAAAGGTGTTTAATTAAGATTCCAACTTTGACTCAGTTATTAAAATGAATCATCAACTTTTTGATTATTATGCTAGACAGATTTTTAGTAAATAAAGATATTCTGAGTCAAGACAACCATGATATAATACACCTAACCTTAACATGGATTCGCAGTCACAGATTCCCACCACCACCTCTCCCAAGAGGCATACGCTGCCCCACTAGCCTAAGTGGCCAAGGGACATATTTAGGGCTGGGGAGACTTCCTACTGCCAAGATGAGCAGGTTTCCCCATTTCTCATGTTCTCTCAGCTGTACAATAATTCTGCAGAAGGAGCTGTTGGTCACAATATGAAATAACTTCTTACATTGTCCAGTTGTCAGCCAAAGTCTTTTCTAGTTTCCTGTAACATCAACCAGCTCTCTATTGACTGCCATGGGACTGGGCTGGCATGCAGACAAGTGAACTCCCCTCTGATTCTCTTAATCTGGAGCTCACTCATCTCAGTGTATAAATGCAATGTTTTGCCAATAAATGAACAATTGGTAATCAAATCAGTCATTACAAATTCTTCTCATTAAAGTTACTTCAAAGTATTTTTGCCCTACAATTATTACATGCATTATGTATCTCTTTTAGAGAGGTAAAAAAAAGAAGATTTAAGTCTGAAAACCACATTTTAAGTACCTATTTCCAGATTTCAACATAGTGAAGCACCACTTAAGTCTAAAAACTCAGTTATAACCTGGGAGTAAACTCTCAAGAAGGTAGTCTGATTGCAAAAATCCCCAAACTCTCAGTATTCATTTCAAAACCAACTAACTTCAGTTGAGCATGTTTGTGTTTGTTACATACAATGTACTTATTTCAGACAGGTAAAAAGCCAAATGAGGAAAAATTCTAATGCATTAAGTACATTTTGTAGTACTAAACTGTACTAAATTATTGGTTGAAAGTGCTTGAAAGGGCACTGTAGAGAGATTGGTGCTGGTCTCTTCTCACGGGCAATGAGCGACAGGACAAGAGGGAATGGCTGCAAGCTGCAGCAGGGTAGGGTTAGGCTGGACATTAGGAAAAAGTTTTTCACAGAAAGAGTGGTCAGTCAGTGGAATCAGCTGCCCAGGGAGGTGGTGGAGTCACCCTCCCTGACTGTGTTTAAGAGTAGATTAGATGTGGTGTTGAGGGATATGGTGTAGGGGAGAACTTGTAGAGTAGGGCTGATGGTTGGACTTGATGATCCCAGGGGTCTCTTCCAACCTAAATGATTCTATGATTCTATGATTATACTAATTTATATAGTTAAAACACGTATTGTGTTTTATACATTACAAAAATCTTTCCAGAAATTTAAGTGTTTAGAGCTTTAAACCATAACATAGTAACACTGACAAAACTAGTGCAGCAAAAATTTATTCATTTTCAAAATAGATTTACACTTATGCATAGACTTTTCTTCAGGAAAATTATTTTTTCAATTTCATAGCTAAATGATCAGCAGGCTACATTTTACCTTGACCGCAATGTTATTTTACAGCATTCCATTTTTCTTTCTCAGCTTGAAAAACTAACTGGATTAACCAATTAAGTATTGCCAGCCCAGCAGGAAGGCTGCTCTGCTGCTGTCTCTACAGAAGAGACAACCCAGAAGTGTAACAGGGCATCTCCTGTCATCCATATGGCCCATTACAACCAATTCTCCTACTATGTAGAAAGATAGCTTCACTTTGTATTTTAAGAAGGCAACAGCTTAACCAAACCTTTTTTCTTCCAGCTACTAGGTAAGCTAGAGTGTTACCTGGAGTAAAGATGCTGAAAAAGATAACAAAGGACATAATTAAAAAAAATATGTAAATCTAAGGGATGGCTGAATTCATTCTTTTGTCCCACGTTTCTCTTTTCTAGCATATTAGGAGCAAAATCTGAATTTATACTGTTTCTGTTCACCCACTATTGCACCACACAGTCACAGTAGGCACCCATGTATCAAGTTGTAATGCTCAGACTCTGAAAAGCTAAAGAACAAGTCAAATAGGCAGAGGCCAGAACAAAAGAAATTCACAGTCCTAGAGTACCTTAATAAGGGGATAGTAGTTTCAGCTGCTGGAAGGGGAAAGTGTCTATCTTTTTGTTTTCTAACAATTATTAAAAGCTGAGAAGCTTGGGTTATTTTTCAGGCAGATGTTAATTTACCAGCAAACACTGTTCCTCCTAAGCTGCATTTTCCTGACCACTTCAAGCACACAAACCAGGCTTCTGTTCCCTTGGGCCTGCACTAGCCAGTCGAGAGCTGCCCATTTACGAGCAGCACAAATTTATGTCAGCCTAAAGTGACCATGAAACCACAGTCTTAGAATATTAATGCTTTCACAAAAAGGTTTATGGGAATACAGAAGTCTTAAGTCTTAGCTATTCACCATGTAAATTCTAAGAAGTGAGATATTATAGTCCTTAGCCCCTCCTACAGCTTATGTACTACTTTCTACTATGGACTTGAAGGTCATGACAGTACCTTTACCTTTTAAAACACTGTAATTTTTTTAATCTCCTTTTGTACCAATAGTGTCTCTGAACTACTCTTATTATGCTGAAACCTCCAAATTTTGTTTTATTAATAAGAAGTCAGATTTGAATTGACAGCAAATATGACTGCCTGACACAAAACGAGTGAGAAACAGTTCTCTTTTTCCCCCCCCAGTACATACATTAGCAGTTACAGTCCTTTTGTTTAATATACAGACTCAAGACAAATCTAAACTTAAAATAAACCCTATATTTTCCAAAGTTCTACGAGAGTTGAGTTTGTATTTTACATTTAAAAACAGCTGAAACAAGCCCTAAATCCTGAAAGGCATATGAACATCCTAGCCTCCAACATCATACAACAAGATCTTGCAACGACAGTGTGAGCTGTGCAAAAAAGGACAAATTTCAGGAAGGCATATCAAATCTGAATCCTCACCCAACACAGTCAGTTCTCCACAGGCTGGACACATTCCCAAGCCAACTCAAACTTTAATCACGTTGTGTTATCTATGGAACTTGACAGTTGCACGTTGGCTCATAGTAGCATGCTGGCTACTATCAGTGCTATTCTAAAGGTTGTAACTCTCACCTGGCACTTTAAGTGCCTAGCTTGTGACTGATCTGCAGAGTAACTTTTGGGTTCCTAAGTCAACAAGCTGCCAGGAATTAAGATACAAGACAACCTGGATTCTGCAAATCACAGTAATTTCCGATTCACCCAGTGACAGGCACTTTGGAACAAATCACTGCAAACAGTACTGTAACACACTATGCTTGGCTGACAAGGCAAAATACGAGAGGCAAGGCAGCAGCCAGGAACAGAAGAGAGCTTCTTTATTCCTAAAGTACTATAAATGTAGAAAAGTGATTCCTCCTAGAAAGAATGATTTAGAAAGAAATCATGAAAAGGCCATCAATTCAGAGAATCTATTAAGGGTCTACACCATTTCAGACGCACACATTACCAGTAAGCAGAAAACCGGTTGTTAGCCTGAAGTAAGAGAGCATGATAAGACCTACAAGAGATATCTGCTCAAGGTGTTATCACAAAGTATGCCAAACAGCTAGCAAACACGTTCCTTGAACCTTCAGCTTTTGATTTTGCAGTTCCTATCAGCCTTAGGTTTTTCAAAGAAAAAATGGATTATTTGTGTCTCTGCTTACGAAGCCTACTAGCTTGATCAAACATTGACTTGGCAGGAAACTAAAATTGTTGTATTCCATATAATTAACCTTCCCCAGGTGGCATGGCTTGCAGTATACCCATATCTAGTCAGCAGAACTCAACTGCTAGCTGCCTCTGCTTTTACAAAGGCTATACATATACCAGTTGAAAAAAAACCAAAACCAAAACCAAACACCAAAACAATCAGACTTCAAACTACCAGCTGAACTAGCCCAATATTAGGCCTGACACGTATTTGGTCCTATCAATAGGACCTTGCTCATGATACAAAACTGGGAGGGGTGTTTGACAGACCAGAAGGCTGTACCACTCTCCAGAGAGGCTTGGAATGGCTGGAGAGTTGGGCAGAGAGGAACCTGATGAAATTCAACAGGAACAAGCGTAGGGTGCTGCATCTGGGGAGGAATAACCCCACGCACCAGCATTTTTTGGGGACTGACCTGATGAAGATCAGGTCTGATGAAAAAGACCTAGAAGCCATGGTGGACAACAGGATAACCGTCAGCTAGCAATGTGTCCTTGTGGCCAAGAAGGCCAATAGCATCTTGGGGTGCATCAGAAAGAGTGTGACCAGAAGGTCAAGAGAGGTTATCCCACCCCTCCACTCTGCCCTGGTGAGGCCCCATCTGGAGTACTGTGTCCACTTCTGGGCTCCCCAGTTCAAGGACAGTGAACTGCTGGAGAGGGTATAACAAGAGGACTAAAAAGATGATTAGGGGACTAGAACATCTCTCTTATGAGGAAAGGCTGAGGGACTTGGGTCTTTTTAGTCTGGAGAAGAATGAGGGGGGATCTGATCAACACCTATGAATACTTAAAGGGTGTGTGTCAAAAGGATGGGGCCAGTCTTTTTTAAGTGGTGCCCAGTGACAGAACAAGAGGAAATGAGCAGACTTGTACATAATAAGTTCCATCTAAACATGAGGAGGAACTCCTTCACTTGGAGGGTAGCAGAGCACTGGAACTGGCTGCCCAGAGAGGTGGTGGAGTCTTCGTCTCTGGAGACACTCAAAACCTGCCAGGACATGTTCCTGTGCAACCTGCTCTACGGGGACCTGCTTTGGCAGGAGGTGGGGACCAGATGCTCTCCAGAGGTCCCTTCCAACCCCATATCATTCTGTGACTCTGTAATAGTCACTTTAAACTGAACTGCAAAGCTCTTCTTAGTTATTCAATGCACAGATCTAAAACCCAAAAGACCATTCTTAAAAGTCACAAGGAAGTTCTAATTATGTCCTTTCTAAAGGAAAACAAAAAATAAAAAAAGAAAGTTTCTGTAATTGAAAACTGTGATTTCTGATACTACAATACAGACAAATACATGTTCTCTGAACCATCTGCTTCTTGAATGAGAAAAGTGTAAACATAAATTCTTCTTTGTATCTACCCAGCCAGAGGTCAAGTTTTGCCATGTCTCCATAGTTATTTGGCAAGAAAGACTCAGAAAAACCAAGTAGGCTGATAGTTTCATTTGACCACACTACATTGTTGCAAACATGACCTGAAAGTAGACAGGATCTTCAAGTGCCATTTATGGTATGTAATCCTCCCTCTCAAGGACAGCAACAATATATTGAAACTGTTAAATTTGCAACAAGGACTCAGGGTAAGACAATGAAACATTTCAAAGTGAAAAAGCTAGGCCTAAGTATGCAAGTATTTCAGCTCATTAGTACAGACACCCAAACTTCTCACACATGTTTGCAGATATTCATCCATTACAAACTATGTGAAAGACACAGCTCAGAACAAACCCTTGCCAAAGCTTAAGAACTAGCAGACACCTAACCCTTCCACCACCTCCTCTGCCGGGCTTTGTATTTTTAAATGCCTCGCATAGCGACTTAGCAGACCACTGTTTACAAGGCAGTGAATATGAAACACTGTCTCTCCATACACGCATTGCTACCAAACACAGCAGCTTCAACCATCAGGCGCTGCCCTAAGAGGGGCAGGCAGGGCTCTAAGCCCGTAGGAGGCTACCAGAACACAGCTGCCCGCGCCTGGGCATCACGCACCCCCTCCAGCCCCGGCAGGACCAACCACAGCTGCGTCACATCAGGGCTGAGTTTGCCCAGCGTTAGCCATTCTCCCCCAGCAGCTAAGCCAGAAAGAAATCACAAGGGCGGCATTCAAAGAGCATCTATTTTTGGAGTTTAACAGCAGATTAAAACGCACAAAGTACAGATTACTTCCTCCGACCTGTTGGACGGAAGAGAAAGCCCTGCTTAAAAATCCTACACTGATCTAGATTAGTTGCCCACCGTTATTAAAGGAACAGAAATAAGCATAGAAAGCATGAAAAAATAATGATTTGTATGATGTTTACATCATGCCTTTCACAGAACTTCGGGTATTGCCAGTTTCACTGTCACCAGTTGGCTTTGAGGTTCCCACCTAAAATAGGAAAGGATCAATCTCCTCTAAATTCATACGCCCTCACAGAAATCTTGGGAAAACAGTTACAATTCTATCTAAATCTGCTATGATTTTTTAAAAAACATACAACAGATTGATAATAAAGTAGCAACATTTTGAGCCTAGAACACATACCACATTCACAAATGGCTGCAATGATATTCCTAAGTGTTAACATATTTTTCTTTTTATGATGAAAATATTTATTACAGGAAAAATTAAAACTACAATGATGATCCACTGTTAAAAACCACTTAGAGACAATTCAAAGAAACTGTAATCCAAACATTTATTTTTTGATATTTTGATCTCTACTGACAGTGTCTCTTTCCCAGCTGAAAGTCAGAAAAACTAAATATAAGGTAGTAGAGCAGAGGCACGATTTACAATGTGCAGGTTGCAAACACTAAATCTCTATTGCCTTCATCCTGTTTCAAGGAACCATTTCCAAGCGTGACTTGAGCCAAATTAGTAGATTACCATTCCTGAAAGAGAAAGGTCATTTCTCTGCCCACCCTCCCTCACTGCTCTTGGCTCCTTGCTCCTGCTGCCTGCCTCAAGCTAGCGGGGGTAATTGGAGCTGTGGTCGCACTGAACTCAATTCATTACAGAGGGGGGAAAATTAAACAAGAAATAGGTAGCAGGGACATTTTTGCAGCTGCCAATTGTTAATTTGGCTAAGTAATCATGGAACAACACACTCCAGCTTTTAAATACTGAAGGAAGTCAGGCTGAAGAAAAGGAAGCTCATCTAGAAACTGGTAGAGTTAGTTGGCTTAGAAGGCTGCAAGACAGACAGATTTTACTTATTTATAAAAATCAAATTTAGTTCCCCAATTACTATCAAGGGTCACTCTTCCTAGATGAGCTTCCCACTTCAGTGACCACCCTTTGACAGTGCCCCACTCACCCATATGCATCTGTGACTAGTTCGTCATTACTCATTAGCCACAAAACGTGCAGATTGCTTGCACAGATGCGCAAGTAATGCACGGTAGGAAAAAACCTCAGAAGAATGAGAATAAAGCTTAAAAAAAAAGAAAGTCAAATTTGAAAAAAAGAAACAATATGGCAGAGGAAAAAAGGAAAGTCCATCGGTAAACAAGCCCAGAAAGACGGAGAAACAGAAGAAAAATATGACAAATAACTCCAAAGGGAAAAGGAAGAAGTGCAGGGAAGAGGAGGGAGGGAAATGTAAGCACAGATCCCAAGAACAAGACTAACATTCCCAATCAGGTCTCCTCATAACCAAATGCACAAGTAAAGCTATGCTCATTTCCCCTCACTACTCAAATCTTCTAATCTTTTCCAATAATAATAATAAAAAATAATGAAATAAGCTTAAGGAAAATTCTGCAAACAGTATTCATCGAAAAAAAATTAAGAAGTTACGAGTGAAAGAGTAAGATGACCAAGACTGCATTACTGTGAGATAGCAATTTCATAATTCACAGTTATATATAGCAGGAGGATAAGAATAGGTCACTATGCCTGCATGGACATAAGGAAGGGAGGAAAATACTGCTGCTTACAGCTGCTACACATGGCGCTGGTAGGCATTAACAGATGGCTAGGACTGCTTTTCCTTTAACGTTATGCAATACTGCTGCGAAGAAGCAATGCCACAATCCAAGTCAGACACTCGAATTCCAAACGGCGACCAAGATCATTGACACTTAAAGAGAAAATACTAACAAGTTCTAAAATAAAAATGTAGAAATAAATGTGTTAGCTTCCATAAAATATTGCTTACTATTGCCTTTGTTTCTTAATGAAGCAGAACAAAATTATTTTTTTATTATTATTACTGATGATTATACTATTTCTGTATCTGGCTGCAGTCAAAAGAATCATGATAAAATTGGAAGTGACTACAACTATTTCAGGTAAGCTAAATAATAAATTAATCCTCATGTATGTGTATTATATTTAATAAGGAGTACTGAAGGTTAATATTAAAGAATTCCTTCCCCCGTATTTCAGCTTCTCTGTTCTACATTTCTTAGAATAGAGTGATTTTTAGTAAGCTTCCCCAGTTTACCTCTTACTTTCAAAAAAGTTAAAAAATGTATACAGCCAAATTTATTTATAGTAATTTGCATATTATGAACACCCACATTAGTTTATATACACATAAATACTAGCCACTCAAAG
>VZTM01021960.1:72408-100782 GCA_013400555.1 Jacana jacana | reverse complement strand
CGGCGGTGGCGGCTCCGAGCCCGGTCGCTCCCAGACGCCTTCGTGAAGGGCGGTGCCGGGGAGCCGCCTCCGCTGGGAGCGGTGCGACGGGGGCTAACGGGCCTCCGAGCCCGGGGATTGCTTCTGCGGGCGGATTGCAAGGCGGAGGGCGGCGACGTGGGCGGCCGCCTTCCTCACCGAGTGCCCTCAGGGCTGTTTTGCCGGACCTCCTGGGGTGAGCTCTCCCATCCTCTGCCCGGCTGCCTTCCCAGCGCCGACCAGTGCCTGCTCTGCTGGGTAGCCTGATGGGGCCGGGCCCTTTCGGGCTGGGGCCTGCGGGCAGCAGCCGCCCGGCGAAGAGAAAGGGAATTCAGTGTAATATGCCATCTGGAGAAGCGTGTTACTTTTGGGAGACATCAGTATCGGCGCTACTGCAATGAGTATTTAGTATAATTTAGGTTTTGGGAGGCATTTCAGCGTAATTAAGTCCACTATAATTTGAAACAGAGCAAAAGGAGAGCTCCTCTGTACATTTAATGTTGATTTCATTCCAGCCTGGGTAATATCTGCCCAGTTTTCCTTGGAAGTTATCTTCATGCTTGCTAGGTAGCAAAGAGAGCATGGGAAGGAGCATCAAAGGAGTTTTAATCTCTCAGCTCCGAGAATGTGTGAACCCTTCGGAGCTCTGAGGACGTCTGGAAGGGTTTCCTTCCAGCCATTTGTACCCAACTGAACTGGTGGTTTCTTACATCCTGTCACACAGGCTGCCCGGGTGGCCACGCGCTCTGCTGCTGCTGCGGGTTCGGGGGACAAAATGACATTGTGTGAGAAAACAGGTTTGGGGTTTCTCGGGTTTGTCATCCCTGCTCTTGCAATCTGCGTGACACACACGCGGCCAAGATTAGGAATCCTAAAGCTCTTTATTTCAAACTTTTTTTTAATGAACTACATTTTTATTATAAAAAAAAAATAAAAAGTGTTATTTTCAATGACATAACGTTATCACTGGTTTGACTGCTGCTTTATGTTGGTGTATCTACGGTGCTCTTGTTCGCCTTCCTGAGAAAGGGACCCTTAGATAATACATTCTGTTGTATCGTAATACGTTAAGCTCATAAGCCTAAAACCCCACACTGATACTCTCTTCATTACTCTTTCCCATCTCATTCAAAGTGTAACAGAGAAGCACTGATGAAATCTCACTACGGCATTATTAAAATGTTAAACCATAAATACCTTTTTGCTGTAAAACTATATTTAAATTTAAAATTGTCAAGAAGAAGAATGACATCGGGTTTAGAATCTGGGGGTGTGAAACAGGTCTAAAAGCACAGACTCGAAACCATAAGGTACCGGAGTGCTAAAAGAGCAGAACAAGACAAAGTATACAGGAGAGGATCTTTTTTTAACAGCGTATATTATTAAATGTACTAGGGCTTAGGTATGATTTGCAGTCTGATTTGCTTGAAGAAGAGGGGTTTCAGCCCCCTGCAAACCCCAGAAATAGAAATCCTATCCATCACGACAGCCCTTCGTGCGTATTTGTAATAAAAGTGAGGTTGATAAAATAACCAAAATCCTGTATAGTATTTTTACTACGGAGGTCATTTTTCCTTGCAAGTCTGGAGAAGCTGTGCCCCGTCCCCTGGCTCTGAACTGGGTTCTAAATGCATACCCTGACATCTGTCTAGGTATTTATACCCTGTTCTTCACAGGTCTACGCATTTAGAAACCAGTTCTGTGCTGGGAGACATCTATACAGAGAATTTTTGCCATTACGCTTGAGGCCTCGTCTGTGTACATATAGTTCTCCTGCAGCCCATTATGGCCTTCTTCAGAACCAAGTGTCCCTTTTGCCACTGAGCAACAGCAGAACTAGAATACGGGAACATGCTCAGGTGCCTCATTAGAGCTCTTCACTCAGGAGCTAGAGGTGGTTCAGAAGTTAAAAGAAGTTTCCAGACTTCAATCATTCAATGGTCAATGGTGGACANTTCTTTCCTAATGTCCAGCCTAAACTCTTGGATTAAAGAGACCTTGTAAATGCCAGGAATTATTGTTGGTCAGTGGCAGAAAACGCTCTTCTGCAGGGTTGCATTCAATGGTCAATGGTGGACGCGTGCGGTGTTTTCTGTATTGACCAAAAGGGTTTTATCCGGTGCTCATAACTAGGCAGACGATGAGGATGGGTCTCTAAGATTGGCATGGACTGGAAAATGGTTTTAGATTCTAGTCTGATTTAAGGAAAACACAGTGTGCCAATACCACAGACACACCGGTTTTCTTCCCTTTGTTTTGCGTGACATTAGTCACTGAACAAGGACACAAGGTCCAGACACCTTTTAATTTTCAGGTCAGCCAAAACACAGCTTAACTGGGAGGTAAGTAGCACGAAGTCTCATGATGCTCTATTCTGCAGCATGAATTTTACCTTTTCTAATGATGGAAAATATGACTTTGGCAGAGACAAGGCATATTTAGAGACTACACATCCATCCACATGGTTCAGTACTGAGGATGACTGTGCAGCTATTTTAGCTCCTGTCTTCCACTAAACTGTGAAATGTGACAGTGAAATGCAAAACGTTCAACATGCCTGTCTTAGTAAGAGGGTTTTGTGATGCTGTTGCCACTTAAACCAACTAAAAATGTGATTCAACAATGTTTACCTTTGCAATTAAAAGATTCCAAAGGTAGAATAATCACCGTTTCTGTGATGATATTTCAGGGCATTTCATATGGACAGAAATGAAACCTGAGCAACTAAACCTGGTTTTGCTCCCAACCATTTGCCTCACCCTCTTGAGAGAGGCCACCATCCCAGGAGGCAGAGCCACCGGATCTCGTGGTGGGTCAGATCCTGAACTGCTGCAAGCTTCAGCCCTCTGTCCTAAGGTAACATGAGTCTTCAGCATCCTGGGCTGAAAGCCATGGCAGTTCAGGAGAAAATTCATGAGAAGATCAGGTGTCCTTACTGAGAGGTGGCAGCATCTGTCAGTCAGGATGGCTGGGGACTGTGTGGCTGTGTAACGTGCCACCACATGTCAGGCTGCACTGTTGGTACGGGAGAGCAGTGGTTGATGTGATTTACCTCGCTACCGAGCACAGTCAGGCTCCTCTTCTCTGCACAGCCGATGAAGAAGAATAACCACAGCGGCCACATTAGGCAGTTTGTTTCTGTGGAGCCCAACAGTGCTGTTACACCAGTTTTATAGCCGGTGTGTTTCTGAATTTCAGTGGTGGTCATCTTGATTTACATTGCTGAGAAGAAGGGAGGATAAGAAACAGTGTCTGTTTATACCATAGAATCATAGAATTGTCTAGGTTGGAAGGGACCTTTAAGATCATCTAGTCCAGCCATCAGCTTAACTCTGATAAAATAAAATAAATCCACCAAACCAAAACCATCAGTAAACCATGTCACTAAGCACTAAGTCAAGCCATTTTTTAAAGACCTCCAGCGATGGTGCCTCAGCCACTTCCCTGGACAGCCCATTCCAATGCTTAATAGCCTTTTCAGTGTAAAATTTTTTCCTAATCTCCGATCTGAACCTCCCCTGGCGGAACTTGAGGCCATTTCCTCTTGTCCTCTCACCTGTGACTTGGGAGAAGAGGCCAACCCCTGCCTCTCTATACAACCTCCTTTATTATTTGTCAAGTATCACTTTATATGATGCCAGGCAGTCTTGATAGCAAACACTATCAGCACTCCTCCTAGAGGAGGAGAAAAAATGTTGGAAAAATCCCAGCTGAACTATGATCTGATGTCTGGATGCTCCCTCGAAGGGTAAAGATACCAAAAGGCAAAGCCTCCTTCTTCCCTACTCCTCCTGAGTAAACCCGTTGGGGGGACAAGCTTCACCTCTAGGTGACTCAGTGCTTGATGTGATTTCCCCGTCAACCTGGGCCAAGTAACAAGACAATGGACCAGAACATTGCCTGAGATACATAATGGTCCAACACAAGAAGAAAGCAAAAAGGTGAAGGGTAACAGAGCAGAACTCTATGGCAACCCCTTGATATACCTGGCTCCCATGACTCCTATCACTTGGGAACAGTAACAGTAATCTATTGCTCCTGAGAATATATGGATTGTGGCCCAAAGAGGTTGGTGATAGCAGAACTTCAAGATCTAGCAACCTTGGGGCTTGTGCAACTGGAGGAAAGTACCAGAATATCCTATTGTCTGATTTGGGCTGGAGTGGAGAAGTACCTGACAAAAGTCAATTATCTCTGACCCTGTAAGTAGCGATACTAGCAAGACCCTTTGAGCTCCCCTGGATGGCAGTGGGCTGTGACCAGCATCTCCCCTGAGTTGGGCTGCTGCTCAGGCTGACATCTTGAGGACTGGAAGGCCAGGATGAGTCTACCCTCTCAGAGGGAAATTTTAACTATGGGCTGGCCTCCATTTCATCCACCTCTCTCCCGGATAACTCATGACAAGCCTTGAGGGAATGGCCACAAGTTGTGCTGGGGAGATTTAGATTAGATGTCAGGAAAACCTTTTTCTCCCAAAGAGTGGTCAGGCACTGGAATGGCCTGCCCAGGGAGGTGGTGGAGTCACCATCTCTGGTGGTGTTCAAGAAGCATCTGGATGAGGTACTACGAGACATGGTTTAGTAGCTTAGTGGGTAGTATTGGTGATAGGAGGATGGTTGGACTAGATGATCTTGTGGGTTCTTTCCAACCTTGTGTTTCCATGTTTCTGTGTATCTCATTTATACATTAGTTCTTAGGAGTGTGGGTGATCTTATACTTTACTGGATCCAAATACTTTCTGTCTGTCTGTCTGTGCATGCGTAAGGATTCAAAAGGGGTACCCGTCTGCTCACTGGAGTCTTTCACTGCGAGGGGACCTCTTGGTCATGGCAGTTAAAGAGTTGAGTTTGGGCAGGGGGGGGATGACCCCCTCCAGTTGTGTGTTTGTATGTTTGTGCTCATACGCATGTGCATTGGTTTGGGATACCTTAGAGTAAGTTAGAATGAATCTTGTCCTTTTCAAATCTGTACTTCAGTCACTGTTCAGTTATTTTGCCAAATCATTTTGCAAATCATTAGTCAGTTAATGATTAATTGCTGCTACGATTCAGCCTCTTGATCTACCTCAAAGCATCAATAAATTTTGAATTACTGCTAAATCATAACCATGTCAAATATTTCCACCCGTGACACCCTTGAATGACATAAAGCAAACATATTATTTCCCAAGCTGGTTACCTTTGCTGATGCAATTCCATGTGCTGACAAATTCTGCACTGAATCAGAAAGTACAGAAGTACAGAAAATGAGTGGGTTTATCTAACTTGAATTTTTATGCCCACTTTTTTCCCTTTAGGATGATGCACTTCTATTTCCCGCTCATTGTGGTTTGAATATCTTGTCTTGATACCGTATCATGATCATGGATGACTTTGCCACTGTCTTTAATGTCAAAGCACCATCTCTTCTTCCTTTGTTCATTACAGTCAAAGTCACTATTACTTTCTGTTCTTGCTACTTAGACTGAGTATATCTAATACTTACTTTACTAACTAAGTAAAATACAGAAAACATTCAGGAGATTCATATAAAAGTGGCCAATCTGAACTGCAAACTCAAACATGCCTCACTAATATTCGGTAGAAGATGTTAAGCATCATGCTGTATGATGAAATTTATTCATTTTAAAGGAGAAACCCGGGGTTCAGAAAGTTGTATAGTGTGCTTGGGAATCACTGAAGACATCAGAATGTATATAGGAGGTGTATAGCCAGTATAATCAAGTCTAGGAGCAGTAGGAAATGCACCGGTGGCACTGTTTTTAGAATAAATGCAGGAGAACTGAGCTGTCACATTAAAGCTGACAGCCATGTTACACAGCTCTAATCTGCTGTGCAAAGATCTGTGTTAGGAGAGGATGGAAAGCTACAGCACTGTTCCAACACCGCCTTTCTGAGCTTGCAGATGAAAATCAAAACCCATGCCTGATTAGAAACACCACAAAAGGTAGGCAATGTAGGTAATTCCAGAAACAGGTGGATGATTTAGCACTCTTTCATGATTCTTTTCTGAAAAAAAAAAAAAGTCCTTAGATACTAAGCCATTTTCAATGCAATGACTGTGTTGTCTCCCTTCATATGCTGAGGTAACACAGTCAGAATAGCACTGGTGATTCCCACAGCTTGATGAGACAGGCTTCCCTCGAATTGCAGCAGAATTTAAGGCTCTTTCAGCCCCTGTTCTCAAAAGTGGCACCACTTGAGAGATTTCACAGCATTCTAACCACACATCTTGATGGTAATGGGAAGTGGCAATGCCGAGCAACTTGCAGGATCAGGACCTTGGTCACCTTGGGCTTCATTTACTGCTGACACTTTGAGTGGTCCTAAAACCAACCAAACAAAAGGCTCACTCCCACTTGAATGCAGTGGAAATAAAAGGTGTGGCACACAGAATGGTATTTAACAGATGAGTATATAACTGGTCTTTAAAACTGTTACAAATGGTCACATATTATTTGGTAACAAAAAAGTAAACAGTTTACTGTACTCTTGCCTGCTGCTGCTAGTTTATATGCTATTTATCTTAGATTTTAGCTAGAAGCACATACGTGCTTGCAGTACGTCTTGGAACCAAATGACAAACATGTCCATAGGGAATGTTGCACCATAAAATTGAATTTTAATAGAGCAGAAGGGGGCTGACAGCAAAAATAATCAATTTCATCTGCGAAGTTGCCAATCAGCCAGCATATTGCAACTGAGAATATTCTGGCTGTTGCATCAATGTGAGCTCCCCTGTGTAACACTAACCCAGTCCCTGCCAGTCTCACAGGGAGAGGGGGTAATTCTGTGAAGGTGAAGTGAAACGTAATACAGACCTAGTAGCCATATGCTTAGTCTCTTATGAATGTCTTGATTTTTCCTGACAGCCCATCTCTGGCATTCTCGGTTTTTAACCCAGTAATTCTTCCTAACACCATGCCCCATAGCTCCCGCATATCCAGATGAAGGAGCAGAGAGTGCTGCCTCTGGGCACCCATCAGGCCAGGGGAGCAGGGTGGCCAGGAGACACCAGGGCAGCCTCAATCCTGGCAGAGGGCATCTCTCTGGGGATGGGTACAGGACAGGCAAGGCTGTGGGGAGCTGGAGACTGGCTCTGCTGCAGCATGGCTGGGGCTGGAGCCAATGGTCCCAGGTCAGGGTGGGGGGCTGTTGTGGGGTCCTGGGCTGTGGGCTGGGTGGAGGGAGCCTGGGGGAGGGATCAGGGCCAGTCAGGGCTGATGGTGCCCTTAGGGCCCTTATTTACTGAATATATCTGTTAAATCATCTCTTCTCACTTCCTGGTTCCTTTTCCCTCACAATTGTATGGCAAATGTTGTTCTACCAATATTTGGTAGGCTCCCAGCTCCAGGATTAACAGAGCTGGTTCATGCAAACCCAGCTCAGGGATGGGACTGGGCAGAGCCAGGTGCACACACGGTCAGAGGTGCACATCAAAATCAAGCTCCAAGGACCTTTACAATATTTGTTTTACAAGAAAGAGGCAACAAATCAAAACAGGTCTTCAATGTAAAAGAGAAAATGAAGTGACTTCAGACACTTAAATGTAGAGTTGGCAGAGAGAAGCACAACTCACAGCAAGCTACGTTGTATAAGCACTGTGCTGGTTGGTTGGAAACTCACTCTGTGCTCATAGTTTGCCCTTTGCAAATCACAGAATCACAGAATGATAGGGTTTGGAAGGGAGGACCTTTGGAGATCATCTAGTCAACCCTCCAGCTGAGGCAGGTTCACCTAGAGCAGGCTGGACAGGAATGCATCCAGGTGGGTGTTGAATATCTCTGGAGAAGGAGACTCCAACCTCTCTTGGCAGCTGGCTCCAGTGCTCTGTCACACCCAAAGAATCCTAAACCCTGGGTAGATGCAGAGAGAAGGCAGAGCAGGCTTTCAAAACACAGTGATGTCAATAGCTGAAACTCTGTTACTCTTTAAAAGAAACAAGACTGGAAGATCCACAAGGTACCTGTAGTCATCTAAAGCTGAAGGCTAGCTTTCCGCAGACTTGGGCACCTCAAACATATGGTTGTCAGCTTCTTTCTTATGAAGACATGGATTTCCCTACACACAGGCAGCTGCCAGAATTGAGAAGTAGGCAGTTGCCGACCCATACAAGAAATTGGGTGGAAAAAAAACTCCAGTGAATTTGAAACATGAAATATTTTACTATTGACCTCGAATACTTGTCTCCTCAAATTTGTTACCTGGAAAGAATTAAGCCTCTCAGTGTTTTACTGGGGAGATAGATGGTTAATGGAGGAGCTGGCCCAACTTCTGCCCTGCACCCTAAGTAGATAAAAGCCAGTTCTCTGGCTGGTGGGAAAGACCCTGCATCCTGCAGGTATTGCACCGTGCAGACATCAGGTCAATGGGCTCTGCGTTAGAATGGGAGGGTATATGTGTATGTGGGTGACCCCAACAGAGGCTACTGCCTGTAGGGAAGGGAAGAAGGGAAGGTGGCATCCAGAATGAAAGAATCAATACATCAAAAATAGATTTGGTAGCAGTAGCCTCAAACTGTGGGGACTTTTGCAGACCTAAACCCAACATTTTTTTTTCACCAAAGTCAGAAAAATCATTGTAGTGATTAGCCTTTTAGCGAAAAAACTAACACTACTTTCTTACATGTTTGAGTATGGACCCACTGGAACTATGTTAAGAAAGCCTGTTGTGGCAGTCTTGCCATTTAATTTCTCAAACTGTTGTCTTCCAGGTTCTCTGTCTTATCCTTTGATCCCAGAATGTGTCAGCAGTCTGTAGTCTTGGCAAGTTAGCTAATTCATAGCAGCCAGCTGGTAGGACACCACCCAAATACTGAAACAGAGAAGTCTAGCCTCATTCTTTCAGATGCTGTCCACTGAATTCATTAATACATGTAACCCTCAAATATCTATTTGAAAGTGCCCACTATATGAATGCAATAATGTCATATGCAATGCTCCGAAGAAATCTCGTGTATCTGTGGCACTGTGACACTGCTGCTGCAATGGCTGGAGAAAATGTATTTTTTTCCTGCTATATTTTCAGGATCCCCCTTTTCAAATAGAGTCTTAGGGAGAATAGAAAGTGAAGGCTGGAATGGAAGGTTAGACTTACGTGCTGAGTTGACCCCAGCTGGACACCAGGTTGCCCTTGAAAGCTGCGCTGTCACTCCCCCTTCTCATCTGGACAAGGGACAGAAAACATAACGAAAGGCTCATGGTTCAAGATAAGGACAGAGAGATCACTCAGCAAATACCATCAGGGGCAAAACAGACTTGACTTGGGGAAAATTATTATAACACTTCACCAATCCAGTCAGAGTAGGGTAACGAAGAACACCTTCCCCCACCCCTCCCTTCTTCCCAGGATTAACTTCATTCCCCAAACTGGTACCTCCTCCCCACAAGTGGCACAAGGAAACAGGGAATGGAGGTTGTGGCCAGTTCATCAAACGCTGTTTCTGCTGCTCCTTCCTCCTCAGGGGGAAGACTCCTCACATTTTTCCCTTGCCACAGCATGGGGTCCATCCCATGGAAGATAGTCCTCCATGAACTTCAACATGAGTCCTTCACACAGGCGACAGTTCTTCACAAACTGCTCCAGTGTGGCTCCTTTGCATAGGGTACAGCCCTTCAGGAGCGGAAGGCTTAACCATGGGTCCCCCAGGGAGTCATAATTCTTGCCAGAAAACCTGCTCCAGTGTGGACTCCTTTCTCCATGGGTTCCATTGGTCCTGCTAGGAGCCTGCTTCATCTTGGGCTTTCCAGAGGGTCACAGGCTGCTTCAGGTATCCACCTGCAGGTCTCTGCTCTGGTACCTGGATCACCTCATCCCCCTGCTTCTTCATTTGGTGTCTGCAGAGTTGTTGCTCTCATATATTCTCACTCCTCTGTAGAGATTTTGTACCATCTTAATGTTGTTATTGCAGAGGCACTACCACCATTGCTGATGGGCTCAGCCTTGGCCACAAGTGAGTCCCTCTTGGAGCCGGCTGGCATTGGCTCTAATGGACATGGGGGAAGTTTCTTGTAGCTTCTCACAAGAAGCCATTCCTGTAGCCTCCGTGCCACCCAAACTTTGCCAAGCAAACCCAAAGCAAATTAATATTAATTAGAAAGTAAATTAATTAATTTGACACCTTTATTTTACAACTGGTAATATGTTTTTGTGGTTTTTTTTTCTGTGGAAAATGTAGCGCATAATGAGCAGGTCTAAATTATCCTACTCTGGAGATTTGTGATCTTCTGAGGGGTTAAGGCCACCTACGGTGGGTGATGTTCTTCAGTATATGAAGAGGACAAGGTAATAGGCACAGGCAGAAAGAACAGCTAAAATATGAAATCTTACAAAACTATCTGCCATCCTGTAGCCTGTGGTTCTGCAATAAAGGGGCTGTGTAAGAGATGAGCTTGGCCTCTCCAATGCATCATAACAAAGGAAAAAAGAGGTAGGTGTTCTGTTCATCTGCCATGAATCAACAAGAAGGAGGTCAGCAGGAACATGAATTTTTATGAGGATGTTGGACATCAAAACCCGCTCTCTCCCATTCCTGGATTAACACTGCAGCTCTTCTTTCTCTATTTATGTTTTTGATTTCTAGTGGGAACAATTAAGAAGAAACAATGAGCCTCTGCTGTCATGACATAAAATCTGTAATAAAATCTACCCTCTGGAAGAAAAGCTTAGAATCCATCAGGGAGAAAATACATGCTCCTGATAATTGTTTAGCAATGGCAGAGCACTGAGGACGCTGAGGATATGAGGCATGAGATTATAGATCTAATAAAAACGTCTGTAAAATAGAAAGTAATTGAGATGTTTTAGAATACATTCAGCAACCATGAACTGACACAATAGGACAAAAAGCTATCAGTTTACTTGAAAGAACAGAATCAGCATCCTTGCAGTGTTCCCTTCAAGGACAATAGCGGGTTTTATTTTTTTCTGCATTATACCTCGGAGGAGTTTCCAGTTTTTAAAGCACAATAGCGCCAGGCCAGGTTCTGTCAAACATGAATAATTGAATTTGAACGCAAATGCAGAGATTCTCAAAATACAACTGAAGGCTTTGGAAAGCACTCAGAGAAAATATAAGGGCTAGGTTTGCTACTCCTCGCCTCATTTATATCCCTAAACTTGGCCAATCTCCACTGAGCTGGGTGAAGTTCTGCTGGTGGAAAACTTCAGCAAAAATAGCTGTGAATCAGGTCGGGTATTTGTAGGGGTCATCTCCTGATTGAAAGGGGCAGGGGATATATCTTTGCAAGCCCTGGTGTAGACAGCATGATTCCGTGAGTATCAATGGAATTACTTAAGACTTCCATCAGCCAACGCTCTGAGATCATCGCTCCAGTGACACATTATCACTCTGTGTTTGTGCTTATTGCATTAGACACTAATGAACCTCAACACTGTCTTCAAGGGCATAGTGCAGATTACTGAAGCCTACTGACTCCCAAATTGTTCATTCCTTAAAGAGCTCATCTCTGGAGCAAACCCAGGTCCTGCCCTCTACCAGTAGCCTTGTCTTAAATTTGCAGCAGCCTCAATAAATAGGTTTAGGGAGAAAAAGAGGAACGCACTAGGACAAGGTGCAAAATGAAGCAGTAGTCTACAAAGGATGGATGGCACATGAGAAACCAGAAAAATACCCTTGAGTAGAAAGGAAAGAATATGAGTCAGTAAAGCTATGGAGAAAACACAGAAAATGGCAAAGAAACAATTTAAAAAGGCAGTAAAAGGTAGCAAAATGAGGGTACTAGAACAGCAAAAGCAGGGTGGCTGGGGAAAGAACAAGGGCTTTTCTAACTCATTTATTGAAACAATTTTTTCATTTTCATCATATGTTTGTCAATCATAAAGTCACTGCTCTATAATTTTTGAGTTACACTAAATCTTCTCCCACAGAACGTTTACAGCCTACGGACTGGGTCAAAGGGACAAAGAGGCCATGCATTTGGAGTGGAATACTAGCCATAATCTTTTCTTTCTCTGTCATTAGGCAGTATTTGACTTTTAGCTTAGCGGACTTTGAAATGTCAAGAATATGATCAAGGCTTTGGCCTGTTTCTAGTGTTCGCAAATCCCAGCCACTCAGAAACAGAAAAGAATTTAGTTTTTTCCCCAGGGCTTTGCACAGAAAGAATGTTTCTAAAAACAGTGCAGACAGGATTAGAAAATCAGGCAACAGAACCTCCTTTTACCCAAGCAGCTGCTATTAAAACTGAAGACTGTGTGCACAGTGTGCCACCAGTGCCGTTGCCTGAGAAGTGTACGTGTAAGAGGAGCTTTACACTCCCCATGCAAACCTTTGAAAAGAAAGCCTCATGCAGACTATTTCTCTTAGGGAACTATGTCTCCATTTCTTACTCTCCCACACTAGGAGAACAAAACCTTTTTATTTAAAGTTCTGTTTACTTCTGCTGGCTACTCCTTATTTCACCAGGGATGGATGATATCCAGTAAGTGGCTCAAGACACTTGAGATGCAGAGAACATCCTGTCTTGCCCAGAAAAGGGCTTGCGTGCTTGCCTGATTTGAAAAGCCATTGACTATTGATGACTTGGGACCACCAAGAACAGAAATCAATCCTACATGCCACTAGAAGGCTAATCATCCAGTCCAGCCTTGCAAAGATGTTCAGCAGTTTGTCTTGTAGGCTCAGTGGTTCATGAGATTTTGAAGATAAAAATCACATTATTTTCACTAGCATCCTCTCTGCTCACATTGATTTACTGGCTTTGATTCAATTTAAATGGCTGCTGCCTTCAAGTGATTAATGTGTGACACAATGTCGTGCTTCATCTGAAAACATATAATCACAACTTCCAAGCTTTATGAAGCATTCATCTCCAACTCCAGCAATTTGTGGAAATGTTAGTTCCAAAGCTAAGATACGAGTGAGAATTATCAGAATGGTATCGTTTCAAAGGATGGTGTCATTAATCATACAGACTTATTTTGCAAATATTCTGCTTAGGCTGGAGGGTAGTCTCATAGCAGGCAGAGAAACACGTATCTAAAGAAAACAAAATTGAAGAGCAGCAGAGAAACATGAAAGTAAGATGGAAAGGGGGACACAAGTTGCCCAAGCTTGCAGTGGGTGAGGCAGAAGGTGGGACTGGAAAAGAGCCTCTGGGTCATTGCCTTCAGCTCCCCACAATCACACTGTGACAATATCGACACTAGGCTCAGATGGATCCTCTGTGTACCTGCACTCTCACCTGTATCTCGTACCATAAAGCAGTCTCTGAGACTGTGAACCAATTGCAAGACCATTAGTACAAAAGGTGAAAAGCCTCAAAAATTACACCATGGCATGCCTCTAAAGAGAACAGAAGAGATGCACAGCGCTGCCATTAGCTGAAACAACCCTTGAGAATTTTTAGCAGATGGACCCTGCACTGTGACCTGCAGGAAAACAAAAGCTGCTCAGCCCCTGCCACTCTGACATGATGGAAAAACTTAAATCCTCAAATACACCCCAAATCTCGCAATTAGCTTAGTTCTGAGAATGCGAGAATATATGTCAGCCAGCAATTTGAGAAGTCTGTTAGCTTGTGGTCCTGTCCTAGCTCTAGTTGTGGCCAGTCTGCTACATGCCAGAGAAAGCAGATCCACAGGCCTTTCTCTCTGCCCATCCCTGGCTGTGGAATTGCCAAGTATCCCCTCTAATGGAAGAATAAGGAGATTTAGTGACATATACAAGCTACTGTTTTCCCTCCTTCATCCCCTGCTTTCCTGACTGTGTTTAAGAGTAGATTAGATGTGGTGTTGAGGGATATGGTGTAGGGGAGAACTTGTAGAGTAGGGCTGATGGTTGGACTTGATGATCCCAAAGGTCTCTTCCAACCTAAATGATTCTATGATTCTATGATTCAAGGATGAACCCCAGAGCTGCAACACTCCCAGGAGCCTGGCAAAAGAGTGAGAGATTTGGGCATTGGTCCCAAAATCCTGGTCTCATGATCAATGCAATGACTCTTGCATCATCCCTATGCCTGACACAGGGCCTGTATCCCTTCCCTCATCACCTTACTCATCATTTTTAGGCGGGGAAACTTCTTACCAAAGCCCTCTGCAACCTATATTGAAAGTAAAGCACACAAACCCTACTCAGGAGTTTTCTATTATCAGGTATCAAAACCTACCTTGCACAACAATCTCAGCCAACCAAAGTAGCGCTTTTCATAAACCCAATAAAATGGAGCCATCCCAAACCTAGTTTTCCCTTTTATGTACAGTCACAGCCTTTGGCCTTCAATGTGTAAAACTGAAATAATAAACGTGACCTCCATCTCATACCCTGCCAGTCTGGGATGTAAATACACCCAAGTTGCCCATCGCAGTGTTCACCCAAAACCCAGTCCAAAGACTGTCCAGGTCAAAGGCTACTCTCTTCTCTTGCTCTCTCTCACAGCTTGTCGTGGTTCTGACCAATCGGACAGATGATGACCCCTCCTCCACCCCCCCCTAAGGAAAAGAGAGGAGAGGAAAGGATTAAGAGATTCAGAAGTTTAGATAAAAACTAAACTACTTTAATGAAATATCAATAACAATAATATAATAAACAATAAAAAGAAAAATTAAAAGGAATATTAAGGAAAGGATAAAGAAAAAAGTATACAGTCTATACAAAACCGTATCAGGCTCCCAGGACGACGATCACATCACCAGCAGCACCAGTAAATGTCCCAGGCTGGACTCAGTGACCGACAGGAGCTGGATTCCGGATCAGGATCAAAGGCAGATGAACAGACAGGGTCCTCCTCAGACGTCGGCCATTGAAGGAAGAAAAACTAAAAACTCCTTGATCCCTCAGCTTTTTTTACTGAGCATGATGCGGATGGGATGGAAAACCCTAATTGGCCAGTTTTAGGTCACCTGACAAAATTACCTGACCTTGGTTGTTCTAGCAGTAAGTATAAGCAAGGGTCTCTCTGCACCATCCCTTGGTATAATCAGGTCTTATCACTGTGAGACGAAACACTCTCTGAACAATGTGCTGTTAATTTCAGACTTTAGTTAGTTAGAAGAGGCCCAGCTAAAAAGGTAAAACTACTGAACAGAAAATTGGTTTGTTTTACCTCAAACCAGGACACAGGTCTAGCTCTAACTCCAGCCAAATTTTAGCCATCAACAGTAGCTAAAAGGTCAGAGTCCCTCTCTGGTTCACCAAATTTGAAAATATGAAAGTCTAAGATTCAAACAGTTCAATTTGATTCTAGGCTACTTTCTGCTTCCCTAACTGGTGGTATTCTAAGAGAGACGAGGTCATTGGTTGTAAATACAGATACAGAGAAATAGGATCAGTTCACACACAATCAATTTTCCACCTGCACATGCAGTGAAATGCCAGCCCTCTTCAATGGAGCCAATATTTTCATTTGTAA
Organism: Jacana jacana; assembly: GCA_013400555.1. Classification (NCBI taxonomy): domain Eukaryota; kingdom Metazoa; phylum Chordata; class Aves; order Charadriiformes; family Jacanidae; genus Jacana; species Jacana jacana. Next base: position 85,391 of record VZTM01021960.1, on the reverse strand, counting down.
GGAATAGCTCAAGCAATTCTATCTTAGATTCAAGCTGTGGTCACAACCAAAGGTAAAGCATCACTCCAGTAACTGGACCACAGGCAAGGATAATGCTGTTGAAGAGGCTGGGCTTATTATAAGGACTCGAGAAGTTAATTTTTTTATCTCAAAAATGTCAAAGAGTGTCAAGGTACATTCTTTGTAATTAAATTAATATTATTTTCTCTGTTCAGTTTTGAACAATCTCACCATCCTACCTTCAAGTAACTTGCTTGTCATTAAATAAATGTACTTGGTCTCTTCAGATTATTTGCTTCAGCAAATTCACCGAGTAAATTTCCTGAGTAGTCTTTACATAGTAATAGAGGAGTCAGAGCTATGTTATCTCACTGGAGAGCAGTATGTAGCACCAGCAGATATTTAATACCAGTTCTGAAATCTCAGTTCTAAGAAATCTCATAGTCCCCGTTGGAAGTAGCTCAGTTCCACCAGTTCTGAGTTTTAAAGAGACTTGTGTGTTTGCTTAGGGGAAAGAGAGCAAGGGTAATTGATGGGATAGACAAAGAAGCTGATGGCATGCTTCCTCAAGCACTTTTGTGACTGACTCCCTCCAGATAATGACTTCTACTCAGAAGAACCACAAAAAGAAATCTACATTGAAAATCCTGCTAGGTTTACTGCCTTTTCACTGAATAAAGAAGAAAAATGTAGCAACACAACAGGAAAAGAATAGGACTGAATATGAAAGGAGTAAGTTGTAGCCTGAAAGTGAAACTCTCCATCTTAATACACTCTGGAGAACTAGAATAAATGCTTTCTAATTAGCTTGCATTTTTCACTTGGCATATTTATGGCTGTCACGGCATGAGTAGACCAATATACGAGGCTTTTTATTAAAGGGTCTCCAGAGAGAAGCATCCAAACCTGCCAGCAACCATGTTTCAGAGGTTTGACCTCTCTAACCTTTATGGTTCAGTTAAAGTTCTTCCTCCACACGTGCTGAGTACATCATTCTTCCGAGTGAACTGTAGGCTTGACTTAGGCCAATACCTGCTCTATTTAGCATGCAATTGCATTATTTTTCATTTGTGGTTGTGTTTCAACTGATTTGCTCATAAACAACATGGTACCAGGAATGCTAAACCTAGCTACTGAGTTGCAGAGATTGGATGCAGCAAGCAGACACCATGTGTATGAGCAGAAGACCGTTGTACCCTGAGGTGTGAGTGATCCACACAGCAGTTAACCCCAGTGGGTGGGCTGCACTACAGAAGTGTCTTCTGCCCCGTGCTGGCTACCTGCTGCATGTCCTTGCTTTTATCTAAAACTGAGCAACAAGTTCTCATGTGAACATCCATTCCATCTGGCAATACAAATGATGAATAGAGTTGTTTTCTTTTAAGAAAATCCTTTAAGTACTCAAATTAATAAAAAGCAAGTCATGTAACTCCCCCGTGGGTGGGATCTGGAGGTCTGTCTGAAGCTGCAAAATTCAGCTTTACCAGCATCTGACTATACTACCCCCTCTTTCTCAATAATATTGACGCTAATAAAAAGCATTTTAAGCAGTAGTTGTCAGAGTCTGAGTGCTTTTCTTGCTGGGATCATAAGGAACCAGCACATACTGGTACAAAGCAGCAGTTAAGACAGCAGTATTGAAGTCTATACTCTTATTTAAGTACAGAACCAGTGTAATTATTCCTTTAGTTTTCCTCTCAAAGAGTGCTTAATCAGACCAGAAAAGCTATATCTTGCTTGAAGTGCTTCTTCCTCATCAATTGGAAGAACCATCCAGTTGGATTTCCACGCTCCTTATTTTGTTGGGTTTTGTTTGCCTTGTTCCCTGCAATGCAGAGGGTTGATACTGCCAGTACAACCATTTCAACCTCTTGTTCTCGTTTTACTTTGGTTTGGGGTTTTTTTGTTTGGTTGGTTGGCTGGTTTTGAGGTTTTTTTCCCCTTAAGTTTTAGTGTCACTTGATTCTAACAAAGAGTTTTCAGGTCATAAACCTCTGTGTCACCAACCTCTTGGCCACAGCACTTTCCTGACAGACCCTTGGTTCTTCATGGCTATTCATCTTGGTCACTCAAAAGCTTCTTAAGCATTGACTAGCTCCTAAGTGAATGAGACAGCTGCATGCTTTACCCTCAAAATGAACAGGTTTCAGCCTGTTTCTCTTCTTGTTCTCCACTGAACTGGAACACACAGATGTTAGATCATTGTATCTGGCACTAACGAAAAAGTACCACCCATCAGAGCTGCTAAACATAACCTTGTTTTTAATCTGTGGAGGATTCAGTGGTTTTGTTCCACGTAGGTGCTGTGTCTTCCTCCTAGATGGTTCCTTCATTTTGCTCTTTGGCAGAGCATCATCTTCTTTATTGTTTGCTTTCAGCCAGAGATTCCCTAAGGGAATCCCTCAGATATTTCTTTGGACATCTCCCGTGTGTCTATGAAGCACAATGGAGCATGATGTACCAGTGCTGACTCAGAATCAGCTGAACGGAGCACAGCTCCCCTTGGGATGTTGCTCACTCAGCTAATTAGCTCTGCTGAGAAACCAGAGACATTAAATCCCAGGCAAATGGCACAGTGGTGCCACTACCTTGCCTCTAATATCTAAGCAGGGCATTGTACTTTGTTGGGGTTTTTTTGTTTGGTTGGTTTTTTTCCCTTAGACTCCTACCCTTTTTCTGCTTGCACATCCAGTTTGAGCAATTGCATATGAAAACACGTTGTAAATATTGTCTCTATACTAATTATTCCCAAACCTGTCTCTCCACATTGGACATCTCTTTCTCCAAACTGAAATCCTGCTTTTCTCTTGTTTCCGCTTGTGTTTTGTTTTCTGTATCTCTTCATGGATTGTCCGTGGTAAAAACTTGCTAAAAGTAGAACATTTGCTTCCTCTTTTGCATGTCCCCCTGAGTGATCTGACAAGAAAATTAAGAAAGATCATTAACTCTGTTCCTGCTGCGTGTGTTCAAGAAATGGGGAAATGCAAGTGCTTACAAAGTATTATCGAACAATACACTCAAAAGATGGCTTTGTTTGGTGATGACTCACTAAAGAAGAAATTATAATAGATGCATGATATGTAGATAAGAAAAAAATATCCTTAAGCCATGGAAGAAAATTAATGTAATGCAAAGGAGCACGCTCAGCTTTCTTAGGTAATTAATGTATCATTATTCATAGAGGGTAAATATTTTTCACTCAAACAAGAAGTCTCAGCATTTCATTGCAAGAATTGGGCAAAATCCAAATTGCTTATTGACAGGCTGTAGTAACTGTGTACAAACAAGAGATGAAAGATTTTAGCTTGTCACTCATGATATATTCTGAAAACATACCATGAATCATTCTCAAGTAAGCCCTAGGCTGACTAAAGCAAAAACGGGACTCTAGCCCAAATTTCCATGAAAGAATAATTTAAAACAAAACAAAACAAAAACCACAACAAAACAAACAAACAGCATATAGAACTTTTATCTTTGGCATTAGTTTAGTGCTTAATATTAGTTCTGGTAGTCTCAGAGATTAAGGGCTGCTTCTCTGCAACAAGGAGCAAACAAGGGAGCATGAAGATTATTTGCAGGAGAAAGAAGAGGAAATGGGTTTCAGGAAAGATCATTTGTTTTATTAAGTGAAGCAAACAATGAAAAAGCTGAGTAAGCTTGGGATCTCAGTATCTAAAATGAAACATCTATGCTTGTGTGCAGTTTGGGAAATAATTTAGCAATTAAAGTTAAGACCCATGAACAGTTCTGGCAAAATTGGGTGAGTGAAACAAATCCGTGAGACGCATGAGCGGAGCAAGAAGAACCTGGGTGAACACAGGGCAGACCCAGGGTCAAGCTGCCCGGTGGTGAAGTCCCTGTACATGTCAGAATTGCTGGATGAGGGGATTATGGTGCTGCTACCTTCCTTGGCAGCACAAAAACGTGACTGAAAAAACCAAACGGAACTGCTCTTCACATCAACAGGGCTACACTATTTTATGCCGTATAAATCTTACCGTGACTGTGGATCTACATGCAATAACCAGTAATTTCGCTTTGGTTTTGCTGTCAAAAATCAGGCTGCAGCTACCAGACCAACCCCCCCACCCTAGGGTCTTAGAGTCATAGCAAAGGACCTATTTGGTCTTGCAATTGCACAGGTAAGCCTGGTGTGATTGTATTCTTACATGCATACACAAATATATAAGTTTGTACACACACACACACACTTTTCTCTGTATTTTGATAATGCTTTGGCCACTGTAATAAGGATGAGCCAGAGACACCTGTGTGTATTAAAGGTGGCATCTGAGTCAATTCTAGCCTCCCAGTCCTCCGCTTCGCTAATTACAATCTTCTAAATTGCACATTTGAGGTGAATTGCTTTAAAAGTACTTACTGGAGGTTGGGGAAAAAAACATAGTAATGTTCCATTAAAGCTATTATCTCAAGTCTTGAAGTAATTTTTTTTTCTTAAAACGTTTCATTATAACTCAGAAGCAATTGTCTACCCAGGTTATGGTAATTATGTTGATTGTCATTAACCATGCAATATGGAGTTGTGTTTATTAATGAAGTGCAATCCTGTAAGCAATGCAGACACAGCTCATGAATACTGTATACTTAATTGGGGTCTTGATTTGAGGTAAGTCCCAGCTGACAGGGAAAGATGGACAACATTATACTGGATGTAATATCACTGAAGTAATGCACCACAAATGTCTTACTCTTGCATGTATTGAAGGGAATTGGAAATAGTTTACTGAAACTGATGTAAAGAATATGTGAGTCCAAAAAACTGACATGCTTTCAAAGCTGTGTCATGATTGTCATAATTGTCTTAGACTCCAAATAATTTTCACTGTATGATCTAAAGCTTTTCTAGTTTGACTACTCTTGTTAAAATGCCAAGGATTTCTTCAGAAACTTATTTGCTGTTTTGCTTGTTGTGTTAGACTAGGACATAAACACTTGCATGCCATGGTAAAGAGAAAACTGGAAAAGCTAGCACCATCCTGTAGTGAATCTGCAACACAGGTTTTTAATTAAACAACATATATGGGTAACGTTTCTTAGACACCTCTATAAGCTCCTCAGTGGGGCCAGATAAAATAGGTTGTTGAGAGTTACAGTTACAAGAAACCAACTGTATTTCCAATAAGACCTTACAAGCATCTTCTGTTAGCTATCTGCAAATCATCTAATCTCTATGTATGTTCAAGATGACCCAGTAGAGAGGGACTTTCTCCCAAGACCATAAAATCATAGAGTCATTCAAGTTGGAAGGGACTTCTGAAGATCACCTAGTCCAGTTGCCTGCTCAAAAAAGGTATGGCTAGAGCAGATTGCTCAGAGTTCCATCAAGTTTTCAACATTTCCCCATGGGTGGAGAATCCATATCCTCTGAGGACATCCTGTTCCAGTGCCTGACTGTCCTCACCCCCAGCTTCAGAGTCAAGCTTTTCATTGCCTCTATGTGACTTGTAGCCTTTCTATGTTACTGTGGTAGCATGAAGAACTTCAAGTGTCATCTTACACCCAATGGTGTCTGCAAAACCAGAGAAGCCCTCTGTGGTGCAGTGAGAGGAACTGGCTTGATGCTGCATCACCTGTCTCAGCAGTGCTCCAACTGCTGATGTAGCACTTCGAGGCTCTAGGTAGCTGCCATAGTTTAGGTTATGGGCAGAGAGCACTCCTGAGGAAGGCAGATGCAGAAACAATGCAAAACCACCATTGTTCTCACACTGATGTTTTTGCTATAAAAACTAAGAAGATAAAAATGAAGCCATATATTTTTAAAGGGCATTAAAAAAAATAAAAGAAAAAGGAAAAGAGAAAGAGAAAGAGAAAGAGAAAGAGAAAGAGAAAGAGAAAGAGAAAAAGAAAAAGAAAAAGAAAAAGAAAAAGAAAAAGAAAAAGAAAAAGAAAAAGAAAAAGAAAAAAAGAAAGAAAGCTTTAGGAAAAACATGACTTTGCAACCTTCTTTGTAGCCCAAAGAAATATCTGTAAAAGTTTTGGAAATCACTTAATATTTATATTTATGCAGTGCCTTAATATTCAAATATAAACACAATGTTTATAAATACAAATATAAACTGCAAAACATAAATACATAAATACAGTGTTTATGTGGCGCTTTTCATTCTCAAGACTTTCAGGTTGGTTCTTTTGCCTTAGTACAAGGAAAGCCTTAATAAAATCAGGCAAACTCCTAACCAATTGTTTCTGCTAAGGATGTGAATGCCCTCATTGTCATTTGAGGCATCATGAAAATGTCAATAGTTATGACAGTCCTTTGCAGCTGAGGAATCCTTTCCACTCTGATTTATATTTCACCAGGAACATGGCAGACACTAACCCCGTCTGTGACAAGAAGTCACAACAATGAAAAACCCCCCACCTCTTGCTTCCATCCCCCACATTTCTTCCTGGGTCTAAGTTTGTTTAAGGAACCAGCCACTTACTGCTGGCTTATCTGATTCTCTGGGACCCTCAGTACTGTTCTCACAAAGATTTCCAGGAGGAGATAAGCACTGATTAAGAAGAGTTTAGCCAAGGCTCCAATTTTAAACCCAGCATAGTGGGGGTTTTCAAGAGAAAGGAAACTTCATCACTTTCTGCATTAAAATTTGCCATCCCTTGGTAACTGCTGGCCAGGCACGTGCAGGGCTTTCTACCTCGTCTGCAATCTCTATCTCACCTCTTCACAGAAGAGAAAGGACAAGAATGAAAGAGTTTACAACAGCCACAAAACAAGGCCATATCACTCAAGTCTGTCCTGGCACAAAACTGGCTCTGAGAGAACTTCCTAAGCTCTTCCTCTGCTTCCATACTTGCCTTTAGGCAGACCCCTCTCCCTACTGCATACCCCACGTAGCCCCCTTTCTGGCTGAGGGGCTTTTTTCCCTGGGATCTCCCAAAACAGCCGCTCCTTTTGGGACCTTCTCTTTCTTGCTGCTGGAGGCTCATGGGGCCCCTGGTAGGGAGCTGGTTACACAGGCCTCCTCTTAAAAGCACAACGAGCCCTTTTCACCCTGCTGTTGCTGTGGGATAATGTTCTTGCATTACCCTCCGCTCTTTAGCACAAGTGAACATCCGGCCCTTTTCCATAAGTGATGCTTTCCAGAAAAACAGGGCAACTTTTCTTGCACCAAAGCTGTGCAAGAGGGCTGGAGGAGACAGCTGAAACGTGACACGGAAATATACTCTGGCAAAAAGAACTGCCTACAGGCACTATATTTAAAGCTGCTTTTTAGTTGACTGAGTTATCTGATTGCATTTAACAGCAACAGTGGTATTTGTGGAAGACAGGAGGTTTTTGAGCAGAAATGGTTGTAGCAGAACAATTTGCATGTGATATTTTGTGAATGAATACAAAGTCTAAATTCAGTTCTTTATCAGCTACAGGAGTGGATCAAGACTAAAACCCCTCAGTACTAAGACTGCTGCCTCCCAGGCTGCCTATAGAAATATTTCAGCAAGAAGCTCAGGAGTCACCTCATGCAATGTGACTTCTCTGCCAGGTTAACCACCTAATATTTCATTAATGACTTTTCCTTCTCCAGTCCCTTTGCCTTCTCTTCCTATTTGTTTAATATTAATTCCCTTTCTCTACTCTTATTTACCTTTATCACAGCTTTAATTCTTCAGAGAAAAAGGGTCACTATGAGGTTCTTAATAAAAATGATAATCTGGCATTTTGCTTTTGGTTAATGTAGTTGACTTCTGTGAACTGTTCTCCATAGGATTTCTATGGTGCCAAGGATGTCCTTTCTCCCAAACGCTCTACTCATAACACAGACCAAGAGGCATCACAAATAATTCCAAACCATCCATTTATTAAGAGTTAATTAATGATTAAAAGATTTGACAGCACAGAATTAAAGTTTCCACAAATGCATTTTGTACCCTTCCACAAAATCATAATAAACTTAATCTCAAACTTTCAGAAAATCAAGAAATCAAGATTTAAATGTGCATCCCTAAATCTGATAACTCATCCAGACTCCTGCTTGACTGTAAGAGGAGCCTATGCAATACTACAAAAATACAAAGGCCGCAATTCTTTATATAGTTACATTGATCAATTATATTGGCTCCTTTCAAACAACAGCATCCTACTGTCATAAAACCAGTGTCCTGTTGGCTGGTTTGATAAATATCCTGCATTTCAAGAAAATTTCCAATTCAACCTTTCTGTTCTAGGTAAATACCATTAAGTTTTGCCCTCTGTTGAGCCCAAACTTGATTTTACCTGTTGAATTGCAAATTGGCCCAGCTGAGACCCAGTTTGCAACAACCAGCATACTGGAGTTGAAGCTTCCCTCAATGCCACAGGCTGCCCTAGGAGATTCTGCCAGGCTTGCATTATCTCTCTGTGTAATTACAGCTTTTTACTTCAGTGGGATGTGATTAGCTCAAGCTGTAAGTCATTTAGTGCACTATAATTACAGCGCACTCAGCTTCATAGTTGGTTTTGACCTAGAAAGGGTGCATTCCTGGGGTTATTTTTAGCAATCTGTTGGCAGTGCTTATAGGTATTACCAAGCCTCACAACACAAACATCTGAAATTCAACAGGCACGTTACAGTCTCATTAGAGGCTGCCAGTGTCAAACGTGTCTAGATGTTCCTGAGTATTCTTCGGCCTGGTCTCCTTTGTGTGTCTGTCTTCACCTGTCATTTCAAAACCGTCTCCTTCTATCCACAGACATGCAGTGAAATATATCTCAGTGGCCTGATGGACCAAAGTAACTGGAAAGGGTTCTGCTTTTAAAAAAAAAAAAAAAGGGGGGGGGGGTAGTGTTATTTATTAACTATGAGGTTGTTAATTTGTTATTTTCTGATTAGAATTATCAAAAAGATAAACATGCAGTAAGTGTTAGAGTTATAAAAGGCAGTTAAAAAAATCAAGCTGTGCACAGGAAAAGTCTCATTCTATGATGGGGAATTATACCTCAGTGCAATTATGGCAGCAGATGCTTAATGACTGGCCTAAAAAAGCCTAAATACAGCTTCCACGAAAAGTCTTTTATGACACTTTACCATTATAGATGTGTATAAACGAAAGAAGAACGGTAAAGTTGCCCTTGAAGGACTGTCCTCCATTTTTTCATGGGTTTTATTTGCAAGTGGTTTATTTGAATTCATGTTACTAGGTATTAGTGCATCATTTTTACCATCCCTGTGTAGAAAAGCTGCCAATTCACTTACATTATGGTGGTGGCTTGGTGACACCAAACTTTGCCTGTTCGTTGCATAGAATAATCTTTTTTTTTCTGTGTTAAAAAGAGTTTTCCTGAAAATCTCTCTCCTCTGTGTTCCTTTCACAGCAACATATACGAATGCTGATAAACTGCTGCAGGACTGGATTTGCTTTTCATCTATTAGGAAGGAATAATGGGTTACATGAGCTACAGAGACAAAGCAAAACTAAATTGGGTATTTCTCTAATCAATAGGGAAGGAGTAGTCTGGAGGACTGGCCAATGTTTTTAAGTCATGCATAATTAAGCACAAGGGTCTGTAATATTGTGAAAGCTTAGTATAACCTACTCTTGGTATTTTATACCTTCAGGTGGCAGATAGGGATGCAGAAAAGCAGCACTGGTACGGATGCAACAGAACAGTCTAAAGCATAATGTATAATGGATAGGCTATGCCATTGCTGCGGAAAATGAACTTTTCAACCTTGATGACATCAAACATATCCTTGCTCTGCCAGAAGGGGTGTTGATAGTCAGCTTTATTAAGGGCCACCCTGATATGGCAAGGTGTTCATAACAGGCAGAATTAGAGGAAGAGCTCAGAAGTACGACTGCTTGTGAAGAGAAGTGGCTGCCATGGACATAACAAGCAGATTTTTCTCAACAGCAAGTTCATGGAATCACAAAATTGTCAGAGCTGGAAGGGACCTCTAGAGATCATCTAGTCCAACTCCTCTGCTAAAGCAGGATTACCGAGAGCACATCACTCAGGACGGCATCCAGGTGGGTCTTGAAGGTCTCCAGAGAAGGGGGGACTCCACAACTTCCCTGGGCAGCTTGTTCCAGTGCTTTGTCACCCTCACCATAAAGGAGTTTTTCTTCACCCAGTGCTTTGTTTTCCTGTGTTCCAGCTTGTGCCCATCACCCCCCATCCTGTCACTGGGAACCACTGAAAAGAGTCCAGTTCCATCCTCCCTCAACCCACCCTTCAGATACTTCTAAGCATTAACAAGGTCTCCCCTCAGCCTTCTCTTCTCCAGGCTAAAGAGTCCCAGCTCTCTTAGCCTTTCCTCATAAGGGAGGTGCTCCAATCCCTTGATTCACTCCTTTTTGTTAGCTTCACTAAGCAAGGCTCAGCTCTCTGAATTACTCTGAAGTTAAGTTTCCTTGTCACTTATGCCTTGCTGATCTGGCCTTTTAGGCCAAAGCACACCCAGCCAAATCATGAAGAAACATCTTCTCCACTGGGTGAGGGAGGTGTCCTGGCATGTTAGCAGAGCACTGCTTGCAGCAGGCAATATCTATGTGAAATGTGGATTACAAAACTAAGCCAGAAAAAAAAAATCAGAAAAGAAAAATCAGTCAGGCCTGCCAGGGGAAGTTTAAAGATATGAAAGCCAAGGACCCTCAAAATTTCCTTTCCTCTAGGCTCTGCACACCTGTGTGTGCTATACAGCCTCTGTGGCTAATGAACATAAACAATGCTGGTTAAAAGCAACAGGAAACTAATGTAACCCTTATGAAATGACATTATTATAGATGGCAACTGGGGGAAAAGGGATTCATTTACCATCCCTTTACCATGTTATATACAGTGGCTGTTCTTTACACATAATGACGCTATTCTTACATGTCCCAGAGGGCTGCATAATTCTAACAAAAGCTTCTGCTGCTCTAGCCCAGGGTGGTTGGGATTTGAGAAAGTGTTCCCAAGGCCTCTTGTGGTTTAATGTGCATATTATTAAAAGCCCAAGTCCACCACTATTTGCCATGATGAGAAATGCTGTGGGCAGTAGGACAAAGGAAAGTTTGGTAATGGAACCCTTATAACTTGATAGAATTGACTCAAAGTAAAAGTGTATTATCCCCTTCTTTTTGTCCTCTCTGCATACTGGGTGCCTTTCATTTTTCCTCTGTCACTTTTCTAGGCCATTATTTCACAAATTCAATTTCTACAACCAGGACAGAAAACTCTCATTACAGAAGTAGTTACTTCTTCATGAAATATTGCCCAGCTGATTTTATTATCAGGGGTCCTGCAAAAATAAATAACTAGTTGTACAGAGAAGGAGTGCTTCCTTGCAACCAAAGGGTAAAACACATGTCATGAGCCAGTTATTAAAACAAAATGTGCATTGATACAGATAGAGTTTCCCGTTAGGTGACATTTTGAGGATGGTGGCATTTCAATGACTTTATTAAAAGTTTATTGTTAGTTTTTTATTTTGTAGTGGTATTTCAACTGTTCCAGCTGCCAAATTAAATTAAAAAACCCCAACCTTTTGCATTAGAATTCCAAGGATATATTCTTCAAAGGAAACTGTTTTAAATATGAGTTGTACAAGGTGGTGCACAAAAGTCATCAGAAGTTTTGCTAGAGCAAGGTCGGCTTCTCGAATGTTTAGGACATTTCTAGAGAAGTGATTTCTGCAATGCAGCTGCTGGGGTAGTGGAGTAGGACACATGCAACTTGACTCAAGTTTCTGGTTTGGACAAGCTGTCCAGAGTAAATAGCCGTTCTTCCCTAGCAGTGCTCACATACCTGTCTACCAGGACACCACCAGCAAAGAAGATAAGGAAAAAACAGGGCACTTCAGTCTACCTGTTAAAACTGGACCAGCATGCAGCAAAGATGAAGATTCCCAGGGCAGAGAAACCAGAGAACAAGAGGCAACATGAACCTCTAGCCCAGAGAAAGGAGGACTTTATTTGATTTGGAACAACAGTGGGAATGCATTTCCCTTCCTGCCTTTCTCTCCTCTCTAGGCAATGTGCAAGCTCTTCTTTGTCCCCAAAATGGTACCCAAAAGTCAGGCTAGGTGCCTCTGTGAACCAGGAGTCCATCCTGGTATTAGGAGAGAGCTGGGATCCAGGAACATCCCTTGCAGTATGCTTTTTTCATGGCTGTGTTTCCCTCAGCCCATCTTATCAGCACACAGGCTTGGTTTCTTCCCATTTCTGACTTACCACACAGAGAGGAGAGGTTCCTAAATTCTGTGTATGGATCTGGGGATACGGCTGTAGCAATAACATTCTGTGTATCCAAATCAGTAAGAGGAAGCACATCAAAGATGACATGATGCTTAGTTACTGGGGTATCAGGAGCAATTTTCATGCCCTTTGGCCACTTGCCATATGTAACACTGCATCAAGGCCCTCAACATACAGCACTCACTGACAGCAACTCTTGCCCGCCTGAGAACAGAGAATCATCTCAGACCATCCCAGTCTGTTCTATTTCCCACATTTTTCTTTGTGTGAGTATATACATGTTACATTCATGAGGGAGGCAAAAGCCTAGTCCATTGGCTGTCATGCTCGTTCTTCTTTGTCGCTCTTCTGGAACACATTCCAGTCCCTCACTCCGCTTGAACTGACTGGAGTAATGAGCAGTCTTATTCAATATCTCAGCTGTTCTCTGCCTTGCATTTTGCTTCTTAATGAGCTGAACGGGTCAAATTATTAGCATGAACTCGCTCCAGTAGCTGGTCTGACTATCCGTACTTTCAAGCACTGCTACTTCCCTGGTGCCAATTACAGGCATTCTTCTAATTTGCATTTCCTTGCCAGAGTCAGTGTCCCACTGCCTGACAGCTTCTTACACATCATTTCCCCCTCCAGCAGTTCTGACCCAAATGTGCCCTTGTCTTTTGGAAGATTCACCTATCTTCATTACATCCCCCTGGTCATTCTCTGGCTTCCTTCAGTGTGTAATGTAGTCACTCTCTTTCCCTGTCACGCAATGGAGAGAGCACTAGCTGGGGGACTTGCTTCCCTTGCTCTGCTTTCGGGAA
>VZTM01021960.1:52667-72242 GCA_013400555.1 Jacana jacana | reverse complement strand
GAATCACAAGGCAATAAAAGAATGACAAGTACAGGTCCTTTCATTAGACTACAATTTGAAGTGTCTTCTGATGTCTTCTAATTTGACTCTCCATCTTTAAATCCTCGGCCTGTCTATGGAAACACCAAAAGTTCAGAAAGGGTTAAAAGTTACCAAATGACACATTTGTAGACCATAATTAAGTCTTTCATTGATTTTCTGTACTTATATTGCACTCTCTTGTGCATCTCAGTTGTAGTTGTGTGTCTGTAAGTGAACATACATGACAGTCCCCCTTACCTGTGTGAGCAGGGTAGCAGCTACCCATCAGTGTCACATTTGTTTATTGGCCTGGTTATCACCCACCCAAACTTGTGCCCTGTGGAGCTCTCCTATCGGGAGATGCGGCCTTCCTTTACTGACTACTCCTTATAGACACTTGCAGCTAATTTAGAAATAATTGTTCTTTTCAGGCATGTGTGCCTCTTACTTACTTACCCGAAGTATTACCTTTTTCCAACTCCTTGGAAACCTACGCAGGCGTATAAATGAATTTGCATGTGTAGATTTGAAAAGAGACCAAAGGCACCCTGGCTATTTAGAGAGGAGCATAATAACATCATCCAGTGGATTCTGATGATTTAAACAGGTTTCTGTGGCACTAGGTCCATGGTAGATGCTATAATTAATGCAAAACATCTAGTGCCATCATAAAAAACCCCAAAGAAATAAGCCCTTTATAAAAAAATAAAGTAAATTTTAAAAATGCCAAGCAATCAAATAATTAAAAATGTCACCTGGTTTGAGGTAAAACAAAACCAATTTTTTGTTCAGTAATTTTACTTTTTTTTAGCCAGGACTCTTCTAACCAACTAAACTCTGAAATTAACAACGTATTGTTCAGAAAACTGTTCTCTCTCAGAGTGATAAGGCCTGATTATCCCAGGGAATGGTGCAGAGAGGCTCCTGCTTATACTTATTGCTAGCACAACCAAGGTCAGGGAATTTTGTTCTTTGCTCCATTAGAGCGTCAGAAGCAGAAAAGTGTCGAGGGGTCACACTCGTAGGGAGGAGTGGACAGGGCAGGTGACCCAAAACTGACCAACGGGGTATTCCATCCCATCTGCATCATGGTCAATATGAAAACTGAGGGATCAAAGGGTCAACTTTTTTCTTTGATGGCCGATGTCTGAGGAGGACCCTGTCTGTTTGCCTGCCTCTGACCCCAGTCCCAGCATTCCTGACTCCAGATCTGGAATCCAGCTCCTATCAATCACCAAGTCCAGTCTAGAACTTTTCCTGATGCCTGCTGGTGATGTGATTGTCATCCTGGTAACTTGTTATGCTTTTGTATGTATTGTATGTATTTCGTTATTTTCTTTTGTTTGTTTGTTTGTTTTAATTCTAGTATTAATACTTTTAAAGTAGTTTAGTTAATTTTAAACTCATGAATCTCCTTATCCTCTTCCTGGCCCTTTCTATCTTAGGGGGAGGAAGGGACACTTGTGAGTCTGATTTTGGTAATTTTGGCTGAAACCATGACAAAATGAAAGCATTTTCATATAGTTCTATGATGGGAAATGAGATTTTGACTAAAGGGTGGGGGGCTAGACAAGGCAGGACTAGGAATATTAAGCAGATACAACCTCTTCTGCTTGAATAACTTGGTCTTTGGTTTCCAGTCAACAAGAAAATAGTAGTAGAAGGTGGTGCTGCTTAAACATAACAAACTCAGATATATCATTTGTTAAAGCCTAGAAAGGTCATTCAGGGATCTGCTGAGAACATTGCATTGCTCTTCATTACACTGGATAACACACACAAATTCTAGTCCCATCTGTACCGGGCACCCAGAGATTAATATAGGATTGCAGCATTATAGTTGTCATTGTACAGCCTTTCCTCCAAAGATAAAAGAGCTTCAGAGTCATTAATAAATGAGACCATACGGTGTTCCTCTGAAACAAGCTTCGTAAAGATGAAGCACAGAAGCAGCAATGAAAAGGACTCCTCTGAGTTCTTGCTTGCATTGCAAGGTGTGATGGAGTTGTGTGTTTGTTTGTAGTTTCCCACAGAGGCCTTTTATCAGCAGCAAAACCCTCACAATGGCTACGGAAGAAGATGCTGTACCCTGACACCTTTTCATAACAGGAACACAATTACTTTTGAAACCTCCATGGTCTGCATGGAGAGCTCTGTCCGTCTCTGTTCTCCTCAGTGCCAGGCAATGTTGTGCTCCTTGAGTCCTGAAGCACACATCTTCAGCCAAAGAGTTGGGCCTGGCACAAAGTCTGTACTGGCTTCTGGGCAGCAGAGGTGAGAAAGGCAATCTTATACAGAAGTTGACCATATAAACAGTATCGTTTTGGCAACTCAGCGGCAAAAGTAGAAAAAAAATCTCATTTCTCTTGAACTTTTCTTCTACATAGCCACAATTAATTTAGAAGCTCATTACGAAGAAAACATGTATTTGATAATGCCAGTACTGCTCTCTCTCCAGTGAAGTCAAGGGATGGGCAGCAAGGATGAATTTTCTTTTGGTCTAACTCACAGTACAAGAGTGTTCCTAATCAGATAGTTATTTGTTGAAGAGTCTGTTTTCACTTCTTGCCTTTGTTCTTCCCCTTTCATTCTCCTCTTCCATTTCATTCTCCAGTTAGTTTTGTTCAGCCTTTCTGCAAGAGCTCCACAGAGAAAGAATAATGAAGCTACCAGTATTAACAGTACCTGTTAATTGAACTCCCTTCCCTTGTTTATTGTGCCTGGAGCGCTCTGAAGTCAAGGGAGAATTTTGATGGTTTTATTGATGACTGAACATTACTGGTTCCTCTGCATTGCCAGCACCATAAAAGAAATCATAGGCGTGACTGTCCTACAACAATTAGCGTAGGAAGCTTAAGGGCAAATTCTAGAACGAGCAGTTGTATAAGAGAAGATACATAAGTGGCACAGGCTTATAGAAGTGTAGGAAGTTGCCGTTTCTGGCTTTAAAGCTGGTCTGTAAAGCTTCATGGCAGCTCTTGTCATCTTTATGTTTATTTTGTTTATCTATCATCACTCTCATATTTTAAATTACTTTCCTATTCTCTTCTCTCTGCCCCCTCAGCATCCGGATATTTCAAGCAACATCTTAATAGCTCTAGTTTCTTGCTATTCCCTCTCCTGTTTCATGTCTCCTCTACTTACTTATTTCCATTACTAGTTAATTATTGTGAGTTTTGCTTCCATACTATTTGGAAAGTGATTATTGGTCTTTTAAAGTGCCACAATGTGGTTTCTTTTCCCAAGGAGAACTTAATCATTCTTGTATTTCAGACTCTTTTCTCAAAGTGCCTGAAACAGTGAAATCCCTTACCCTTATCCAGCGTTATACAGGTTCCAGTGTTTGTCTTCTTCCAACACCTCCCTCCTCCAGTCTTCTTTCTATGTGCCTTGCCCCTTATCCACTGCTCTCTGCCACCTCCCCAACACTCCTCATTGTACTCCAGTTTTTGTCTCGTTGCTGCTGGGATTGGTGCAGTAGAAGGAGCATGGAAAATCCCCAAGAGCCAGGCTTATTGATCTCAGCTCTTGCGTCAATTACCACCAAGTCTGCATCGGCCAGAAACAGCTGCTGCTGGGCATCTCAGCTTGGGCAACATATGTGCTTACTGCAGATCAGATTTCCTGGGAAAATGGGTACCAAGCTCTGACAAGTCTTTATGGAGTGCATGTTAACTGAGCTACCACAGCAGCTTATAACCTTTTCAAAAATGGTCTATTGTCAGGAGACAAAAAAAATAGCAGATTTCTGACATGAGGGTCCACTGCCAAATATCAACTTCCATCTCTACAGCAAGAAGGCAGCAGAGAACATTTTTAAATCTGGACCAAAATATATATTTTCAATTATTCTTGTTCTCAGAAATTTGTCTTGCTGATTTTTGAAGTACTGTTGCAATTGTTTGCATTTTTGTGCTGCTTTGACCGCAAAGTAATATAAGTGGCTACTAGCGACCTTTCCAGATCTTCAGAGAGCGTAAAACTGGTTTCTGTGCCCCAAGCTGGCCACACCAAATGCTTTTCCTGCATTGTTGGGCCCTGGCCAACATACAACATACAGTTTCTCAAAGCTGGTGCTCACCTATCTGATGTAAGTTGATACATTCTGCAGCTCTGAACTGTCTCCAGCTGAGTCACGCAGACTTCCTTTTTTGCAGGAGGATCTGGAAATTTTCCTAGACTGGATCATCTCCATACTTATCTTCACCCTCAGACTGTCTCTCAAAACATTGTAGGAGGCATTGCCACATTCACCAGGAGAGGTGGAAACAGATCAAGTGTGGAGCAGCACTCAGTCATGCCATGGAGTGAGGTGACGCTGCCAAGATGGGGAACTTGTGCATGACCAGCAAGGTGGCAGCAGAAGAGTCTCCATACCTTCCTGGCTCTTGTAGCTGCTCTTCCTAAATTCAGCTGAATGGAAGTATTCCTTCAGTGAAGAACATGTTAACCTGGATGTTCACATTAGCCAAAGGGGCCTTTTGAGATCACCATGAAGGGCCAGATTATTACCGTTATTACCATTATTATTGAACCAAATTGGGGTGGCAACTTTCACTTCCGTGTCACTACAGCACAAGGTTCATAACACACCCCTACCACACGGCTCTCAGCTCTGCCCTGTGAAGAGTTTTGCTCTGCTCTAGCTTTCTTACCTTTTTGTCTTCTGAAACTGGGGGTGAGTGTCTCCCACTCCTTTTATCTCTCTTTCCTTTTAGACTTTATCAGCATATTGAACTTGTTCATAAAGCATCTCTCTCCTTCACAGAGATATTGTTCCTGTTGCCATCCCATCACTTCAACATAATCATATCCCAACTCCTGCAGTCCTTTACAGAGAAAAGCAACATTAGGAAAAAAATGTTTGGCTATTTATTGATGCACCTTAGTACCAGGGGGAAAATTCTCTGGCAGTGACAGAGAAGCAGGTGTGAAAAAGAAGTGTGGCAGCATCATCCAATGTCCCACCACACATCTTAGTATAGAACTCACACTGAGGAAAGAAGTGCCTGTATGGAAGCCATAAACCACAAAGTGCACCCATGGCTGAAAGACTAATAAATTCTGTGTCACAGGCCTGATGAAAGATCACTAGATAAATGGATGTTGTTTCCTTTGGGGGGGGGGAATATTATTCCCAAATGACTCCCTCTGCTAGCTCTGAGAACTCCTTCCTGTCTCCAATCTTATTCCATGCCCCCAATACAAGAAACTCTCCCCTTCAATTCTCCACTCCCCCTGCACCTTGCAGAGAGCTCAACTGTGCTTACAGCTTCAGCTCTGAGGAACAGAGGAGGGCTGGCCGTCTGGCAGACAGTTATGCCCAGAAGACACAGCAAATTCACTTTCACTTTTCCTCCTTATTCCCAGGTTGCACAGCAGTAAATTGCTTTTTATTTGCTGGGTCAGTTGCTCTGACGAGCAAGTAGATCAAAACAAAATCAAGGCTCTTCCCAGCTACATGTGGTGAGGGGAATCATATTAACAGCTCTGAACTTTCAGGTGTCAGGTCCTGGTGGCACCCTTAAGGTTGCACATGAGCTTCTCAGTTCCTAGGACAAGTATATGGCTCCGTCCACAGTCTAACTGAGCCTAACCCTAATCTGCAGGGCTCTGAAGGTGCTAATTCCTGCTGCCTGCCAGCTCCCAGCAGCACCAGCACACCAGCAGAAAGCTCCAAATGTTGCTTTTGCTGTCAGTGAAAGCAGCAAAATCTTCTGGGGCGCATTAGTGCTGCTGTAGGTGAGAAGGCAACAGATGGAAAATAGGCTTAGAAGCTCTGGGGACATCCATGATGCCCCAGGGACTGCAGATGGCTGGGAACAATCCCAGTAAATGCAGCAGTAAAATTATTCAGGGCCTCTTACCTTACTAGACCTGAAGGAGGGACTTGGCCACCTTGTAAACAATGCTCATGACAGATGGTTGAGTCTGTATTTATTCACAACTTGCTAATAGAGGGAAATATTATGGCAAACCCTGAATTCTGCTAACCCACAAAATCGAAACCTGCACAAAAGATACACAGTAAGGTTCACTCAGAAACCAAACAGCATAAATAAAACCTACACATCTTCAGAGATTAATTAGTACGTCCTTACCCTTACCTAATCTGGCTCATTAGATCAAGAAAGAGATGAAAGCCAATTATTTAAGTGACTTTCTCTCTGTTCCATTGAGCTTGAAAAGAATGCGTGAATTCAAGTGCATTCCATCCTCTCCTACTACCTTCATGAAGTGTGTGTGGGAACTTCTTGAATATCCATCTATTTTAAATTCTGCTTGTACTGAGAGAACACAGACAGAAGCATTACCTCTCATTGTAGGGTTTCACACTTGAGCTAACAATTTGAGGGAGGCAGGTAGCTCCCTGAGAAGCTGGTGGGAGAGCAGGGGACAGCACCCGACTTGCTGAGGTATCCCATCAATTCTAATGGATTGACTTGCAGAATAGGACAACACCTAAGGAGGGTGCAAGAACTAGACCCTGAAAAAAAAGTATTTGAGCACATATTTCTATTGCTGAAAAACATGTTATTTATTTATCATAAAAACCCAAGTAACATAGAGATAAATTTGGCACATAAATACCAGGTAACCAGTTGCCATTATCAGTGGCTCAGGAAACCCTTCCAAACCGGGCTATTCTGTGATTCTATGAAGTTTCTAAATCCTCAAACAAAATTTCAACATCAAAATGAAAATGACAGGCAAAAGTCTTGTACCATGAAGGAGAGCTGTTCTTCCTTTGCAGAGCTCCACCTCTCCAAACCCAGATGTGTTCTGTGGTCTTATGATTCCTTTTGTGAGCAGAGGTGAAAGAACTGCACTGAGGAAAAGAGTGTTTTAGTAGTTTGGTTTAGTTGGTTTTAGTAGTAAAGTCAGAATAAAATAAGAATTTAAATATGCAAATCCATCTAGTATTGTAGGAATATACTAGAAAAAATAAAGATCTATCCTACTTCTACAGGTTACTCCTGCACATAGTTGTTTACAAGGAAGTTAGGAGGCCTAGGTCTATTTCGTAACTTTAGATTTATACCAGTACAGTTATAGCAGCTGAAAACCTTAAAATCAATAAGTAAAAATGAAAAAAAGTCAAACTTACCACCATTTTAACTAGAATGAGTGGATGTTGTTAGCGAATCTGAAATGCAGCATTTGGTAGATGAGATCTCAGAAGTTATTTCAAAGTTTAACTAAAATGCTATATTTAGATAAAGCAATCATGCTCACAGTCCATCTTCCTAGCCATCATTCTAACTCTTCTCTCTCTTATCCTAGCACCTCATAAAGACAAAAATCATCCAAAGAATCTATCCTTACCTCTTGAGGGCATTGTATCCATATGCAGGCAGAAAGCTGAAAAACTGACTGACTTGCCAAAAGACATATAGAGAATATTCATATTGATGCCTGGAGTTTAAGCTTCGCTGATTTACCTGCCGGCTCCTTCACCACGTATTTTCACCTGCACTGAAAATTTATTTCCTCACATTGTTTAAGTAATTTACTAGAGTAAGTAACAGAGCAAAGTACCCTAAGACCAGCCATATGGAATCAGATCAAAGGTCTGTCTGGCTCAGTATCCCACCTCCATCTATGGCTGAAAATACATGAGAAGTGTCATACCCAGAAGGGTTCAGATTATTGCAAAAATTCAGATTCAAAAGCTTGAAATATCCTTCTCCTCGCACATTCTCTCATCTGATCTCCCTAAACTGCATGTCAAAGCAGAGTAACACTGCCTGTGCACTTTCCTATGTAATACGGACAAGCTGTGACAATTCAGCTGTAGTTTAAACCCAAGCTACATGGGCTGCTGCAAACAGTCCTGCCAGGTAACTTCCAGATCTCTTCCAGAAGCTTTTGGTATCTACTGAACTCTAACTCAACCAGATTTTTTAGTAATCTGCAAGTCAAAAAAGGCTGGACATTGCTTCTTTAGAGATCAGGTTTCCCTGATTCTTCTTGCTGCTGCCTGTTTGTAGCTGAGAAAATCCTACCATCTGCTGGAGAGAAGAAAACTTGCTCTGGTTCCTGCAGCTGTAACTATTCGTCTTCCTGAGCCTCATGTGCTCATCTTGTGTTTGCTTCTGTACCTTTGTTTTATCTTTAAGATGGTTTAATTATCCTGTGTGCACAAGGATTTGGCTCAGTCATTTTGTGTGCGTACACCTGCTGATATCGCCTACGTTCACTCCGCTCTTTAACTCCCGCCGCTGCTTCACACTGAGGAAAACAGCCTCACCTCATTCATAGTAATTAGAAGTTTCAAGCGGAGGGGAAAAAAGCTTACTTCAGCATATTTTTACTACTTCTTGAGGTAGAAGGTGACTTGATCTAGCATGTGTCTGAAAAGTAAACTTTTCGTGCTGACTAGAACATACTATAAGCAAACTAACCCAATAGTAGCACTCCAGTCCAGCTCTTTACTTATCACTTTGCATTTTCCCATTAGGTTATGTCCTGGCTTGAGAGACACAGGACTAACTTTTCTTCTGATGCTGAGGAAAACTGCATTTTTAGAAGAATGTAGTGCCTGAATTCATGAAAATATTTACTTTATATCCAACCGGGTTCTGTGAGATTGAAGGTCTCAGTGTTTTCGAGCCTTGCCAGGGGTAGGGAGAGGAGGAGCAGGGCCTGGGCATTTGACCCAGGCTGGACAACAGGATTATTTCATACATGAACGTCACATTCAATATAAAATAGAAGAGTTTGCTACGTAGCTCTCCCTTGATGGCAGCAGACAACTCCTTGCCCTGGTGCTGGACCCCTGAGGCCTTCCTTTGCCCTGAAGCCATTGCACTCACAGTGTATGACATTGGCCGTCCCAGCTGGGAGAGCACAGCTTCCTGCTGATAGAATTGGCTGAGTAGAATTCTTGTGTACCTTATGTCGGCATCAAGATTAATACTGGTTGTTTAGCATTACTGTTAATTATTTAGTCTTATTCTATTAAATCTATTTACATTTCAGTTCTTGCGTTTCTTTGTGTTCCCACTGATTCCCCTTTCCTGGGTGGGAAGGGTCATTGGGTGATTGTCTGAATAACAATAAATTGTTATGAGTTTTATCAAACCACAACAGGCTACTCCTAGGGAGCAGGACTAACAATCCTACCCATGCTTTTGTCTGGGATCAGAAACTGCTCGAGTCAGCTCTTCAAATCCTGGTCATTGTTGCAGGTGGACTGAGCTGCTTGAGCAAAGGACTTGTCACAGCAAATACTTTTTCATACTTTACAGGCCATCTAAGCGTGGAAACACAGAGACACCCCTGCACTCCATTACTTGCTGCATGCGAGGTTTGCCAACCATGTCTTCTTAAAGCAACAGCAAATGGAGTGCTGACCCTTGCACCGCCTGTTCCTTGCAGTGAAAGGAACGCTACAGAGGACTGCTTTTGGGGTATCTCACCCAGAACCCAGCTCTTTGGGACCCTTTTTACAGCCAGCTTTCTTCAAAACCCCAACCCATTATAGAGCATGTGGCCATTACGTATTTAAAGCATAGTAACACTTTCTCTTTGGCTGCCCTGCCAGCCTGGTATCTATTTCAACATAGTCCAAGCTATCTGAAGAAAGAATACATCACAACAACCTCCCTGTGTACATTAATGTATTAAATTCCACAGCTTTATTAAAAAAACCAGAGGGCCGGCATATTTGCTATCCCTATCACGTGCTGTTTACGTCCTACTTCAACCACAGGACACTGGTTCTGACATGCAAGCACACATAAATGCCTGTGAGCTTGTTCCTGCATCCTGGCTTCAGCTGCCAGGGTGCTGATGGATGCATTGGTAGGAGCCAGAGCAATAGTTATGGTCTGCTTAGATTTCTCCAGTAGCTCCATCCTGACTCTTACAGCAAGCCCGTGAACAAAGACATCAGGAATGCGTTCTTGGATGGGTTTGCTGGGGTCACTCAGGGCTTGGCTGTATCACAGATGTTTTATTGAAAATGCATCTACCCTTTTAAATCCTGTTGCTATTTTCTCTTCCAGCTAACCCTTCCTTTTTGCACTAGGATGCAGCATAGCAAAATCCAGCAGAAAGCCAGGCAGACAGAGAAGTTTTTTCCCCAATTCTCCCTCAGTTTCACTAAGGCCAGAACATAACCCCAGAATCTGACTCTCAGTTTTCAAACACTATTTATACTAATCTACTGTCTAAGAGTCCAACTCTTCTATGACTCTGTAAGATACAGGCTTTAAAAAATAATCATAATTTTATTAATTCTATACTATGTGTAAAGCAAGGACACCAAAAGAAAAGTAACTTATAGTTTGAACGTTACTCTGCTTTGTGTGTATGCAGTAACACCATCAAAAGAAACACAACTATTTATGGCCTAATATTTAGCTGTCTGCATGATGAAACAGTAAAACAAAAGAGAGCACATAAAAAAGGAAGGTAATGAAAGTATCTCCAATCTCATATATTATTTATCTCTTTGAGCACATAAACCGAAACAGTAGGTTTCGCTCTACATTGTGTGCATCTGATACCCAGAATATTAATACAAAATCATTAAAAGGGCCCTTGTCTAACAATATGCAATCCTTTCTATGAAGAGGTGCAACTCCATCCAGCCCACAGCTTGTTCTTTCCTGGACAGCTGGGGAAAAATGAAAGAAAAGATGCGTTCTGTGGAGTATCCAAAGACCAAATAATCTAACTCTGACAGATCACCGCATTCCCAGGGAGTTTTCCAAATAAAGGAAGTCAAGTATGAGCTGACAGGGAACGAGGGCTCTGGGAGATGTTATTACAAAGCTACAGCCTGGAGTCGCAGTTGTGAAATGTGGTGTGTCCCCCCCCGATTTCTGTTCTGCGCAGTTGCAGCAATCCAGCAGTTACCATAAACTTCACCCTTGTGTTGGGCATTAGGTGGGACAGTTTTCTTGCTATAAACTTGCTCCCACTGCTGTAGATTATAACTTCCTTGAATCATACAACCAGAAAGGAATATAATGCCGGAGTCTTTTGATGCTTTAGGTTCTAATGGAAATAGGTTCTTCTGAGCTAAAGCCACATGCAGAGTTGAGAAAATGCTAGTAAAATATTTGTTTGCACCAAAATCAGTCCCTTGGCATACATAAGGCAGGCTAAACAGGAACATCATAGATTTGCTCAGGGAGTGTCAGAAAACAATGTTGTAAATAATTTAAATTGCTGATATCTAGTTACAAGTTGCTACTGTATTACAAGGAGATGCAGGAAAGATGTAGAAACAAAAAACTGGAAAAAATAGAACAGCTAATTCTTATAATATTTGAGTAACAAAGAGAATAGAAAATACACAGTAGAATCTTACCTGCAGACAAATCTCTATTACTATGATGTCCCTGCCCATGGCCAGGGGGTTGAAAACTGACAATTTTTAAGGTCCCCTCCAGCCCGAACCATTCTGTGATTCTGTGATACCTCAGCTAAGTTATGACTTAAATTGGCTTATCTAACATAACACTCCTACACAGACACCCATGTTATTTTATCAGTTACTTGGATAACCAACTTGAGAAAAATCAACATAAACCAACTTAGGGCTACCTACGTATTGGCCTGCACTGGTATAATCAAACACTTTCTAAAAATGTCATTGAATTCTGTGCCTGGATAAGACCTGAAATATCTCACTGCTTGATCAAAACAGCAAAAAATACTTCTGGGGAACCCATTGATATCAGTTCCATCATTCTGGAAACTAATGCTAGAGAAAAATGCATTTTTTTCTCATAGTTCTGTGAGTAAAGTGTCTGTAAGCATAGCCATGTTTTATAGCTGTTTCATAGCTCTTGCTCCTTGAGACACCTAGGAATCTCAACACCACTCAGATTTATGCATGAGGGCCACACATGCCCCCAAACTGTCAGTTGGAAGGGACCTCTAGAGATCATCTAGTCCAACTCCTCTGCTAAAGCAGGATTGCCGAGAGCACATTACTCAGGACGGCATCCAGGCGGGTCTTGAAGGTCTCCAGAGAAGGGGACTCCACAACCTCCCTGGGCAGCCTGTTCCAGTGCTCTGTCACCCTCACCAGAAAGAAGTTTTTCCTCATATTTGAATGTTTTTCCTGTGTTCCAGCTTGTGCCCATTGCCCCTCATCGTGTCACTGGGAACCACTGACAAGAGTCCGGCTCCATCCTCCTTCAACTCACCCTTCAGATACTTATAAGCATTAATAAGATCTCCCCTCAGCCTTCTCTTCTCCAGGCTAAAGAGCCCCAGTTCTCTCAGCCTTTCAACATACTACATCCTAACATTAGAACATCAGTGTTTGAGACACGCAGTAAGAGATTGGAAATGACGCAGAGAAAGTTGTCTGTGCTGATTAGTCTCAGCGCACGCATGTGGCAAGATGTAGTCTTTACCCAGCAGGATTACTCTTTTGGATCAGGACTCCTGCCTGACACAGCCAAGAGGACATACCTGCCCTGGGGACAAGGAAACAGTGAGCAACAGTAAGTAAACAGTAAGTGCCTTCAGAGATCAAAACAGGGTGTATTCAAAGGTAACATATGTAGTAATAACATTCAGACGCCAGAAACATTTATTTAGTTTCCAAAACATGTTCAAAAGGTTTCCAGTGCTCTGTCACCCTCACCAGAAAGTCTTAAATTTAAAAAACTATTTTAATTTAGGAAAAAAACCACACGCACCAGTGGAAACAGGAATTTTCATCTGAGCCTACCCTTACCAAATGAGCAAGTTGGAGTCACTGTTTCTCACAGCCATTCCACTTAGCCTTGCCCCATCTATAGATGTCTTCCTCTCACCCACAAGCTCTTTTCTTCCCAAAACCTAAGGGTTTCTACACCCTATATTTTTCCTATCGTCTTTTCTCTCTCAGACTGCATCATCCCATACTGGTCTCTCTCTGAAACCGAGAAAACTGTCTTCCTCTGGTGTCTTAGAATCATAGAATCATTTAGGTTGGAAGAGACCCTTGGGATCATCGAGTTAAACCATCAGCCCTACTCTACAAAGTTCTCCCCTACACCATATCCCTCAACACCACATCTAATCTACTCTTAAACAGTCAGGGATGGTGACCCCACCACCTCCCTGGGCAGCTCATTCCAGTGCCTGACCACTCTTTCTGTGAAGAATTTTTTCCTAGTGTCAAGCCTAAACCTCCCCTGCTGCAGCTTGAAGCCATTCCCTATCATCCTCTTGCTAATGACCTGTGAGAAGAGACCAGCACCAACCTCTCTACAATGTCCTTTAACATAGATGTAGAGAGCGATGAAGTCTCCTCTCAGCCTCCTCTTCCTCAAACTAAACAGTCCCAGCTCCCTCAGTTATTCTCCAGACCCTTCACCAGTTTCGTTGCCCTCCTCTGCACTCGCTCCAGCACCTCTTGCAGCACCCCCTTCCCTGTCAGTAAAAATTTCCTTGAACAAAACTCAACATGTACCACAACCAGACTGCATTTATTACAGACATGATTGTAGAAACCCAAGCCAAAGCACCAAGTACTTAACAAGCAGCATGAAAATAGCTCACCATTGCCAGCAACAGCCTAAGAAGCTGTGAATTCTATTATTATTTTTTTTCCTGACAGTATGTTATTTATAGTAAGCAGGCAGGCACAAGGGTGACCGCAAGTGACTCCAGGCCAAACAGAATGATGGTGAAATCTCTTGGGATATGAGCTCATCATCACTCTCTCTCACTGTAAAGCACAGAAAAACAGGGAACGAGGATTTCTTACCTGATACCCCAGGCTTTCAAGTAGCCTGTTCTCTGCCTTGATAAGAATACAAAATAAAACAGGCATTTCTTCCTGCAATGCAGCGATCAGCAAAATGCTGAGGCATGGGTTTTCCTGAGGGTTAAGTGCAGTGTCTTGTGCTTTTTTAGCAAGTTTGGGATGAGTTTCCCTGACACCTTCTAATGAGTTATAATGCTCAAGATGCTGAAAGAAGCAGCAGGCAGATGGAGCTAGTGATTAGTGCATCGTCAGGAGCAGAGGATAAGTGAGAGTGTTTATAAGAGCCATCTGCAGCTTTATGCACTGATCCTATAGTCCATTCATTATATTTGGGTTTGACACCAGCAAGAGGATCCTTCAGCACACAAGCTGCAGTGAACTATAGTGAAAGTGTAGTAAGACGAGTTGTAATGAAGATTTTAAGCTCCCTAGGATGAGTAGCTTACCTCAGTCTTCTGCTGAAGAAGGAAGCTCCCTCTGAAGATTTCCAAATATATCATTCACACACATATTAGTCTTTTCAGGGTAAAGTTTTCCTGTGTTTGAGAAACAAATCATAAATCCTGGCATGCTTATCCTCTGTAACTTAGGCTAAATCCTTTGGCTTTCTACTTCAATATTTCCATCTATGAAAAACCAAGATACTTTATTTACCTCATATAGATATATTTACCTTATATAGATATCATGAGGGCATTTTTATATTTCTACATTGCTTTTAACATGTGAATGCTGTCTACAGTGGAACCAAAAGTCCACCAGCTCACATTTTAGGATATATGAGGCATGTGTCTCAAAGCTGCTTTTCTCATACACAGTAGGGATGGGTCCAAACAGTAGCAATTCAGGCAAGGCTCGCATTGTACCAAAATATTCTGTTATTTAGACTTGGAATGCGGGGTCACATCTATCTCCTGCGAACAGACACTGCTCATGCTTTAGAAAATACTCGATGAAAAGTTAAATTAGAAAAAGATATAAACACCAATTTTTATGTGTGTTGAAGTTGTAGAACTGGAAAAGAATAATCAAATGACATCTGAGTGCTCACAAGTGTTAAAAGGTTCTTTCTGTTCATATACACAGTGAAATTTGTGATGACATTCTTCCCCAAAAGTAGTATCCTAATAATTACCTTTTTACATGGGAACTGTAGAAAGGGTTAAAAGAGTAGAAAGGAAAAATCCCATGGCATCTAGATAAGGATAAAATCCTGGCCTCATTGAATTCAGTCAGAAGTTTGACAGGACTCTCATTTTAGCCCTTTGGGATAGAAAGTTTTGACAACATCCTTTTGTTATCCCTCAGCCCCCGGCCCATGGATCTTGGTAAACAATATTATGTTCCAGACTTACAAAAAGAGGACTGTTGCAGTGCATGCCTACAGCTCCTGAAAACTACAGGCTGGAAACCAATGAAACGAATACAGAAAAATATCAGAGAGACATTTTTCTCCATAATTCAACACACAAAGGGAGGGCCCAGAGACAAAGCACCTTTTCACTGATGTAGACAAATCTTCAGCAATATCTTGACAAATCCAGAGCAAGCTGGGACAATTTTACTTTGAGGTAATTAAGAAATCTAGACATTGTGGCATTAAGGTGCCAACTGAGCAAGAAAAATCCCCACTGCATACTTCTAGTATTAATGGCAAACTGGTTCCTGAGATTGTACTTCACCTGAAGTCTCTGCAAGTAAAGCAACAGAAGGAAAAAGCTTTGTGCCTCTGGGGCTTTAGACTAATATCACTTAAGAAGGCACAGCATTTTTGCAACCAGTCACCACCCTCACAGAGTGGTATCACAACTAATGTTTTCTGTAGCACACGATTTGCAGAGATAGAGGGAAGCAGGTCACGCAAGAACTTTCTTTTTCAAGAAAAATCTTATACTTCTGGGGGCAAAAAATGTACATACCACTTGATTACATTGTTTTTTACAAGTGAGTTCCCTAACAGGAGCAGAGTACCTAGCAGTATTTTCCCTTGATTTTGATTTGCACCACATGGAACTACACATTGCAGAAAGGTTTAGTAAGAGGCAGTCTCTACCCCATTGTCAATAGGCTTTTAGGCAACTCAAGGGCTGTACCTGACGGAAGACAGAGGAGAGTATTTAGAGGCAGAAACATGCAATTACACCTTGATTAGGTTTGGATGTAATGAGTAGCATTTCAGAATGTTTCAGTTTAAAACTTTTGAAAGCAACATTTTATTTTTAATTTTTTTTTGTATGAATATTACTAGTAGTATCAACAATTCTGCCAACAGCCTGCCTAGCTGTTTTTGCAGTACCATCCAAAACCATGGATCTACCTGAAGGAAAAGGTGTTTAAGGCCTCTATTACAGTTGGGGACATCATGGAAGATGCTGCTGGGGACATGGAGCCCCTGGGAGGCCTGAAGGGAAGAAGTGAGAAGGGAAGAGCAACATTAACCAACCAGCCAGCATGCACTGACCACGGCCTGCCCCCGAGATGACTGTGACCCATGGTGAAACAGGGGCTAGGATGGAGAAGGAGAGATATTTGGTCAAAGCAGGACCTTGGGGAAGAATCATGTTTATTAAAGTGTTTAATTATGTTTTTTTTTTCTTTTTCCACTGAATACCCAAATCAGTGATCAGCAGTTTGTGCTAACTGGTAGAAATCTAAGTAAAAATTCCCTGAGCTGAGTGCTCTGTCTCTAGCAGGATGAAGAAAAAAAAATCAACAAACTCAACCATCTCCCCTTCTGGGATTCCTGGAAGTTCAAAACTGTGGCCTTCCCTACCTCCCCCCCACCTTTCTGGTTTTTTTGTTCACTCTAGCAATGGGCTGGTTTTGCTGAGACTCACAGGCTGGCTACCTATCTGCAGTTATCCTCTCCTGCCTTGTGCAGCCATGCCCTTTGTTGTCTTGCTCTTCATTTTCTCTCCTTTCCTCTCATTTGCTTTCAGGTCTCACCTCCACGTCTTCTCTCCTGTGCCTACTCATATGCCACCCTCTGCTGTTGTTTTATAATTCTAGACTACCAGCTGTAACAGCAGGACCAGACATACTCCTAACAGGCAGTGCTCTTCCTAGGACTACAGGGAGCACTGGGGAAGGGGCAGGAGGTTTTAGTCCTGCTCATACTGCAATGATCACTCCACTGTCTCAACACAATCCTACCCGTGAAGGCAGGATCATATTCAGAATTACTGCAATTTATTAGAAATAATTATCTAGGTTCAGATTCAGCCATTTTTAGTGATGAAAAGCATTACTTGATGGAGTTATTTGCTAAGTTAGAACTTTCATGAAAAGAAATCAGACCCTGAAATTCTGATTTTCACCTTCCTGGATGCAATAAGCTTGAATTTGCATCCACTCCCACTGGTGTAACTCAAGTGGAAGAGGTGGGTTCATTTCTGTGGTAGAGAAGTGAAGAAGCAGAATATCACAGAGCAGATTCAAGTCAGAAATACACACTGGAAAATAACATAATGAAAGGTTCAGCCACAGTGGTTATTTAATCCCATGTTTCCATGGCTATCGAAGACAGCTGAAACTCTGCTAATGCTTTCCTTTAGCAAATAAACCCTGAACATAGGACAGACTTCATGAAGTTGCCTTTTGCCCTTTCCTAAAACCCACAGAGCCACTGATAAATTTTCTGCTTTTCAGACCTGAGCATTAAAAGCAGCCTACAACTTCCTTCTGAGAAAACTGCAAATTTTTACTCTACTAATTTTCTTTTCTACTGCTTTTGAATGTGTTTGTGCTTGAATGTGTTTGAAGGTGTTATTTTACTTAAGGAGAGATTGTCAGTGTCTAATAGAACCAATTGCTTTCAGAATTGTGTCCAGCACTTACTTCTCAAATGCTCCTGAATGCAAATAGATGCAAATTATTAAGTCCTTATAACAGTTCAGAGTGTTCAATAATTTTTCCACATCAAAGTCAAATGGAAAACAGAAAGACACATAGGAATCCACCAATCTTAATTTAGCCCTATGTAGCCAAGATGGAAGAAGGGATTTGCTTAAATATTTTGTTGAATGAAGGTCCTTTGCCATATATTTGTACTTACAAAGGTATTACTAAACTCAAGACATATCACATTGACCTCCTACTCACAAAGTTCTTCAGTTAGGTAAAAAACATTAGGGTAGATTGACATTATTTGCTCTGATTTATTAATGCTCATTAATTGCTCATTACCTTTTATTTTGTAGTGCCTACACATTGATAATTTTTCTTATCTATTTCTAGGAATGGAAAGTGGGCTAAGTGTTATTCATTTGGTTGTTGTCTTCTTCCCTTCCATCCTTTCAAAGACTGCAACCGTGATTTCCATTCTGCAGGCACCTAGAATTTCCCTAATACTTGATGATGTACGTTCCCTTCTGCAAATAAATAAAGGGCTCGGGTCTCTTGAACTGTGTTTCACAGGCAAGTTTCATGGTAACTATACTCGTAAAGATAAAACCTAAGAGGAAGTGACAGGTCATATATTTCATGAGACAGGAATGTAGAACCATCTAGGCAACTTCCAACTAGATTTGTAGGCTGCAAGGTTAGAGCAGAAAGGAATGACAAGAAGTTTCCTGTAGCTGGGGCAACAGTGAGTATACACATCATATTTCCTTTGTGATGTTTATAGCTATTAAACATATGCCAAAACAAAGGGCATAACTCTCAGCTTATCAGGATCAGCCTGCTGAGGTCCAGATGTGAGTCTACTGCTTTTAGCATATTAAGAAGGTAACAAAAACATGGTGAAGAATGAGAAATATCATTGCATAACATGGAAGGACCTAAAAACAGATGGAATGAGTTGCTTTCACATAGTTTTTTATGCATCAGGTGTTCTTATGAGAGAAATAAAGTGTCAGGTAACACAGGAGCTGTGTGGTACAAGAGCTAAAATAGAGAAAATTGCCTGAGTTGCCAGTCCCTGACTAGAAAATGTTTCATAAGCTTCTGACAGGCTGGAGACCACATAATCACAACACACATTTTCAGAGGTGGATGGAGTCTTGATGCAATTGCCCTACTGCTAAATAAAAATCTTAGCAAGACTCTGAGAGATACCTGTGCTTTGCACTGAATTAATGAAGGCTTGTCTGTGAGAGGAAAATCAAATGTGACGGTAGAATTTTTTTACGAAATGCCCCAAGAGCTGACTAGATAACCTCCCTGAAGAGTGAATATATAAATTTTGCTTTCAGTAATGATGTGCTCGAGACACATTTACAAGCCAGGTGAACTTAGAGATCTTAACTATCTAACTTGGAATGAGACACAATCAACCCTGCTTAAGGTTAAGATGAGGCTTGTAAATAGAGTAAGCTTTGAGGATTATGCATTAAGGACACACAATATAAAGACAAAAACCCTACATACATTAAGGGTATGGATGAAGCCAGCAACCAAGGGTCAGGAGGGAGGCTTACAGCAAGACACAAGCTCTAATTTGCAATCTGCAAAAGATCAATCGCAGTTGCTACTTCCACTAAAGTATTGATCTCAACAGCTGGTCACAAGGGGCCCATATTCATAGCTCTTCTGGTCTAGCTGAATGGGCCTGCTTAGCCAGCAACTGATAATAGATCTGAGAGAAGGGAGAGCCTGGACTCATTCTGAGTTAAAAGCACTTGCTTTTTCCAAATGTAGGCCACAGAATGATATTGCATTGAATATTGTAGACAGCTATTGAAAAAATAAGGGGAAAGTATCATCCCAGGGAACAAAACCACAAAAGGAGACTGAGAAGAGACAAAAAGCCTGTTATGGAGGGACCAGCACATATTATCCACTTACCTGACAAGGGACCAGGAAGAAGCCTCACTTTTGGAGCTATGGAG
>VZTM01021960.1:796-44511 GCA_013400555.1 Jacana jacana | reverse complement strand
CCCCACTGCAGCGGCCGTGGCCGCGGCCTTATCGCGGGGGGGGAATTGTGGTGCCGCTCGGGTCCCCGCCGCTGGCGGGAGGAGGTGGTGGCGTGGCGTCACGCAGCGTCTCCGCGCGTCGCTTCTCCCCGCTGGCTTGCGGGGCGGGAGGGAGGTCTGGGAGCCCCCGTCCCTGGGATCTCCGGTGGTAGCCGGGCCGCCCGCCCCCCCCGAGGGGTTGGTTGGTGCCGGGCTCCTTAGAGGGTGCAGCCGGGCCGGGCGGTGCGGGGTGTTTGAGCCCCGCTGCATCCGAGCGCGGCAGCTCCGGGAGCGGGCGTGGGGCTTCCGAAGCGCTTGGCGATCGACTGGCTTTTGTTAATTGCCTTGGGCCCACGAGAATGCACAAGTCGCGGCTTGAAAACAGTCGGCTTCAGTACCGACCGAGTGCGGTTAAAATTTAGCTCCTTTGGTTGTCGGTAGCCTCCTTCCCCTGGCGCTGGGGAAGCGATCTTCTGACTGAGCAACGCCCCGGGGGAATGAGACCTAAATCCCTGTTATTGTCACTGGTCCCTTATTGCTGGCAGCCGCTCTTGGGCATCTTCATTAGCAGGCCTTATAAATGGCTTGCTTCCAAAAGAGTGCGTTTGCGTGTCCTCTCTTTTCCTTAACACACTTGGTGGCAATTCAGATGGGCTTCAGACAGTTGCTTGAAAGAGTAGTCTTCGTAAAATGTATGTCATAGAAATGCTGTGTGGAATTAATATCCTGAAAGGAGGAAAGCCATCGGTTCCTGTCTGTCACCAAATATGTTTCTAACGTGAGATGCTGCTGCTTGTGAACTGCTGTCCAAACAAAGCAGAGCTCATGAGGCTGGGGTGAAGAAACCTTTTAAAACTGCAGATTTTCTTCTGGAAGTTTTTTAATCATTTCAACTTAATCACAGGAAGCTTAAATCCAATAAATGTGGCAGAGCTGAGCGCCTGCCGATGCCTGCTTAATAGCAACCTCATTTTCAAAGTTTTGAAAAGGCAGTAGCTGATACCGAGTTGTCAGTCACAGCAAACGTTATGGGCAATAGAAAAGCATATGGAGGTGCTGCTCCCCACTTGTCTTTGTTGAGTCCGCTCTCCAGCTAGTGAGAGCTCAGAATTGATACAGTACTCGTCATAAATGAAAGGGTTAAAAAGGAGAAGAGCCCGATTTCAGGCTGT
This sequence comes from Jacana jacana, assembly GCA_013400555.1. Lineage (NCBI taxonomy): Eukaryota > Metazoa > Chordata > Aves > Charadriiformes > Jacanidae > Jacana > Jacana jacana. The sequence goes on along the minus strand of VZTM01021960.1, from coordinate 43,321 downwards.
CAAGTAGCTGTAGAAGGGACTGGTAAAATTCTGTGTGCTGCTTCATTTTAGAGCTCCCCATAAACATGTGAGGATTCTTGTTGTTTTAGCCATGCATTTAGTTTTTCATCAGAAACCCTGAGTGTGGAAGTAATTTGTGTTGTGAATATATGACTTTCTAAAACTAACTCTACCATAGAATCCTCCTTTCCCAATGCTATTGTAATGCATTCTGCTTCAAAATTGAAACTAGTTGCAGAAAGAGACATGTGGTTGGGGTCCCTTGTGGGCTGTGTGGCTTAACTTTTCTATTGTTGTGGAGTTAGGAAGATGCTGTATGTAAAGTTAACTTGTTGAGACTGATCCAACTTAGATCTAGCAATGAGCAGATCCCTTTTCTTTTTTCTTTTTTTTTTTTTCCCTAATTCAATCATGTGGCAGGGAAAGAGCTCCTTTTTAACAGACTGTTCTACAAAAATTAGTTAAAACCTGACTTTTCAGAAAAGGGCCATCCAGCTCGTAATTTTTTTTGTCTATGAATGTGGACTTCTGGGGTAATTCCAACTTGGCTTTATATGTGCTTGTTGAAACTTGTTAACTTTGATAACATTGCAGGAAAAAATGTTGGACTTGTACACTTTTTTATGGGGAATTGAATTGGGACAGAAAGTCAGACTGATGTGCTTCTGTACTCTCATTAGTGCTGACTGTATTGCCTCAGGGTTTTACTCCAAAGGGAAATAAAATGCTGCAATTAATACAAAGTATTAGGGGGGCAACAAAGCTTAGTGAAGACAGATCTTTTTTAGATTGCTTTTAAAAAAAAATAATCTGTTGAAGTGATTAAGAAGGGTGTTAGGTGAGGCAGTGCTGACTCTTTCTTTTGTCTGCTCTTATTCTTTCAAATAAATGTTTGTGCCATTACCCAGTACAAGTAACTATGCATGTTTCCTATTCTGCCAAGTTGTGTTCCGTCCAGCTCTTTGCAGAGAGCACTCAGCCAAGATTTAATAAACTGCGTCAAGTCAGTTACTCGGCTTTCATCTCTTCACCGACTCCTGTTCTACCACCTGCCCCCTGCCGCATTTCCCACAACTTCTGTTTTCTGAAACCTGTAAGGGAGATTTCTAAGGGGGTTTTCTACCCTCTCCCTCCTCACGCTGTGAAATTTCTGTCACTTTAGGCTGTCTGTCAAATAATTTACCTGTTAGTCTCTTGGGCTTCTCTTTTGAAATAGAAAATGAATTTATTGCAGAAATTGTATGCCATCATTATAGTTAACACTTCCCAATGGGCCAAGCAGTATGAGGTGGATTTTTTTGTTTAAGTTTTTTAATCTACTTAGATTGAGCTCTGGGTTACTTGAATTTATGATTAGAGATGGAAAAACAACTTTTATTGTTTGACAAAACAGAGAATCATGATGAAAAACTGAGGAAGACTTTCAGTGCAGAAAAGGTGACAGCTGTTTTCTGGGAAATAAGATAGTCTTACTACCCAAAAGTGTGGATTCTTCAGAATGTACAATATGATAGATGTAATACCAATGTCAAAGTTGATGATCCTATTCCCAAAACTGTAATGTGGAAGTCCTGGTCAGATAAATTGTGTTTAATAACACAGTATGCAGTTAATGAAGATTTTGAAGTTGGCAGAGGTACCGCTGGGGAGGTGGGAAGCAGCATCTCAAAGCTTTTTGAGGTACATATTTATGCAGTCCCTGTTTTTACAGGAAATGAAACAGCATAGTTCTTCACCAAGGCTGATTTGGTGAATTGGTGAGGAAGTAAAATACTATTTGTAAATGTCAAACAAGTCTTTACCAAGTGACCATTTTTTTTTTTCTTGATGATGTTGAATTAATAAAGCTTTTCTGTTTTGTCAGACTACCTTTCCAATTAACTTTTATTATGATGGGTAGTTGATGGTAATGTAGTTCAGAAAAAAAGTATAGGAGGCCATGGGCACAGTCTTGGTGGTTTGTTTTTTTTATTTTTTTTATTTTTTTTTTAATTTAAAAAAAAAAAAAAAAGCCAGGCAACCAACCAAAACCACCCACAACAACAAAGAAGTTTTTCCCAAAGGCTTTGATTCATTTTAGAGAACTGTTTCTGTTTTTTTCTGATGCCTAGTGTTAGGGAGAGAGTTGATAACCCCTCTGTTGAACTTCAGCATGTCAATAGTTCCCTTCCTTCCCTCCTCTGCTCACAGCTCCTCCACTTACAGAGAGTACAGAGCAATGCTCAGCGGTTACAGCTGGAGCAAAGTAAAGGACTCTGTAAGCCTCTCGCTTCTGTTGAAAACGTATGAGTAAATATAGAGACTAGCCTGACTTTCACAAGTTTTCTAGATGTTGGAAGGTCTAATTGTAACCAAAAGGTAGGAAAAAAAAAGTTATTTGAAAAATTAACATTCACTTTCATGGTATGGAAATTAGTAGAGGTGATACATTGTTGCTGTTTTGTGGACTTTGACTTTGGACTGGAAGAATATGTATCGCTTCAGGGATGTTAATTTCTAAATTAACTTCTCATCAAGGAGATGGTTTCTCTGCCTAAGAAACTCCATCAGTATAGACACAGTAAAGTGCCTCTTTGTAGCTTTATTTTAAAACACACACTTGGACAGCTTGTGGGAACAGCAAGTTGCATGCTTTTCTGATAATGTCTCTCAATTTATTTTTATAATTTCTTACTGAGAGACTTGGTGGAACTTGATGTTTTGAGGACTGATGTTGACTTTTAGAAGGAGGGCGTTATGTGCAGTGTTGTGCCCCATAAACTGAGTGAGTGATGTTTTGGAAACAGTGCTTATAATAGGGCACTGATTAGCAGCAGATACGTTAGTCAGAAGTGTTTTATTCAGAGTAACTGGTTCTGGATTGCACACACTTGAAATCCGGTGCAGTATTTTGCTATGTTTGTTATAAAACAATGTTTTATTCCATCTGTACTCCACAACAAGAAAATCTGTTGCAGATGTAATGTATATAGTAGCGTAAGAAGCCTCTTGAGAGCAGCTAAAACTGTTTGACAGATGGTAAGAGGCATTTGGGAAGTGAGATTTTCATTTTGAGGAAGTAGCTTGGACTTCTGGTGTTAGGAGAGGAATAAATAAACCTCATTTTCTTCACAGTCTTAATTGTGGGTGTGAGGTTTTATCTCAGCTTGTTCCCTCTGCACAGGTTGCAGCACTGATCCTTCATCCACTAAAAACATTGCATCTGTCTCTTTGGAAGTTCTTATGGTTCCAGTGGCTTTGACACCATACTGGAGTCTTGTGTATCTGATCTTCTGGTTTGGTGGTTGCTTTTTTTGTTTGTTTGTTTTTGTCATTAAACCATTTGTTCACGCATTTTATGGCCTTCCCATTGCATCGAAGCTTGGACTAGTTCATGTGCTAACTGTATGTTCATGCATTTCCCAGTACGACAATCCTGTCACCCAGTGTTTGTGTTGTATACTGCAGAAGTTGTTTACACAACTATTCAGTTGTGATAACTCTGGGAGAAACAAGCTCATTTTTTCTTATCTTTTGCTTGCTTGCAAAGTGAAGCCATGGTATTTTGAAGGTTATTTAAAGAGTAGCAGGTTGCTTTTTAAAAGGCTTGGACTTGGGAGGGCAACTATATTACTGGTGAATTAAATAAGTGAGAAAATATTTGTATGAATTCGATGTTCTTGCACAACTTAAGGAAGGATGCATATTGTTGGTGACTTCTTTTGATTGATGGTTTTAGCTATTCATCATATTTATATATATCAGAAGAAAATGGATAGGGTTTAGTATTAATGTGTTTAAAGCTGACAATAAGCAGGTGGTCCAGTAAACTGAGCTGGGCATTTGACTATGTCTTGTGCTTTAGTTATTTTAGGAATGCATTAGTTATCTTAGGAATAGTTTTAATAAATTAAAGGATATTTTTCACCTTTTTTTCCCTTCAAAGTAATAAATTATACCTGTAAAGGATTTACTTGACTCTTCAAGTGGTAGAAACATTCCAAACCTGGATTTGTCTTACATACAGTAGGTCTTTTTTTTAAGTATGTACAGAGAGCCTTGTCTCGGTGGTTGGCATATTTTTCCTCAAAAATATATTCTTTAGATGTTGTATTACTTATAGATTATTTGGAAAGTTAAGACCAACAGCTTATAACCTGCTGATGCTATTTAGCAAAGGTGTCATAGACAGGAAATTTATGTGGTAAGTTATAGGTTCACTTGGTGACTAGTTCATGAATTGTAAAAGCTTTGTGGTTGCCTTCTAAAGGAGAAATGTGACATTTCAAAATTTATGAAACACTTATTGTCAGGTACATAGCAAGTTCATTTGCTTGAAACTTTATGTGGATTATTTTTTTCTATTTACTGTTAAGACGTTTAAAAAAAAAAAAAGGTATGATGATGCTGTGATTAGATACTCCTAAAGAGGCACTGAATTAAGAAATATATTTACTCAAGAGCTTAGCTTCCCTTATCTAGTTATGGTATAGTTGGAAAGATAACAGCATGAGGATGTGTGGTGACCAATATAAGCCCTTTTCAGTACAAAATAGCATATTTTTTCTGTATTGTTGCACATAAAATTCTGATGTAAATACCTGCTTAAGAGCCGGTATGTTTTCTTTGAAACAGTCCATAGCATGAGAGGTCCTCTGTGGTCTCTTTTCTGCAGGTGATAGCAATACCCCAGGGGATGCCTAGAGTCAGGGAAAAATACTGCTCTCAGTCATGGAAGGCTTTGGGAATAAACCTTTTTGTCACCCCCTGAGCAAGCTATTTCTTCCAGACCCGTCTCAGAGGTGGTTGCCTGAGGCACCTGCTGTAACATGGTTCTCTGTGTGTGGGGACTTGTGGTGGAAAGGAGTGGGGTAGATGTCTTGTTCTGCTTGTGGTGGGACACTGGTGCTGCCAGGGGAAGGAGGAGGCAGAGGCAATTTGTTCACAGTTGAGGTTCTAGTGCAGCTTGCGAACCTTTATGCTGCATAAAGCAAATACTGTTCTTGAACACAGAAGGCATAGCTAGGATAATGTTTAGACGTTAAAACTGTGAGTCTGCATAAACTGCAGTTCGTTGTTTTGCAACTGGGGTAGTCGAATCCTGCAGCACCATACTGTACCAGGAGAGTGGGTTTACCATTGTTGGTCACTGGACAGCTAGTCTGAAAGACTGCAGCCTGAAACCAAATATTTGATGTGGCTCTAGAAGGTCTCCTTCCTTGCATGACTTTACCTTTGTTTGCCAAGAGCTCCATTATAAGGCTTTTGATGTAAGCAGTTGCTTTTGCATAATTGAGAGTGCTCGTGATGTTTCTTTCAGTCTTTTTTCCAGTGGAAAGCAATAACTAGAGCGGGTTTATTTGTGTCTCAGATCTGAACCCAGCCAGTTCAGATATCCATTTAAAGCAGTGCAATCAATTGAATAATGCACGGAAAATATTTTGGTTGAAACAAATGTATTATGACTTAATGTGCATAATGCAGTGTATGTTACTTGGGCCTGACTCTGAGTGTGAGCCATTTAACTATTTCTTCTGGCTCATCTTCACCTTCACATGTGTAGCATGAAAATGAGGCAATTCATCTGCTTGATGGATGGACTTATTTGTCCTCTCTTATACAGCTTACTGTTCATGTATCCTCCCACCTTGTAGACAGGCACAGGTAATCTTTGGGCTTCTTGTGTAGGAGGGTGACGGTAGGGCTGACTCCTTGTCTGTATTGCCACCTGCACCCTGGCTGCTGAATGTGAAGGTGCATTTGTGTGTGTGCTTTACCGAAGCTTGCCTCCCTGGGGTTACAACTGGGAGGTAATAAAGTGTGATTGCTAGCAGTGGTGCTGGGTGGAGTACCAGGAAAGCTTGCTTTTGGGCGTTGGTCACTCCAAGATGAAGAGAGCCTGTGAAATCAAACAAGATTTTTAGGAAGGAGACCTCTCTTCCCCTGAATAGGTTGATATATGATTTAATGTTTTTGGAAGAAGTCATCTGCTCTATGCCCTAATACGGCTAGTGTTACCCTGTTTTTCCCACTAGTCCTGGAAGCTGCTGCGCTGCTCTTTTTGAGGGACTGTTTAACACTAAAGATTACTGATATTTTTATTTTTTTTTTAATCTAGAAGACTGAGTAACTTTAAAAAAAAGAATGTGTACTTTGAATACTTGAAAGATGCTGATCTTACTAATACATAGTCCATGTATAAACACAGAATACAGCATCCACTGGCATTAGAAGGTGCACATGGGATAGTAACTAAGGGAAACTTCAACTCTTTTGTAATGTTCCAATCCTAGAAATACAGATGTGGTCCTGAGTTGAAATGTTAACATGATGAAAAAGACAAAAACTGAAGAGAAGTGGCACAGCTATCACTTCTTGTCATAGACAATCTTTGAGTAATTATGAATATGTTTAGTCCAAGTCTGGGGGAAACAAAGTTTGTGTAGAAGCTGAAGTAGAGTTTTGTTTGTTTTTTTTTTAAAGAAAAGCTTTAAAATGATTTGTTGAAGACCTCAATTAACATCTAGCATGATTGGGAGGAAAAACTGCAGAGAAGTTCTGCAGAGCTGTATCAGAAACAGTCATTAGCTTGGTGCGAATTCATTGTTCCAAATAGCTTGGTCTCTTTCCATCTGACATTGGCACATGGAGGTGCCACACATCAGCTAAACTTTGTTAACAATCTTTGCACTGTATATGTGGGGCAAACTATAGAATTATTTACAATGGAAAAGGCCTTTAAGGTTATAGCTTGGCTTTGATTAGTCTCTGTGGGCTTGTTACATTCACTTTCAAGCCAACGTACATTTGTTCTGAGCATACTGTGCTGGGTTCTATCTGAGGTTGGATAACATCTTAAATTTTGCTAGCGTGAGCTGTACAGTTAAGTAATTGGTTACTGCAGCAGCAATTAATGCAGAAATGCTCTCTTTCCTTAATGCTCCTTCTTCTAATTGCTCTCTTCCCCCTTTGGGAGAGGAAGAAAGAGGTCTGTGTATCAGAAGGATAAGTCATTTAGGTCTTGTATTGGGGAGCCAAGATCCAACGTCTACAAGAATACATTTCAGGAGCAATAATAGTGTTTAGACTTGTGTGATTTCCAGCTCTCCAGACACCAGACCATGAGTAATTCTCTGAGTAAGGTCTGTGCTCTTCTGTTATTTCCATTCCTCATGGGGAGAGCTTACAGTGCCCTGTGTTTCTGTGGTATTGCCTGCTTTTTTTGCCTGGATCTTTTTTTCTGATTCAAGCAATGTCATGGAAGTTATGCCAATGTTAGATGAGAGGAGCAGAAGGAGGATTGAGGAAGGCTGTTAAATTCTTACCTGGAGCAGCTAGGTAAGGGTTAATTTAATGTGACTGAACATCCACCCATAGCATACTTAAGGTGAATGTAATGTGCACATCACTGAGGGAGGAGTATCTTTTGTGAGTGAAGATGACTTGCATCCCTTTCCTAACCTAATGGCATCTTCTCTGTCAATGCTGAGCTGGCATTTTTGCTTCTCTTCTACCCATTTGTCTGCATAAGGAGGGTGATGAGGGCCTTCTGCTTGTTAGCTTTATTGAGGAAAAGACATCTGGAATTCTGCTTTCCTGTAATGTATGACATGTCTACTTTCTCCTGCAATTCCAGCTACACTACCTGTTCTAATTCCATTGGTTATTTATCATCTATCTTGTGCCTTGCTCTTGAAGATTGTGGTTAAATTTCTACAAGGAATATTCTGCTACGTTTCTTGTAACTCTAGGCACCGTCTGACTAATCATGGCTTTAGCTGTTTTCAGAAGATTATCGTTTTATAAGAGGGCATGATCATAACCTTGTATTCCCTCCAGATAGCTCAGGCACTGCAGAGAATGATGAGCTGGGGGAGGGAATTGGGTTTTTTTGCTTGCTTGTTTTTGGTTTTGCTTTGTTGGGTTTTTTTAAGCAATATACTTGCCAGTGGTGTGTGCTGTCTGTACGTGACAAAGACGATGCCCGTGTATTATCTGCTTTACTTCAAGGACTTGCTTAACCTGTCAAACATAATTTGCGTGTGTGCATGAAGAGCTGGGGAAAGGCAGCTCATCACCAAACGCGTGCAATGAAAGCTATAGAAATGAAGTTCAGATGTGCTCCTGTTCCTCACTTTCAGTCCTGTGGACATGAAAGTTGGAGAACTTTGTAGAGTAGGGCTGATGGTTGGACTCGATGATCCCAAGGGTCTCTTCCAACCTGAATGATTCTATGATCTGCGTATGTAAAAGATGAGTAGTAGTAATGCATCAGAAGCTGTAACCTCCTGTAAACTGCTAGCTGGCCATCCTTGGTGCAGGGTGTTCATCTGGGTTTTCAAGCTAATGCAGTGGTAGGGGGTAGCTGTGACCTGAAGTTCTTCATGTTATTTGCAGTATTCTTTGGAAAAAGAAGCTTTTAGAATGGATAAGCAAAGCAACTTCAATTAATCTGTATGATGCAAATTGTAGGTTTTGAAGGTACCTCTTTGCTTTGATTAGTGTTTCCTGAAAAAAAAATAATTAAATTGTGTCTGCACAATAAATGAGAAGGAATTAAATTTCTAAGACAGTAATTCTAGTTTCAAAATTTATCCTAGAGATTTTGCTAGGCTGTACATTATGGCCTCTTGGAGGCTGAAAGATTCATGTAACAGTACATACTTCCTGTACTGAAAGTACAGTGTTGTAATTTGTTACTTTTGCGATCAAATGAAGATCTCATCAGTAATTAAAATGTAATCATTGTGACTGTAGAGAGAAGCCAAAAACCTAACATTAAATCTTGTTTTAAACTCAGAATTAAGAACCCCACACTAACATACCTGAAGATGTACTGCTTGCTGTTTTTAAAAACAGTACCTTGACTCTAGCTTGCAAATACACTTGCAGTTATACTTAGCTGTCACGAAAAGGGACTGGATAAATCCCCATGCAAACTCCATTAAAATACCAGGGATAGAAAATAATCAGGGGAAAATGTGGGTTTATATTTACAAGCAAGAAGAAATCTCCTCTACACAAAGGCAGAGTCTATTTGTTTGAATAATACACAGAATTACCGAGTGTAAGGAGAGATTTTAAGACTGATTTTTGAAATTATCAAGAAGAATGAATGTTCTCTCTTGATGAAAAATGTTCTCCTTTCATTAAAAATGAAGGCCTGCTGAGTCAAAGAAGGACCAAATAAAAAGCCTATACATGCTAATCAAGATAGAAACCAGAATGGAGTGCAATGAGCTGCCCTATAAAATGAGAGGAAAAGCTGGAGGAAAATAAACCTGAGAGAGTGTACAGATGGGTCTGTACCATGCCAGCTACTTGAATTAAATATTAACTATGCACGCTTACTGTCAGTGCTTTAAAGAACAGTGCTTGATATTTCCCCTCTATGCATTAACAAGAAGGTTTTCGTTTAAGCTCAATAATCAGTTCCTTCCTGGGTCATAAGCTCCGTTTGGTTCTCAGCTTGGAACAGGAAAACTTGAAACAGTTTTATGTAAACTAAGAACTGGTGTAAGGAAGTGAGGCCTGCAGTGTGAGAGGGTTTGGGTTTGGTCGTTTTACTTTGTTCTGTGTTTTAAATTTGCAGAAGACTTCTGTTCTGGTTGCTGTTAGATCATGGGTTACAAATTTTGCTACTTTGATTTTTCAGAGGTGTTTTCTTGTTGAATTAAAAAAAGCTCTAATACTTTCTTCTTTCTGGCATATAAACAGTTATTCGTGTTTGGTGAACTCGAAAAAGTTGTCCTTGTGTATCTAACTGTTGATATTTACTTTTTTCCAAGTCAGCTTGATTTGTATATAAAAAGAACATGAAAGGCACTGTAGGTGGTTGTTATTTTCAAGCATAAAAAAATCAATGAATGTATGTTGTAGTGTTGAGTGTAAATATTTTTTTTTTTTTTGTTAACAAAGAGACCGGAACATAATTTTCATGCATTTCATAGGGGTTTTTTTTACTATGTATTTTATTATCAAATGATATTTGATCCCTCTTTATGAAATGAAGAAAACTTGCTGGTTTTGAGCCACTTTCCTTTGTGCCTGACAGGTTAGTTTTGTAAATATGAACCCACTAAGGAGCAGGACTTGTGTTATCCTGTAACATAAATATACTGAAACAAGCTTCCTTTTATAAACTGCCATATAAGCAGCATAGATGGTTATGAAACATTAATAGAATAAGGCAAAAGTTAGTTTGGCTGTACTATTTCAGTGTCTCTGTTCTGTGAATGCTTCCAAGTATCACCTGTGGTCTCTTGTACAAAAAGAGAAAATATTATTTATCTTTACATCCTATATAGATTAAATATTTGCCAATAGGAAGCTCAGAGAAATATATTGCAGATGGTTACTTATCTTCCTGCATTGCGGTAGTCCTTTGTTCCCTTAGGTGCATTTATTTCTGAACTCTGTTCCTTAGTTATCCTATACAATGAATTGTGGGGTCCTCCTTCCTCTTATTACAGATAGAAGAACTGTGCCTCAGAAATTCTTACCAGCATGACAATTGTCATGCTGTGAACAGTTAAAATACTATCTTTGTTTAATTTATTTGTTGTTCTTCCTTATGTATCCTTATGGATCAGAAAAAAATTACTGCAGGGCTCAGTCTGCTTTTGGAAAAAGGGGCTAGTAACTCTTCTGTAACATGATGGCCATTTGGTATTGCTGAGTGACAACAGGAAGCTCAGGTCTCAAACCTCTGACTTTTGGGTTTTGTTTTTAATTTTAAACTTCAGGAAGCTAAAGCTTATTGCATCTTAAGTAAATAGTGTAAAGGGTAACCTGATTGTGTATTGTTCGCATCTTAAGTAAATAGTGTAAAGGGTAACTTCATTGTGTATTGACTAAAGACAATGGGGTTTTAATTTTTTTAAAAAATTCTGAGTATAGAATATTGTCTGGCAGTTGACCTTTTGTGACTTTAGTATGTTCAAAAGCATTTGTGCTGGCAGGCATGGTAGAGAAAAGGGAAACCAGAGTGACAGAGAATCCAATGTTACTCTTAATGTGTCAGTGTCCAAAACTGATAGCTGAAGCATGTCTGAGAGCACATGCAACTCTGGACTATTCTTCATTGGGGCATTTTTGTAGACCTTTTTGTGGGTTTCCAAAAATGCCTGTATTTCCAGTGTTAAGAAGTAATATAATTTCATCATTTTGGTTGGGGTTTTTTTACTCTTAGTTTCTTGTAGGTGATTAAAATGTAAACCGCTTGCTTAGCGGGTATTTCTGTCTTCACAATATAGAGTTAAGAAGCTTGGGTTGTCCTTCTCACAAGATGAGTGGCATCTGTTGTGATTCATACAGCTTTAAGGTGTTGGAGCAAGTGTTGTTAGAATCAAGTCCTTTTTCTGAGTATAGTTTAGTCCTTTGATAGAGATGATGGGTGGATTTGAGCCTCTGTGGATTCTTAGATGGAGGGAAAGAGGAGAGATGTGGGGTTCTGTGTTGTGGGTTTTGGTTTTTGTTTTAGTTGGGGCTTTTTGTGTTTCAGGGAACAGCTGGTGTTTTCATGGAATCATAGAATCATTTTGGTTGGAAGAGACCCTTGGGATCATCGAGTCCAACCATCAGCCCTACTCTACAAGTTCTCCCCTACACCATATCCCTCAACACCACATCTAATCTACTCTTAAACACTGTCAGGGACGGTGACTCCACCACTTCCCTGGGCAGCCCATTCCAGTGCCTAAACCTGCTGTGCTGCAGCTTGAAGCCGCTCCCTCTTGTTCTGTCGGTAATTGCCTGTGAGAAGAGACCAGCACCAAACTCTCTCTAAAATGTCCTTTCAAGCAGTTGTAGAAAGCGATGAAGTCTCCTCTCAGCCTCCTCTTCCTCAAACTAAACAGTCCCAGCTCCCTCAGTTGTTCCTCATAAGATTTATTCTCCAGGCCTTTCACCAGTTTTGTTGCCCTCCTCTGCACTCGCTCCAGCACCTCGAGATCTCTCTTGTGTTGAGGTGCCCAGAACTGGACACAATACTCAAGGTGCAGCCTCACCAGTGCTGAGTACAGGGGCACAATCACCTCTATTCATGATTTGTAACTTGCTACAGCTGACCTTCTGCAGCCTGCAGTTTGTGTTCTGCAGCAGGGCAGCCCATGTTGCAGAAATTCTACAGCAGCAAAAAGTAATTACTAAACAAATTTCATGTCAGTGAAAACTCAGAAGAAGAACTGAGCAAAGGAAGATGTGTGCATCTTGGTGGGGTTTTAACTTGAAAACGGCATCTTCCCTCCATCCCTTCTGTGATGTCAAGGGTCTCAGAGAGTTGAAGCTTAGAGGAGGACAGATGATGGGGCTTTTATGTTACCACTTAAGTGTGCAGGGGATACTGTTTTCCAGCTTCTCTCAGCATCTGTCCTCCTCTTGTGACACAGCATTGCTGTTGCCATCCATGTGAAATGAAAGCCTGCTTTAAGCTCCAGTGGTCTTATTCTCTATCTTGTTACAGGATCATGTTTGCATGGCATTCTGGTTTTTTAAAAATTGATTCCCTTCCCTGCCCCCCCTCCATATTTTTCCTGTTGTAGCCTTTGTTTAGATCGGTCAGTGTCTCTGTTTGTTATACTTGTCTGACACTTGTAAATGCCTTTTCTCCATCCCATCTTTATTGTTAGGTTTCTGATTTGATAACCATGTTGTTTAGCATCACACACAGTTATTTTGTCTTCTGATCTTCTTCCATGCCCATGATAGTTTTACCTTTAGCCCCATGCACCTCTTTTTCACTTAAGCATATTGTAGAATATCTCTTTTTCTTCATGGATGCTTTCCTACCTGCCTTAGGAACTCACCCCTGGTATTCTTCTGCTTTTCTTTCTCTGGAGAAACATGCAGGTGTTCACTGATACGAGCTTGCCAACATACGTGCATATTTCACTGTTGTGAAATTTTAAATGTCTCTGCTTGAATCCTTTGTGTGGCAACCTTTGCTGCTTAAATTGCAAAACCCATGCTATTGTAACAGTGGGGGAGAAGCTGCAGCGGAGGTGCTTGTGTCAGCAAGTGTCTCCTCCCTCCCCAAGCAAATTACTACTAACATAAGCTGTCCTGGCAAAAATAGTGACACTCAACTCCTCCCAGCGATGTGTTCAGGAAGGTTATCAGCACAAATTTATTTGCTAGGACCAACACTTGTATGAGCCCTACTGCTGATACTCAGGTGGAATGCAGTGATACCAGTCTGCCCTCTGTTGCAGACTTGGACTTTATGTTTGCAGGCTTACTGAAGATGCCATGTTATCGTATCTTGGCTTCTGCTCCTCATTTATCACTGTTTCTGATGTCTCATGCCTCTCATAGTTCCCAGCAAATGTTTTACTGAGTAACTGAGTAATTCTGGTTTTAAGATAATCAGGTGGTCCTTCCTCATAGGAAGTGGAGATGCTGGTCTTTGAACTGATTTGTGAGCATTACGATGAAAAGCTCTCATGCTTGGTGTCCAGGGACAAACTGATTGAGCTAGTGTGTATGGACATCTCTTGAGACACATAATGAAGCGGACAGCTGGGAGAAAGTTTTAAGCAGGAGAGCACTGAAATTGGTGTTGAGATGCTTCCTCAAACTACTTACTTGCTATTGATTGATTAGTTTTTCTTCACATTATGAAATAAATATGAACCCATTGTGGTGGTGGGATTTTCAGAGCACAGAGGATCCTGATCACAGAATCATAGAATGGGTAGAGTTGGAAGGGACCTTAAAGATCATCAAATTCCAACCACCCTGCCATGGGCAGGGACACCTCCCACTAGAGCAGGTTGCTCAAAGCCCCATCCAGCCTGGCCTTGAACACTTCCAGGGATGGAGCTTCCACAACTTCCCTGGGCAACCTGTTCCAGTGCCTCACCACTCTCACAGCAAAGAAATTCTTTCTAGTATCTAATCTAAATCCCCCCTCTTTAAATTTAAAACCATTACTCCTTGTCCTATTGCTACACTCCCTGACAAAGTCCTTCCCCATCTCTCGTGTAGGTCTCCTTCGGGTACTGGAAGGCTGCTATAAGGTTTCTGCGGAGCCTTCTCTTCTCCAGGCTGAAGAAGCCCAGCTCCCTCAGCCTGTCTTCATAGAAGAGGTGCTCCATTCCCCTGATCATTTTTGTGGTCCTCTGCTGGACCTGTTCCAACAGTTCTATGTCTTTCTAGTTTTGAGGACTCTAAAGTTGGACACAGGACTCCAAGTGGGGTCTCACAAGAGCAGAGTGAGTAGAGGGGTAGAATCAGTTTCCATGACCTGCTGTCCACACTTCTTTTGATGCAGCCCAGGATGCAGTTGGCTTTCTGGGCTGCCAGTGCATACTGCCAGCTCATGTTGAGATGATCTACCATCACTCCCAAGTCCTTCTCAGGACTGCTGTCCAGCCAGAGGATGTAGGATGTACCCTCCTACATTAGAATAGGACTTTCTAGTCAGGAATTTGACGTTATTACACAAAATTTAGTTTGATTTTGGTCAGCTGAAGTAAAACAACAGAGTAAACTGCCCAGATTCTATACACAGGCACGGTTTATTGTGGGTGTTTCAAGGATGTCATCAGACCTTATGGTACATGTCTTCAATCAGCTGAGAAGGGGCCAGCATTTTGTTTTTCAAATTAATGCATGTTGCATACTTCCTTACTGTGTATGGTGTGTTCTGAAAATGCTTAAACTGAAGATTTTTGCAGCAACCTTATGGTATATTCTGTATATTACATTCCTTACCCCCAGTTTAAGGTAGAGAGCTGCGCAGTGTGAAATGCTGCCATCTACAGCACAACTAGGTGCAATTGCTGTCAAGGGTGTTGACAGCACTCAAGGTAACTCCTGTAAGGAGTTAAATGCTTCAAATATGTCTTAACTTGACATGAAGACGATTCTTTTAGCTACCTCATAAAATAGCTACTCAAAATGAGTAGTTAATTCAGACTTGTCAAAGTAGCTGAACCGATGCTTGTTGAACAGATACGTTGTGTATATACGAAAGGAAATTTTAAAAATGCCAAGAACCCCAAAGGTTTTGCCAGTGGTGAATGAGTGAAGTTATGCTAAGATACTAGAAACAAAAGTCTGATGTTAAAATTGAGTAGTAACTATAAAGTAGTGCCAATCAGCTCAGATTTACTAGAGAATCAGAAATCACTTTACCTACTTTTCCCTCTGTTGAAAAAGGAAAGTTATGTTTCTACCTAGTGTTTTAATAGGAAAAAAAACCCATTAATTTCTCTGCTCTGACTCAAAGCACTAATAATGATGATTAATATGAAGGAAGAGGTGCAACCTGGAAGCATAAAGAGATTCAGATTTTTCTTCTGTTGTCATGTGGCAGCCTTCTATAAAGAATAGTGTGGAAAAAATGTAACGTTAAAAGAGCAGAGTTTCATATTAAATATTTTTTTTAAAATTAAGCCTTTTTAAAGGCTTAAAATCTTTTAATATAGTATGAATTTGATGGTTGGACTGGATGATCTTAAAGGTCCCTTCCAACCTAGACAGTTCTATGGTTCTATGAATTTAAATCTCAAATGGTAAAGTGGAAACCAGGAATGATGGTACTTTACTTTTAAGCAAACCTACAGAGTGCTTTTGGTCTGCACCTCTGACAGATTTGTCATGCAGAATAGCTCTTGTTCGGAATTTGGGTATTTGGAAAGGCTCTTGTAAGTGCCTGGACATTGGTCTACTATAATCTTTCGTTCCATTCATTATTTAGGGGGGCAACTATAATCTTGTATTCTCTTCTTTATTCAGGGGTAGGGTAATAGAATGGCATGGTGATTGCCCCAGCTGCAACAAATCCAAGGGGTTGAAAAGAAACCTGAACATCAGCCAGAGATCCTTGTGCATCTGAATTTCACGTCAAGCCGACATCATTTTTTCTTTGTCAGAGGAAATATGATGCCCACTGTAAAGTTGCTAAAATTTTTCTATCTCAACAAGGAAGAAAAATTTAATACTCAACAAGATGTTTTAAAAGTTCAGAACCAGTTTTGATCAGTTTAGAGCAATATGAGTGTCTAAACTGCAATACTACCCACTCCTAGACATATTGAAGTGGCACAATTGCTTGTTGTTTTGCGGTGTTTCTTATTATTTTAAAGCCAGTCATGTTACAGAGGTTAGCTCCAAGGACACTCTACCACTGTTGAATGTGCTCTTACATTTTATAATGAAGCTTTCAATACATAGGCTTTCAGTTGCCTGTGAGGTCTGTCTGAATCCTTACCTTACAATTAAGTATTGTAGGCCAGGATCTTCCATGTTTTTCACATCTAGGAAAGAGGCAGTTAGGGAAAAATGGGAGTTCTGGGTCCACCTGTTGTTACAGATAAGCATGAGAAGGCAAGATCAAACTTCATCGCCCACTGAGCTCATCTTTAGTTTCTATGCCTATTTTTTCTGTTAAGTCTTCAAATTTGCTAGGATGAAATAGTTCCCTTCATCAACCTTAAATGTTTCAGGGGTTTCATGGAGAATTGAAGAATTCTTCAGTTCTTGTTACAACGTGATTTATTTATGAAATAACAATTAGATTTTTATTTTTTTTTTTACTAAAAGAACTAAAAGATCCTTGAAAGTGTCGAAGGAGACACTTGTGTTTTGCTATTTTTTTTTTTAATTGAAGCAGCATGCCATTCTTCAGTACCAAAGTGGATAGACTGCTTAGCATTTTAATTGCTTTTCAAGATGAATTTGGCTTCAATGTTCAAGGCCAAAGACAGGGTTATGAAGGTTAATTATACTTATCAACTCCTGGAAGCAGTCAATTCTCATTTTATGTGATGTGTTGGCACGGTGCTTTCCTTGTGGAGGGGAAAGTGGCTTATTACTTCGTAATGTAACTGGCATACTTGGGTGCTTATCTCGGTTAGGTGGTTTCGATGGATAAGATTCTGGATTATTCTACAGTTTGGTGCTTAAAAGTTGCATTGAAATATTCAAGTGGCTAGTCACTTAAAATCTGGATTTTATAAAGTTAGTGGCACTCCTTGAGTTACCAGGTCTTAATTTCATGTTCTGTTTCAGATGATCCGAAAATGAAAAAGCTTGTTATGAGTGTCGTAGACTTCCTAAAAGCTATCATGGGAGTGTAGAATGTGTCTTTGCATTATGAACTACTGACTTATAGTATTTTTTTCTCAGGTTATGATTATTAGGAGAGGGCAGCTCACCCTTCTCTGAATTCTGTTGAGGGATACAAAACATAGGAATTAAATCCATACTTACAGGAAAGATTGTGCATGCCTAAATGGTTTTGAGAATAAGGGGCTCTACACGCTTGATGCTTTCATCGGAGTCATTACTTGTGATTTGGCTTGACAATTTTTGGGGAAAAAAAATGCACCAAAAGTCAACAAGCCTTTAATCCCTTATATGTTCATTACAAGTTCTTGGAGAAATCAGATTTTTAAAAGTTAAAGCCTCTAGCTGTAAGTACAGCATACCTGCTGAAGTTCACTGGTTCGTATCTGTGACCACTGGGTTTGGGTGTTTAGCTTGGGCACTCGAGCAATCACGGATTGAAAAGGCAGGAGCTGGAATTTCTCCAGTTGTCCCTTTCAGCATTGCTCGTGGTTGGAAACATGTGGTGCTGATTAGTCTTACAGCTGCTCCTGCAGGAAGTCTAAATGGGTACATTCAGTTTCCCCCCTCCTGACATCTCCTTGTGGTGTGTGGAGATGAGTGTCAGAGGGGATGTGCACCAGGAATCAGACTGTTGGCTATGAATAAGTTGGAGCATACGTTTCTGTTCAGTTACAGCTATGAGGCCTGAGTTATTGCTGTTTAGCTCCATTTATGTCATGCAGCATGGAAATTAGTTTTTCATTCTTTTTCCATATGCTAGACTTTGAAATGCATGCATAAGCTGCCTTCAAGGGAATAAAATGTGTAACGTGACATTTAGAGTTGTAGTTAACGGCTGTGGCAGAGATACAGCATATTGAATTGCTTTATGCTAATATTGTCTTGCTTGCTAAGCTAGTGTTATCTTGGTATTGTGTGTGATATGAAAGTAAGCTACAAAATGCTATTAAATGGGTAACTTGTCAGTTTTGGTGACAATGGTGGAATGAGGTAACGCTGTGAAGGTGACTTTTCTCTTTTAAAAAATAAATACATTCCGTCTTGGAAGTATTCTTTCTCTTGTAAAAATGCCATCTGAATTTGCTGGAACTCCCAAGCGTTGCATCCTTCCTTCCAGGTGTTTGTGTCCGTCTTCAGTCTGTCCCTGGGGTCTCAGACCGCAGGACGTCTCTCACAGCCTGCACCGTGCCATTCTGACTTGTCATAACTAGCTGAGTTTTGAGGGGATAGACAGAGGATGGTCGAGAAGCAGGATTCAGAACTCTGTACCATGCAGTCCTATGGGATTGCACAGCTGATTCATCTTAAATCACACATGTTCAAGCTATCTGACTCCATTAACCAATTTTATGGGAAAGAGAATTCCCAATATTTGAGTAACTAGGTGGAAGGGCAGGAGGAGGTGCCTTGTCCATTCAGTATTCATTTGGCCCTGAATGGAAGAATTCTTTTCCTAAGACGCTAGGGTTTGGTGGGGTTTTTTTTAGTGTTTTCTTCTCTGAATCATTTCCAGAAATTCCCAAGGAACTGTCAAGACTTTGTTTTCCTGGATGAAGTGTCTTTTCAACCACTCCATGGTTGTCAAGGAACAGACCCCTATTATCCCAAGCATGACACATAGGTTCCTTTCTGCTTGAATTCATTTAGTATCTTCTATATTGGCTCCTGAAGCCAAACATTAAATGTGCCCTCAGATTGTGTGTCTCTTGCTTCAGGGAGTCTTCTTGTCTCCTCCTGGTACCAGGAGCAAAAAGCATTCTGCTCTTCAGAAGTGGGATAGCTTAAGGAAACAAATATGTTTAATGCCTGTGCTTGAGGGCTGACTTTGAGTTGTGAAAGGTTTAGCCTCTATTTGCAGATCTGGCAACAATTATTTTTATACAAGTTGCTTGTTTATTGTTGTAAATAATGTGAGCAGTTGCCTCACTCACATTAGGCTGTTTCCCGAGGGCTGTGAATTGTCAGTAAGTTATCACTTGATGCTTGTATCACTTCTGTAGCGGCTTGTTGTGGCAAAGTAAGTGCTTCCCATCTCCCAAAGAAAAGCCATGGCGGAGAATGTCATTTGTTGAGTAGAAATGGGTGGAGAAATGAGGTCACTTGCCAAGCCTGCAATGTGATGATACACTGCAGTTCCTATAATCAGGTTATATTCTTT
Source organism: Jacana jacana (assembly GCA_013400555.1). NCBI lineage: Eukaryota > Metazoa > Chordata > Aves > Charadriiformes > Jacanidae > Jacana > Jacana jacana. The sequence goes on along the minus strand of VZTM01021960.1, from coordinate 24,108 downwards.
GAATGCTCTTGGTTCATCTTGTTAAACTAAAAGAGATTCTCGCAACAGTTACAAATCAAAGGTAACTAGCAGTTACACAGTAGCTTTAGAAAGACAAGCTTGGATGTTTGATGCTTATCCTGATTTGAGGTAAAACAGAACCAATTTTGTTTTTGATAATTTTAAGCCTCTTATAACTAGCTAACTCTCTGAAATTAACAGCATATTTTTCAGGTAGTGTCTGCTTCTAGCAGTGCTAAGGTCTGATGTTAATACCGTGGAACAGTATGCAGAGAGGCTTCTGCTTATACCTACTGCTGTAACATCCAAAGTCAGCTAACTTTATGTGCCACATTGGAGTGTTGGAAGTGGAAGAGCATAGATGGGTTGCAGCTGTATGGAGCAGCAGACAGGACAGGTGACCCAAAACTGACCAACATCATATTTATTCCATCCCATCTGCATCATTCTCAGTATAAACGGTGAGGGCTCAAAGGATCATTTCTTTCCTCATTGACATGCATCTAAGGACTACTTATTCCATCATCTGCCTTTGATCCTGATCTGTGTGTTTCTGGAATCCAGTTTCCATCCATTGATGAGTCCAATCTAGGACTTTCCAACTGCCTGCCGGTGACATGATCATCATGCTGGGAGCTTGAGTCTGGGTTTTGTATATATTTGTATATATTTCAATATTTTCTTATTAACATTATTATCTTTTATTATTATTATTTCATTAAAGTTTTGGTTTTTAACCCATAAGTGTCTTTCTCATTTTCTCTCCCTGCACCGAAGGGAGAGAGGTTAAAGAGAGAACATTGTTATTCATTTAGCCCAGCCTAAACCTAAAAAACCACTAAAAGCACTAATCCTTGTTAAGCTGGTACAAAGCCTATTTCAAATATTTGTTCATTACTTCAAAAAATCAAAACACAGAACAACAACAATGGAAAAAAAAAATCACAGAAAAGATATGTTCCTCCCCTGACACCCTCCAGAATCTCCCAAACCAAAAACAAACAAACAAACAAAACAAACAAAAACCACAATCCCAAAAGAAACTGATGCCTAAAACCCCAGAAGTTAGGTTCATCAGCTTATTTTAATTAGGCAAGCAGTAGAGCAGGAAAAAAAACACACCCCAAACCCTTAAACTTGGCATAAACAATGGAAATCTAAATTAGACTTTCTAAGTCTTTTTAATAAACCATGATGTGTAAGCCAGATACTATTGCTCCCTATTTGAACCTGCTGCTGCTTCAAGTTAGAATTTCTAGGGTATTTCCTATTGCAGTAGGCTTCTCTGACTTTTTGTTCTTAAATTCTCATACAGATATCCTGTGTCTTGAAATTGTGGAAACTACCTTCTAGCACTAGCCAAAAGAAATCCAAATGAAGGCCATCTTTTATGTCATCCCCTCTGTTTTAATATCAAGAAGAGACACTGCTGGCAAGATGAGAAAACTAAATTCTATGTCAGAATAAGCATTAGGTTCCTGTTTGAAATATCCAGCATGTTTAATCCTGTAGAAAGGCCGTTTCATAAAGACCTCTCAAACACTATACAACTGTATAAGCTAAACACAATTTGTCTGCTGTCAAGGAATGTACTGAGGCAGATCTAATCACTTTTGAGGAGGGCAGTCAACCTGTTTCTCCAGGTGTCTACTTCCTGCAAAGATGAGGGAGGGACTGTAGGTGAAAAAGGGGGTGCTCTCATTAAGCAGGGTTTTGAGTGTTCCTTTGAACACAGACCTAGAAAGATGTTCTTGTCCATCCCCCAGCAATAAGCTTTTAAAACATAAAATGGTAGCATAAATAATACATGCTCTAATGCCTGAGATAGTTTACGAACAATTTGCAGTTTCAATGTGAACACTATTGTGCATATAAAAGCAACTATTAATAAGCAGAATGTTTTACAGTGACTCTCTGACCATGTGTGTATTCTGAAATTGTGACAACCTGGAATTTTGTTTCTGTTTAAGTCAGCCCAGAGAAAAGCAACGTAGGAAATTGGCTGCAATAGCTTTTGATGTGGTGAAGAACTGTGTGATGGTGCCTCTCTGTCCAAAGCAATGTCACTGAGATACAGAAACTTCCCAGTGGCTTAAGCTAACATAGTTCATCTGGCAATTGGTAATTCATCAAGCTGCAATGTTGCCATCACTTGTAATCACTGATGAATCATCTTGGAGTAGCTTTCTGAAACACTATTCCTTATGAAGTTGACTGGATTCTTGACCTGCCCATGAGACTTAATATAATTTGGTGTCTATGTTTGCATTATAGCCGAGATGTTTAGAGGGTTTCATTGCTGAAGGGAGTATTCTGCATCATTTGAAGTATTAACATAGCCTCAAGAAGGGGATGCTGAAAGTCTTAGCACAATGAATTAGTTCTTAAATGCTTAAAGTGTTTTTCATAGGGTTGAAATAGTGTCGTTTTTTATTTCCTTTTTAACGCTTTGACTCAGTATTTGACGGTAATGTATGTCAAGGGGAAAGGAGAAAAACGTTTGTTTTGGGAAAAGCAACATTGGATTTTGTTTGGGAAAGTTCCATGCAGAGGAAATCTGGATCTGTCTCATGTCGGCCACTGATTCCACTTTGGCATCAGAAATGGAAGGAATTGTTCTGGGACCTATACATCTTGTTTATGGAAACATCTCTGAGGATCTAAAATTTTAACAACAACAACATTGCTTTTCCTTTTGCTTTGGCTTTGACTCCCTTCACTTCCTGCAGTAGTTTCCAGTTGGTGTGGGGCAAGTCTGTAGCTGCAGATAAAGTCCACCCTTGCACAGGCTGTTATGGTTGGAGCAGTGGTGGGTTAAGAGGTGCTTCTTGGCTCTTCTTTACCACTGCTGTGCCAGAACTGCAAGCAGAGAGGCAGGTGCAAAGTCCTGTGGCCTAGCTCAGTTTAAAATGAGCTGCATTTTGAGACCACGTGTCTGTTTAACATAACTTGCAATAGTGGGAGTCCCTCTGACAGAAGAGCACCTGCACAGACAGGCCTATGGGCAGGTCAGAAAGGCAGCCACCGCAGTGGGGAAGGTGGAGGCAAGGACTGGGTGTGGAGGGCTAGTAATCTCCTAAGCCCTTTCAGCTGTGTCCAGGAGCATGTCACACTGTGACTTCATACAGCTGCCAACATGAGAGATAAGAAACATCAGGGAGTACCCGCTGGCCTCTCATCACAGTGCAGGACAACTTCTGGATTTTTGCTCTGAGGTATCAATTTGAGCATCTTGGCTTCTAATGTAAGCCACCTGATAAACGTGAGTTGACTAGATATATGGGGGAATGTGTGTGCGAGGCTATTAGTAGTACCTTCACGCTTGTGAACGAAAACTTCTGATGTTGTCAGAAGAAAGGTGGGATTCCTTGACCTTAAATTACTAAATTTGTCATGTTGCTTTCTTAAACCTGTTTTAGCTTGTCATCTCTGGGCAGGGAAAATGCAAGGCCCAAATAGCAAATGTGCCCTTAAGTTGCAGGGTGGAGTTCTGAAAAGAAAACAGTTTGCAATGTGTCCAACACCTTAATTCAAGTGCATTATTTTTCTTCAAGTTAAGGCTGTTATTGACCAATTTAACATTGCATTAAGTTGTTTAAGGTCGGTTAGTTTGTTGGCTTGGCTAGTACTGTAGCATCTTGAAATGTAAAAATAAAACAATAGATCTGGCAATGGGAGGTTGGATGGGATCTTTTTCCCTACTTCATCACAACAAAGCGAAAAAAAAAATCTTCTGAATATTTTATGAAGGTTCATAGGTTCTATCTAGTTAAATGCAAAAAAAAAAATATATTAATGATTTATTGCTTCTTGTTCTTAAAAACTGGACCAAGCCCTAGGTAAAACTGGCTTGTGGAGACAAAGTGGATAATGCTTTGGGTACCTAGGCACCCTTACGTGAAGAAATTTTTACCATTAAGACCAACAACTCATTTGAATCATGGGTGCAGTCTTGCAAAATATACATCATGAAGACCGGGACAGTTTGGGGATCTTTGAAGTGTGTTTCAGTGGACAGAGGGCTCCAGAACATTTGAGACTTGAGCTTTTTGAGAGGATGTCAGGTTTCATTACCTGGAGGAGACAAGTACCACCACAACTTTTATTGGGACAAATTTGCCTGTGGGACATCTGTTTATGGTGGTAATTAAAGTTGTAGTTGATATTTAGAAGTTTGCTATCCTTTTCTTGGTGTTCATTGCCATCAGTCACTTTCAAAATATAAGAGGTATCTGGATTATGCTTCTACTTCCCAAATTTTTTCTAGGTGAGAGATGTTTTCAACTGGGCTTCAACTTTCCTGGTTTCTTTTTGTGGTTGGTTTGTTTATATTTTCTTTTTCCCTTCTGAAACCAGCAGTACAGAAACAAAGGAAATGGCTTTCTTTGCATGTGGACTGTTTATTCAGGAAATGAGAAGGCAGGTGATGAAACTAAGGGTGGAAGGAAGTGTTTCATAAGGGTCTATTTGGTGACTGATAGCATTAAGTGATCACAGTGTGCTCGAGGGACATATGTGATGCAGTTAAGTCTGGTGTGCTTGTACCTGTAGCAGACTTCTAAGCATTCAACCATTGCAATTGAGAGTTAATGTAACCATGCAGTTTGTCATCTGTGTCTTCCCCTCTGTTATTACTGGTTTTGTCATGCTCTCCTGTTTGGCCTGACTTCACAGTAGAAGGAGTTCAGCCTAGAGATTTTCTCAGCTCTCCCAAATTTTCTTCTAGAGTAGCAGAATAAAACCTCTTCCTAATTTTCCCAAGTTCATGTTAGAGTAAGATGCTTAGTTTGAGAGTTGAGGGAAATTTATTTCTATGTTTACCAGATATTTTGCTGCATCATTTGACCCTGTTGGCCCCACTCCAGTTTTATCAGTAACTCAGCTTCAGTTCCTGCTTTCTCGGAACTCGTCTTAACAAACACGTGGTCTTTGGCATGCTGTGACATTGTGTCATGTGCAAGAAGCTGGCCTGATCTGGGGCTTGTTAATGAAGCATACTTGGACTCATGAACTGAGAGAGATGATCTGTGGCCTCGCACTACAACCCGGGGTTTGTACTTCTGGTGCCCTGGATTCGAAGAGCCTTGAAAATACGGCAAGTACCTTGATTACTTTCTGTGCCTTTGCTGCTCCTTCACTGCGTGGACTAAAGTGAAAGTGCCTCCGTCCTGTCATACGATTGCTGAACGACACAGATTATCTGAGAGCCTTGGTTTGATCACCCTGGTTAGATTTAGGATTTAGATTTCCTTTTAATCTCTTAAAACTGGTCCTATCTCTGTTAGCTTTTAAATTTTTATGAAACTTGGGGTTTTTGGTGGTTTGGGGTTTTTTTTGTTTGGTTGGTTTGGTTGGGGTTTTTTTGGGTTTGTTTGTTTTGTTTGGGTTTTTTTTTTGGCACTAAGATAGGTTTCTCAAGAGTATTAACTTTAAAAATTTTCTTATGGACTTTACTGACCTGAATAGGCTGATAACCACACCTGAGAACTGCTTACCTAGGGGTTACCTGATGATCCTGGCCAGACAGCAAATAGAACATCAGCCAGCAATTCCCTCAACTCTCAAACTTGTCACTAAAAATGTGAATGGTATCCTTGGATGCACTGCCAGTAGGTTAAGGGTAGTGATCCTTCCCTTCTACTCAGCACTTGCAAGACCAAACCTTGAATGCTGTGTCCAGTTCTGGACTTCCCAGTACAATAGAAATGTGGACAGACCGGAAACAGTCCAATGAAAAGCCATGAAGATGATTAAAGGGCTGGGTCATTTCTTAAATGAAGAAAGACTGAGAAAGCTGGGGCTATTCAGCCTGGAAAAGAGAAGATCTCATAAATGTGTGTAAATGTCTGAGGAGAGGGTATAAAAAGGATAGAGCCAGGCTTTTTTCAGTGGTGCCCAGTGACAGGACAAGAGGCAATGGACACAAAATGGAACACAGGAGATTCCCTCTGAACACCAGGAAGCACTTCTGTACTGTGAGGATGACTGAGCACTGGCACAGGTTTCTTAGGGAGGGTGTGAAGTCTGCATTCTTGGAGATACTCAAAGGCTGCCTAAATGCCCTCCCACAAAAGGGGTTTGGGCAAGATAACCTCCAGAGATCCCTTCCTACTGCAACCATTCTGAGATTCCCTTGGAATAGGATTTCTGTGATAGTTGTGTGTCTGCTTTCCAGCAAGTACCTAGGTGAATTTTTACTCTTCTTGATGCCAATGTAGACAACTAGGTTTCCTTTCTTGTGCTGTGCCTCCTCTGCATGCTTGTTGCCACATTGATCTTTCAAGCATCTCGGCAATGAGATCAGGCCAAGACTCTTGATGAAACTCTCAAAATTTAGTGAAGTATTTGAATGGAAGTTCATTTTTTGTGGGAGAATGGGAAGGAGTCTTTTTGTAAATTGAATTGCAGCTTTAATGTTGCAAACATTCTTTAAACTCTCTAATGTGCCTGGAACAAGTTACTTACTTGTTGAGGAGCCATTCTTACATTTGAGGAAAAAGAGGCTTTTCTAATAGTCTCTTTATTTGGTTAAATCAACATTTCTGTACAATAAACACTGATATAATCTGTTTAAAATATGGAATGTATATGTCAATACAAAACACTGCCAAATCCACTTATCTTTAAAGGTGTGAATAAAGGCGTGCCTTCACAGAGACTTCTGACACAACCACGACCTCTGGCTTCCACTGCTTTTCTCTGTGGCCTGTGTAACTGCATTTTAGAAATCATATATAACATTATAGAATCATGGAACCATTTAGGTTAGAAAAGACCTTTAAGATCATCAAGGCTAGTTGTTAATCTAACACTCCCAAAACCACCACCAAACCATGTCCTAAGCACTACATTTACATACCTTTTAAGATACCTCTAGGGATGGTGACTAAACCAATGCCCTGGACAGCCTGTTCCAATGCTTGACAACCCTTTTGGTGAAGGAATTTGTCCTGATATCCACCCTACACCTCCCCTCGCTCAACTTGGAGCCATTTCCTCTTATCCTATCACTTTTTACTTGGGAGATGAGACTGACCTTGCTACAATCTCCTTTCAGGTAGTGGTAGAGAATGATAAGGTCTCTCCTCAGCCTCCTGTTCTCTAGGCTGAATCAACCCCAGCTCCCTTAGTCGCTTTTCGTCACACTTGTTCTCCAGACCCATCACCAGCTTTCTTGCCTTTCTCTGGACACAGTCCAGCACCTCAATGTCCCTCTTGTAGTGAGGGGCTCCAAACTGAACAAAGTATTTGAGGTGGGGCCTCACCAGTGCCAAGTACAGGGGTATAATCGCTTCCCTAGTCCTGCTGGCCACACTGTTCCTGGTACAGGCTAGCATGCTATTGCCCTTTTTGGCCATGTGGACACACTGGTGGCTCATGCTCAGCTGTCCATCAACACCCCCAGGTCCTTTTCTGTGGGGCAGTTTTCCAGCTGCTCTTCTGCAAGCCTGTAGCATTGCGTGGAGTGGTTGTGACCCAAGTGCAGGACCTGAGGCATGCTTTTATGGCTTTGGGATATCTTTATTTAAAGGATGGGAGTTAGGAAGAGGTAGGAAGTTACGTAAGATTTTTGAGTGTGCATGCGTATAGATAGTTAGATAAAATCCTGTTCACACGGTGTAGCAGCTTTCATTGATGTATGCTGCCCTTTGCTTCTATATTGCTCCTACTCTTCAGGTGTAGCTAACTGAAAGCCAGACTGTTATTAAATGTTACCCATGGCTGAAGCAATCTGTTGAAATAAATGAAGATGAAATACAGATGTTGACATGACAGTTGGTTGATCATGTGATAGGTAGGGTGCATTTCCCTTCTGCTTTAAGTAGGTGCTTCTGAGGTAATCATCTTAGATCCTCTTCACATTGGAGAGAAGTAGCTTATTTTATGGCATGATTTGTCCAATTGGTACAGCTGCTTTAAAATGAGCAATAGTCTCTAAGTGCTTGTTTGTATGCATTGTCTATAGAAGAAACATAGGTGATTAGCTGGGATGCCATCATATATTTCTTTTCAAATTATTTCAGTTTGCATGTGCTCTTCTGAACATTTAAGTGCTTAAAAGTTGTGATTGTGAAGTAGGAACACCTGTTGATTAAAGCCACAAACCAACCGAAGAGGCAGACAACCGAATGGCAAACACTTGTGAATGTGTAGAGAGCAGCAAAGATGTGTCATAAATGTTCCCTAAAAGCTAACAAGATGATGATTTAAATTCGGGGTTGTGTTTTCAAGTCCAATCTAGGTGAAGTAGAAAAGAGTTTGCCAGCTTGTGGAAACACTCCTCTTAATGACCTGGCTGCAGTTACAGTTAAATAGATGAATTCCCCTTCCCTACATTGATTGGAAAGTTGTTCAAAAGCTTTGGGGCTTGGATTGTTGGAAGCATTTTGTAATTTTCAAAAGATATCTGTTCTCCAAGTTCATACTTATTTAGCTTTTTGCCAATATCTTTTTGCTGAGAGATTCCCTTTCCCTCCTTGGTATTTATTTTGGCGTATTTCAGAAGCAATATTGTTCACTTTCAGCCTTTGTTTTGCCAAGAAAAATAAGCCCAGCTGGCTGTCTACTCATAAGCTAAACAATGTGGGGGAAGGTAGTCCTTAACCATTTCTGCACCTGCTTTATTCTGCATGTCTGTTCAAACTTGAGCAAGAATTTCCTACCTCCCTGTCCTAGATAATTTCTCTGCAGGCTTTGGGACCCTGCTGGATTATGAGTTTCCTGGGGACCGTGGGTGACCACAAATGCTAAGTATTAGACATTAGGGTACCTGTCAGATGGTGCTACTCTTGACTGAGGAGAGGAAGGATGTAGTGGCTGTGGTCACATGAGCACACAGAGGAGCAGGGATACACCAGGAGTGTTGACAATATGAATTAAGAGTTAAAAAAAATCTGTTAAGAACAGAGACAGGTTTAAAACCGGTTTAGCATAAACGTTCCTGTGTCAGAAAGATCTGTTTGTTTGGATAACTGAGTGCGGTTGCAAGTTTGTGTAACTAAAAAAGCTCACTAACTGCTTGAAATATCAGTCTATATATCTGTTTGTAATGCCAGTCATTTTTCATCTTGTTTAAGAGAGTTTAGTGTTTCCATAAATTGAATATGTATGCAGCCTGGTGTTGCCGAGTTGCCTGCTAATAATAGAACCTCAGATGGGTGCGTGTGGGAGAGATGACAAGGAGCAGTCTCCAAGAGACATTGCCCAAGTCTGCATCCCTGTGCTGGTGTGTGGAAGGTGCGCGTCGCAGTGCCTGCCGCCCTGGGACACAGAGCTGCTGGGGGGAATTCCTCTTTCTGTGGTAATGCCATCTTTCGTTTTATTAATGCAAATTAATCACCTGTAGTCATGTCCCTTCAGATGTCTACTGTTTCTAATTTACATGAAAACATCTAGGCTTACGCTTGCCAGTTCTCTGCTACCTTGGTAGTTACTCAGGCACTTGAGTAAGATTCTCGTCAGTTCTTCGAACTGAGTCACAGGGAACTACAAACTTTCCGGGTTCTATAGTCTTTTTGTTAAACGTTTTATTAATGTTTCCATTTGTTTTAGTGGCATACGTTATGGTAACTTGCTGGAAGTGTGGTAGTTCTGTATGTTCTTCTTAAAGGATTTTCAATTCTAATATGCTTTACACAATATGAGAACAAAAAAGATAATGATAAAAATACTGAAAGCAAATAGTTGCTCTTCATGGTGAGATTTGTTTCCATGAGTGTGTATTTCCTGAGGCAGGCTTAGAATGTCATGGTCTTGTTGTGTGCCTGTCTGGTCCCCTCCTTGCCCTTCTCCTGCACCCAGGATATTCCTAAGGCTTCCTGGAAGGGCTGTGACGTCTCCTCCTTCCCCCACCCCACAATCAGCCTCAGTCCTCAATGAATCTGTTTCTGCTAAAGGTTGAGCTGAATCCATATACTTGATGTATACCCTAAGTGCAGTATGCTAACACTGTAGCCTATAAAAAAGTCACCATCTGCATACTACCCCTGCTCTTGCACAAGTGTTGGTTTAGCAATCTGGTTTGTAATTTAGCTGCTTCCTGCCCCTTTACTCCACCCAAGACAAAAAGAAAGAAAGAAAGAAAGAAAGAAAGAAAGGTAATCCTTGGGCTAATTCCCTGATCAAACACTTGCTCGGGTGGGAGGGAAGGGCAGTGTGAGCTTGGCTTCATGGAGGGTGGGACTGGTTTTTTTTCCCTGTGGGATGCTGGTTTTACTCTTTGGAAAAGGCCAGTTTACAGCCACCGCATCCATGTGTATCTTTTGTTGATGGGAGCCTTGCAGAGAGCAGCAGAGCAGTGAGCTGCTGATGGGCATCTCTGTATGCATCCCATTTTGATCTGCTTCCCTCCTGAAACCCTCTAAATGACTCCAACTCGAACCATTCTATGAATGGTTAAGGCGTGTTTTTTCCCTCTGAAGTTTGCTTGATTCCAGACTTGTCATGTCATACTGGTGACTTCAGATGTGGTGTAAATACCAGGGTTTATTGCAGCTTTCATTCTTTAGAAAAAGCAAAAGAAAAAAAGTAAAATAGGAAATGTCTAGAGAACGAGGCAGCGCTTTCTGTCTGTCTGTGGGGACAGCCAGCCGAGAGCCTGCTCTGCCACAGAGGGTGCTGGTCTGCACAAATTATTTAATTTCTGTGTCTCAGTTCCACAAAGCAAAACGTGGTTGCTTCTGGAGTTATGCTGGGAAGCCCTAAACTCAGACTGCTCCAGAACTGCTTGTATGCACCCAAGCAGCCTGTGTGTGCGTGGTTGTGTGCCGCTGGGGACTCTGAAGCAAGGGGAAATAAGGGGCAGACCTGTGCGTTTCTTTATTCTTTTTTTCCTTTTGCATTTTTGCTTGTGTTCTTCCAGCATAACTCTTCCTTATCTGGTGCAAGTGTGCTTAAAAGTAAACACTTTCCTTTGTGAGTAACTTTTGTTTTGGCCATTTTCTTTGAAACTGTTCTCTCCTTTCATTCCTAAAAAGCCGAGTTTTATGGGTCATGGGCATGTTTTGCAAGGAACCATAACATACGCAGTTCACAATAGGAAGCTATTTGCTTTCATAAAATGTAGAGGAGAAAGTGTAGCTGTTCAACAGATTTCAGCCATTGAAAGTGAATGATTGTATTTTTCTATCCCTGCCCAGGATCTCGTGTAGCAGGATGGAAGAACTCTAGCTGACAGAGGGAGAGAGACAGCCTGCCCTTTCAGCATGGAGACCGTTCCGGTTGACGGGGAACTTGATAAAAATTCAGTGAGTAACTTGAATGTGACTGCATATGATCAGATGAATGGGAAGGTGCCTTTGCAGGGAGAGAATTAAACGGCTTGAATCTGCTCTAGTTCGCTTTGAATAGGTACTCTTCTGGTGAATGCATTTGGATTATGGTGTAGTATCACCCAGCGTTTGCTAGCTTCTTGTGGTGAGAGGGTTGGATGTCAAGAAACATTTTGTTCTGGATTTAATCCTTGGTATTTCTGAGTCCAAAAAGAATTAAGTATTCCTCCTGGTCTTTTTAATTGGTGCTTTACTAGTTAGTGACTGTGGATAAAAGAAAAAGTAATGTATTTCTTGGTGGAATGAGGAGCAGAAAAAGTGGGAGGAATGGTAATTATATATTAACGGAGTAATTTCAGGTGTAAGAGTTGCTAATCTGTGCTGATTATAAAATTTCTGAAGTAGTGAAAAAATTAGCTCTTTCTAAGGACAATTTAAAACCAGGAAAGGCTAGTGAGTACTATGACACTTAATCATCATCATAATGTTGAAATAATTTAAGAATTTAATTTTTCCACTGAATTTTTGGTGTTATTTGGAAGCACTCTAATAGCTGAAGCAGGAATTCTTTTTTAGTTTCCAAAGCTGCTTTCTGATATGAAGCACTGCCTCCCAAAGGCAAAATAGGGTATCATTTCTGTAACTGAGGTGAAGCTCAAGTTTTAACACCTCATTAGTGACAAACTTTATTTGTGATGATTCAGCTATTACGTAGAGCTGTTAACTTGATCTACGTGTTTTATTACTGTTTTTATCTTAAGTGATGAATTTGGAGACAAGCTGTTTTGCAGTATATTAAGAAAAATCCTTGTTTGTTTGTTTTTCTGTAATAAACAAGTTCGTTGATTTGTTGCAGAGCTATTGCATCTATATCCCAGTCACAACATGCTATGAGTACCATCGGTCAGCTGTGCACTAGGATATTAAAAAAAATAAAATAAAAATAGTCTTGTCAGTTGAGTTAGTGTTCTTTGTTTCCTAAAATGGAAAAAAAAAGTGCCAGTTTACAAAAAACCCCCTCAAATTAACTTGAAATGTGCTAGTTTTCTTTTTGAGACGTGCCTGCACAATAGCGTGCCTTTAAGAAGGTATCTTGAAATAAGGATCTGTATGTTTTACCAAGTCTGCTTCAGAAGGATGTGAAGTGTAGGGATGGATTTGCCTTTTATCCTGTGTGCTTAGGCACCTCAAGTGTCATCTCAGAATAATTTATTTTTCAACTGATGTTATACTGTTATTCACTACTTTAAGCATATCTTAACAAAATATCGTTTACTGGAGTAATTATCTATCTTAATTGCAGTTACAATGTGAAGTCCTATGTGTCCCACTACAGCTGTGAAAAGCATTTTGAAAAGCTTATCTGTGAGTCTAATATACTTGGCCTGGTGTATTCTATAGTAAGAAATTGAAAAAAAAAAAAAAAGCATGCATTTTAAAACAAATTGGACCCTGTAATTTTGAAAGTCTTGAGTGTATGCAAAATCTGACATTTCCCAGAATTTTAATTTTTTTGGAAGAGTAATGTTTGAGATTTTTCTGTATTCCAGAATTTTAGCTGCAATCTGATTTTATTTATTTATTTATTTATTTATTTGGTGCCATTTATCTGATTTAAATTAATGAAATAGATGACTTGCAAACGTGCATGAACAGTACTGATTAACATTTAACTACATGATTCAATTCCTTTGGGGGTTTTCTAGGAGGTCCCTGAAAGCCCCTTTTCAAGGTGTCAGCTTTCTAATGTGGTTTTTTGGCTTGTGTGTTAAAGGGAAACAGAGATGACCACAGAACTCGGTATTGTGGGCTCTTCTTTCTTTTCAGTCTAAGGAGAAAAGTCTTCCATGAAATGCTTCTCCTGTCTAATAATTAGGTTGATATTACTGTATCTGAATGCAAATGTTAAGACAGCTCAGCAATCTATTTTTATAGTCTGGCACCATTAAATCAGCACAAAATACTAGGCACTTTGGTTTGAGTTCTTGTTTGAGAAGAGCTTTTGCCTATTTTTCTATAAAATAATAATATAATTTCAATAAGGCTGACTGGCCCACAACTCAGAACTTTTACACGGGAATGTTTGGTGTAAAACACTCTTTTTCTAAATTGTTTTTTAGACACTTTTCTAGTCATTTCTAATTTTTACTAAAACACATAATTCATAACTATGTTGCCTTTGATATAACTTGTACTGTTACTTCGTGCTATTTAAATACATCAGCAGACGTAAATATACTTTTTTCCCCTTGAAGCGCAGAATAGAGGTCCTTTTTACTGCTCAGCTTTGCAGGTTGGGTCAGTGGTCCTGAATTTTAATGTAAAATGATTATTCTTAGTGATTTACACATATTAGAGACTGCCTTTCTGGAAAAGTTTGTCTTCAGCAGGGTGAAATCTCTAACTTGTCTTTAAAACTTGCCAAGTGCCAGGTCCTGCACTTGGGCCACAACAACCCCATGCATCGCTACAGGCTTGGGGCAGTGTGGCTGGAGAGCTGACTGGCAGAAAAGGACCTGGGGGTGCTGGTTGACAGGCGGCTGAACATGAGCCAGCAGTGTGCCCAGGTGGCCAAGAGGGCCAATGGCATCCTGGCTTGCATAAAGAATAGTGTGACCAGCAGAAGTAGGGAGGTGATTGTCCCCCTGTGCTCAGCACTGGTGAGGCCGCACCTTGAGTATTGTGTCCAGTTCTGGGCATCTCAACACAAGAGAGATATCGAGGTGCTGGAGCGAGTACAGAGGAGGGCAACAAAGCTGGTGAGAGGCCTGGAGAACAAGGCTTATGAGGATCAATTGAAGGAGCTGGGGTTGTTTAGTTTGAGGAAGAGGAGGCTGAGAGGAGACCTCATCACTCTCTAGAACTGCTTGAAAGGGCATTGGAGAGAGGTTGGTGCTGGTCTCTTCTCACGGGCAATGAGCGACAGGACAAGAGGGAATGGCTGCAAGCTGCAGCAGGGTAGGTTTAGGCTGGACATTAGGAAAAAGTTTTTCACGGAGAGAGTGGTCAGTCAGTGGAATCAGCTGCCCAGGGAGGTGGTGGAGTCCCCATCCCTGACTGTGTTTAAGAGTAGATTGGATGTGGTGTTGAGGGATATGGTGTCGGGGAGAACTTGTAGAGTAGGGCTGATGGTTGGACCTGATGATCCCAGGGGTCTCTTCCAACCTAAATGATTCTATGATTCTATGAAAACGTTTAAACTCTATTAAGAATTTAACTGTACTTTTAGCTGTAAATTTATGACATATTTTTAAAAAACCTTACCTTTTGTAGTGTGTGATTCAGACACGTTGGCATGGTGTGGTTTTGCTTATACCCTAAGCTTCAACAGGGAAAGGATTTTGTTTTACAGGACAAGATGGCAGATAGAATTTTCGTTTAGTAACAGTTGTTACAAGCTTTATTTCTGAGAAAATGTCTAAAAATAAAACTCTCCTGAAGCATAGGGCTACTTTTTTGAAAACAGAATTGTGACTGCTGATTTATGTGGCTCTTTATCTTGCAGGTTTTGTTCCTTAGTCTTAATCTAAAACTTTACTGGGAGGAGGTCTAGGTTTTGTATGTTTTGGGTAGCAACATTTTTAACTAAGTGTGCCTCGGCAAAAGCTAAATCAATGGTGTAGTGTCAGCCTCCCTTGCTGAAGGATTTATTCTGTCATCTGTAATCAAAGTCCTCAGTTAAAAAAATGTGAAAATAAGTGCAGGCTGTGTCTCTGGAATTAAGTGTATGTTTCTCTTAATTTTGTATATTTAGAAAAAAAAATGTAGGATGTGATGGACAGGAATGCCCTGAGGGCTTTCTTTTCAGAGAAAACACTAAAGTAGTAAAACTGTCAAGTTTTGTGCCGTTATGGGTTTAAATCCCCAATCTGCAGTGATATGAATTGCAGATGATAGAGGTGCAATAGGCTATTGGAAAATGAAGAGGTTGTTTTGTCTGAAATAGTCTAATTTCAGTACCTTAATATCTTGCATCAATATTTAGAGATATATATATTCTGCAGGTTTTAGGTAAATACACAGGCCCATAGGCTTCTAATGAAGAGGGAGGTTGACCAGCAACGGAGGCAGTTTGGTGTGTAAACAGAATGTCTGTTGGAGAAGATCAGGGACAGAGTTAGACAGGCTTGTGTTTCAGCCTCTGGCGTAGGGGCTGTTTGTACCAGTTCATAGGATTAACCAGGCAATGCTAAAATATTTACATAAAAAGCCCCTGCATCGTCTCGGGTGACGGGTTGCCCTGCTCTGTGGTGTCATGTTGTATCTTGGTGAGGGCTGCCCGAGAGGCAGGCAGCGAGACAGGACCTGCTGCCGTGCTTTTTCACCCTGTTTCTTCGACCCGTAAGTATGCACTGCCAGCGAACATGCTGTCTGAGTCTCAGAAACCTCTCATCCTATGTCTGTTAACAATTTATTTTTCCAGTTCTCTTCTCTCGCTTCCTGAACTTTAGCGTGAAATAAAGCAGACCAGTGCTGAATAGTGGTGTTCCCAGTCCTTCAGCTGGTTGATGGATCTCTGTACAGTTACTGCAGACTCCTTTATCTCCCTCTCTTGTCAGTCGCTGTTGTCTTGAGTCTACAACCGCTGTAGGGTAATACAGCTTTAGTCAGAACGTCAGTTGTTTCCTAATCTGCAGTAGGTTACTTGTACATTAAAACAAAAAGTACCATCGAATTCTTGAATGCATTTCATGTACTAGTACCTAAACCTGTCCGGTAAGTCCATGGGTTCCCTTAGCGGTGTTTCACTCCTTGACATAAATTTAGTCTCTCACAGGGATAGGAGGTTTTTTAACCAAGTGCACTTAGGATTTATTTCAGCTTCTCTAATCAAGTCCTTTTCCAGAAAACTCACAGTTATGAAGAAGGGTTCCCTCACTTTTCCAGTGATGTGTACTGCAATTGTAGTATTCTCTTTGCAGTGTTTCACATTTGCACATTGCAGTTTCAATTTAACACTTCTAGGCAGCTGTGGGAGATAAAAATGTGTTAGGAGTGTAAGACAAGAATCCTGCTTCCTAAGATTTCTTTTTTTCTTTTTCGTTTTCCCTTTTCCTGCTGTTTAGTCCTGACAAGAGAGAGGCAGGATTGGTTCCTCTTTAAAGCAGGGCAAAGATTTCACTCCTTCAGGGAGCAGAAGCTTTTTGTTTGGGATATAGAAGATACAGTATGTTTGGATTTTTAAATTTTTTTTTTAAGGAGGAAGGGTTCATGCTGATTAGTTTGGTTCTTTTCTCCTCCTTTTCTGTTATTTGTTGGTTTCAAAGGTAGTAAATCCCTTAAAACATAGGCGGAACTTACCGTACATCTGTACGTGGCTGAGCACAGTGAGATCTTAGCCCCAGTTGTGGGCTTGGGTAGCAGTGATTTATAAAATATTCCAGATCAAATGTCAGAAAGGAATACAGATTATTACTGTGTAATTACTCTCCTGTAGCAGCTATATTTGATGCATTCAGTGGGACACAGAGAATTTTTTATACAACTTGATTCTTTGGGAATACTTTGGTATAAAATGGCCTCTTAAATTTAAAACTGCCCTGCTTGTCTTGCATCCTAAGCAATTTAAAATGTTACCTGTTTGTTGATGAACCGAATCTGTGGCTTCCTAGTTTGTGTTTATGTGCAAAAGAAGTTAGGCTTAGATCTAGCATTACTGGGTGCTTGCACATTACTGATTGCTTAAAAGTTTTTGTCTTTCCAAAAACACCTGTCTGGAAGTGGTGCCATTTTGGAAAAAAAATATTGTGTTATTTCAGCTTTCTTCTAAAAACATCCCAGCTAAAAATGTCTTAAAATATGTAGCATATCAAGTCATATGAGTGTTAAGCTGCTGATGGAGAGATTCCACTCAGAATTAGCAGTTGGGGCAGTTGCTGTTTACTAACCATGGATAACAATGGCTTCTAATAATGGCTGCTCTATGAGCATATTTGTCAGTTTTGTTGCTCCAGCTTTTCAAAACTAAGTCTCTTGAGGTCTTGCCTTCAGTATTGAGGTGCATGTTGTGTTTTAGTCATGAACTAACACTGTTTTCATTGTCCTTCTTCTTTCCCACTGCTGCTGCTTTTGTGCACTTGCTTCTTCCTGGCCTGGATTTTTTTGTTTGCTGTTCTTCGTTCTTCAATTGTATGTGTACGCAGCATCATGGTGATAACAGAGACTCTCATGGACCACCAAGTAAGTGACTCCCCTCTCCTACCCTATGTTTGCACATATGTTCATAATAGCATATATCTTTGCCTATAGGCTGTTGGGCTAAATACTAGGTTTTCTTCTGTGATTGAGTAGCTGAAGTACAACGAAAATATACTGTTGGAAAAGTGTTTTTCCTGGCATACTACTCATCTGAATGTTTACTTGCATTAACCTATTTTTGTTTGTTTGTTAGTTTTAGTGGGAAAAGTTTATTCTTCATTTCTCCCAGTCATGGCTAGAAAAAAATAATCTCAATTTACTTGCCTGGAAGAGAAAAAAAAATATTTATCAGTTTGAAATTAAACCTGCAAATTTTATTGTAGTATCGACAGTAAAGACATGAAAATAACGGTTCAGAAACAGTTTTATGTTTAAGCTTGTCTGTTAATAGTGCTATATGGTTCACTTAATTTCTGAAGATGTAAATTTATTGAAATTAACAGTGTATGTACTGTAATACTCAAATAAGGATTGGACCTGGTGGGGTGATAGGGAAAACTTCTGTGGGTGTTTGTGCATCCATGCAGCAAAGACTTGGTAGGGCTATTGATTTGTGGCTGTTACTGTGCTCCTGTGATTGGCAGAATAATTTTGCCTGGGATTAAGAGTTTGCATGTGAGGGGAAGGGAAAGATGCAGGCACAAATTCTTTTTCTTTTTGTTGAGAAATCTGTGCAGAAGCAGTAGTCTCAGCTGATTCTGCTTATTATAGACATTCAAAAATAAGGCAGAATTGAATATAATAAACCTTTTCCTGTATCTGATGTCCTTGTGCTATTTTCAAGAGCGCAGGCACTTTGACGTGCTCGTTATAGAAATAGAAGTGCTGGGATTCTGCCGCTTCAGATATTCCTTTTTTTCCATAGCTTTAACTGATGAAATAAATTGGCTGTAAAGACCCCAATTTGTGTTTCTTCTGGTGCATGAATCTTACTGACAACTGTGTATGAGTAATTTGATGGCCAGTATAAGGAAATTAAACAAAGTGTGTACTATCAACTCTAAGAGTTCTCTTGGTATTGAAATGTGCCCTCCAAAGAGTTGCAAGGAGGCTTTGATATTTAGTAAGTGCTGTTTCTTCTCTAAAATAGTCCTCTGCTCATATCCAGGGGGATAGATAATGCGGGTTTAAACTCACTCAGGTAAAGGAGGGGATGAACAAAGATCTTTCTCTTGGATGAGTGCTCTGAAATCAGAGTGAAAGTCTGAAAATAAATTGCCACTTTGAGGCCTTTGGAAGGAATGGTTGGCAATGCTAATGTATGTCGTTGGACATGTTGAGTATATGCCTACCAAATCTGTCTTTCAATTTGTGGAGATGGCATAAGAAACCTAAGAAAACTTTTCCAACTTGTTTGGCTTGGAAAAGACTTTTAAAGATCATCTAGTCCAACCCCCCTGTTGTGAGGAGGGACATCTTCTGCTAGATCAGGTTGCTCAAACCACATCTAGTCTGACACTGAACGTTTCCATGGATGGGCATCCACAGCTTCTCTGGCCACCAATCCAGTAGCTTACCTGGTCATTTCAAGGCATTTGAACCTTGCTGCTCCTTTGTTGGCACTGCACAGGTACTATACAGGTAGCAAGGTGTGAAGGCTGTTTACAGAACCACAGAATGATATGGGGTTGGAAGGGACCTCTGGAGATCATCTAGTCCAACCCCCTTGCCAAAGCAGGTCTCCCTAGAGCAGGTTGCACAGAAACATGTCCTGGCGGGTTTTGAGTGTCTCCACAGACAAAGACTCCACGACCTCCCAGGGCAGCCTGTTCCACTGCTCTGCCACCTTCAAAGTGAAGAAGTTTCTCCTCATGTTTAGATGGAACTTCTTATGTTCATTTGTGCCCATTACCTCTTTTCTTCTCACTGGACACTACTGAAAAAAAGACTGGCCCCATCCTGTTGACACCCAGACTTTAGGTATTTACAGGCATTGATCAGATCCCCCCTGTCTTCTCTTCTCCAGATTAAAAAACCCTAAGTCCCTCAGCCTTTCCTGGTAAGAGGGGTGCTTCAGGCCCCGAATCATCTTTGTAGTCCTCTGTTGTACCCTCTCTAGCAGTTCACTGTCCTTCTTGAACTGGGAAGCTCAGAACTGGACACGGTACTCCAGATGGGGCCTCATCAGGGCAGAGTAGAGGGGCAGGATAACCTCCCTTGATTTGCTGGTCACACTCTTCCTGATGCACCCCAGGATGCTGTTGGCCTTCTTGGCCACAGGTGCACATTGCTGGCTTATGGCTATCCTGTTGTCCACCAGGACACCTGGGTCTTTTTCCTCAGAGTTGGTCTCCAGCAGGTCAGTCATCAACCTGTACTGGTGCATGGGGTTATTCCTCCCCAGGTGCAGCACCCTACACTTGCTCTTGTTGAATTTCATCAGGTTCCTCTCTATTCAATTCTCCAGCCTGTCTAGGTCTCACTGGATGGCGACACAGCCTTCTGATGTGTCAGGCACCCCTTCCAGTTTTGTATCATCTGCAAACTTGCTGAGGGTACGTTCCATCCCTTCATCCAGGTCATTGATGAATATATTGAAGAGGACTGGACCCAGTACTGACCCCTGGGGAGCACCACTTGTTATGGACATCCAATTAGATGCTGTGCCACTGATCACAACCCTCTGAGCTCTGTCTTTTAGCCAGTTTCCAATCCACCTCAGTGTCCATTCATCTAACCCATACTTCCTAAGCTCACCTATGAGGATGCTGGGGGACACTGTCAAAAGCCTTACTGAAGTTAAGGTAGACAACATTCACTGCTCTCCCCTTATCTATCTATTTATCTATCTATCTATCTATCTATCTATCTATCTATCTATCTATCTATCTATCTATCTATCTATCTATCTATCTATCTATCTATCTATCTATCTATCTATCTATCTATCTATCTATCTATCTATCTATCTATCTATCTATCTATCTATCTATCTATCTATCTATCTATCTATCTATCTATCTATCTATCTATCTATCTATCTATCTATCTATCTATCTATCTATCTATCTATCTATCTATCTATCTATCTATCTATCTATCTATCTATCTATCTATCTATCTATCTATCTATCTATCTATCTATCTATCTATCTATCTATCTATCTATCTATCTATCTATCTATCTATCTATCTATCTATCTATCTATCTATCTATCTATCTATCTATCTATCTATCTATCTATCTATCTATCTATCTATCTATCTATCTATCTATCTATCTATCTATCTATCTATCTATCTATCTATCTATCTATCTATCTATCTATCTATCTATCTATCTATCTATCTATCTATCTATCTATCTATCTATCTATCTATCTATCTATCTATCTATCTATCTATCTATCTATCTATCTATCTATCTATCCAGTCACACCATTGTAGAAGGTTATCAGCTTAGTCAGACGTGATTTCCCCTTGGTGAATCCATGTTGACTACTTCTGATAGCTTTCTTTTCCTCCATATGCTTTGACATGATGCCCAGAACAAGCCATTCCATCATCTTTCCAGGGATGGAGGTGAGGCTGACCTGTCTATAGTTTCCCAGGTCCTCCTTCTTGTCTTTTTTGAAGACTGGAGTGACACTAACTTTCTTCCAGTCCTCAGGCACCTCGCCTGTTCAGAAACTGAGTGTGGTTTGTGGTTTTTCAGGTTCCTGGGGACACCTGAGTCCAAAACCGTAACTTTGTTTGGTACTTCAGGCAAATAAAAAACCATGTTTGATGTGGAACATCATTTAATCATTCATGCTAACTTTTATTTCACAAGTGAGCAAGGTCATTAGAATAAATGACTATTGCTCTTTTCCAGTATCACTGTTGGTTTTATTCTGTGAATGTAATTCCAGGGTAAAATCATTCTGTGGTTCAAATGAGTTCAGCATTAGCTGTAAGACCATCAAACACCATCAGTAAATGGATGACTATAAGTATGTACTGCATATTTTTATAGTATTTATAAAATCAGTCCATCAGAGCTATAAACAACAGCCAAGGAACCTCTACACAACTGCTGAGTTATCTAATTATGTGCACAAATTAGATCTACTCTCTTAAAAAGACCTACTTCCAAGTGGTACGTGTTTGATTTAATGGCATCTGGAAAACTAAGTTTGTTACCAGCTTAACTTTTCCCCCTCCTCTCTCCTTTCCAAGTACTTTTTCCTTTTCATTCTAATAGCTTTCTTTGTTTCCATCTGTTTTGTAAGGTTTGAGAGCTCGTGCCACAAGATGCTTAAGGCATATTTTTACAGAGCATGTTAGCTGCCTGAAAGCCCTGCTGATTTTACAGTTGTGGTTGTACAGGTGCCTGGGAAAATCAGGTCATTAGTCTTCTAGAGGAAAAAAAAAAAGATGAAAGCCTCTTTGTAATCTTATTCACTGTCCTCTGCTCAAAGCAACAGGTATATTCTCCCTTGCCTTGTCTGCCCCCTTATGCCAAAACAAATGTCTGAGAATGAGGATGAGGCATTTTGAAGGAGGGAACAACTTCTTCCTAGTGGCTGCTACATTTTGGATAGACATTTATCATCTTAGCAGATTTGTTTCCATTTGTTTAGTACTTCTTATAATGCTTTGTATGAAAAGGAGATTTTAAAACTCTCCTGCTAATCATCCTTCAGCTTTATAGATAGGCTCTGTATCTGAGAGCAGCTTTCAGCTAGTTGATTGAATGTTGGGACTACCTCAGTGCACCTTAAATGTTTTTAAAACAAATACCTTCTTCCCTCACAGAGACCCATTTTGTGTGAGCCTGTGAAGCAGCTGTTTTCTAGCTCCCCTTTTATTTTTCACTTCAGATACAAGATCTTTTGTGGTGCAGTCCCTTCCCAAGACTTCAGCAACTCCCCCTCATCTCCCCTCCCCACCCTTTCCCCTTACATCCCCCTACCTGCAGGAAAATAAAAAGCTACTTTGGTGGTACTGGCACTGGTAGTACAGGAGGAGTGAAGTCAGACACTACTTTGAATTACTGGCCTTCTGGCACTGACAGATTTGAGCTCTGAACTGGTAAAACAAGCTCTTTACCTCCTTTGTCCATCTCTTCATGTATTTTTCCTAAGCAGCAGTCTGCATAGAGTATAGTTTGTCTGGAGCAGAGTACAGATGGATGCCCTGGCATCTTTGTATTCTTCATACTGCCTTGTGTTTGTACTAAGTTTTGCTCAAAAAAATGTTTCTGTTACTAGAATAATAATAGAAATAAAGCTGTGAGGAGGGTCCTTTGTACTTTGCAGATTCCATCCAGAAAATGGAACTTACTTCTTTCAATTAAATCTTTTGCTGAACTTCTAAAATTATGAGGAAAGCTTGGGATCTCTTAAAATGAGCTGCATTGCAAGTTCCAATCTTCCAGGGTCTTGTTTAGTAAGCAAATTTTGTTTTCCCCTCTGATTCCTTTTTGTCAGTGTATCTACCTCCACAGGACGGGTGTTGCTGAGTCAGCCATTCTTCCGCTATCAAAAAAGGCGCAGTTTTGTTGTGTGCACCTTAAGGAAATATATAGACACCATAAACAGGATGGCTGGCCAGCTGATCTTACAAATAGCTAGAAGATATCAAACAAGTCTTTCAGAGTGATAGGATCCAAGGAGAGTAACTCTTCTGTTTTAAAACCATTCATCTTAGCTTTCTGGGATGGTAGCACAGCTTGATCCAGGAAGCTGTTTCCTGGGTTGGCTGTCCTGTGGCTAGTTACACCAAGAACAGTCCCAAAAGTGGTGAAGAAAGCAGGATTTTAGAAGTTAGGTAACAGCTCAGTGCTGTATCTGTATTCAGTAGCAGCTTTTCCTACATCCTCCTAGTTTCTGTTTTCATTTCTTCCTCGTGTCTTATACCAGT
>VZTM01021959.1:124735-179134 GCA_013400555.1 Jacana jacana | reverse complement strand
GTTTTCAAACTACCCAGAAAGCGCAGCAGTTACAGTGTCCAGTTATTAAGTGCAGCTTCACACAAAGTTTGCTGCTACCACTTGCTGTGATCTCTATCAGCTCTCAAGTTTTAAACTTTGTGTTTTTCCAGTAAAGCCTGGTGTAACTTTGACTTGGGCTGGTCATATTTACCGAGTGCGTAATACTCCAAAGGTTTTTTTGTGCCTGACTCCCTTTGAAACCACAAGAACTTAGAAATGCATTTGAGGATAGGGGCCAATTTTTTTTTATCAAAGTGTCCATGAATAGGATTTCTAAAAGTACACAAAGGAATTAGGAGTATTAGTCTAATTGAAAACCATGAATCTTAGGTTTTTAACTCTCCTAGGTTACTCCTTAGGGTAGAATTTTCAAAATACTTGAGTGTTCAGCAGTTTGTTTGTAATAATTTATTTAACTTATTACACTTATTAAGAAGCTGCTGGGTGTTCAGCACATATGAAACTTAGGCTATTGCATAGATGCCTAAAAGAATTTCTCTCTATAGTTGATGTTCTTAGTGTCTCTTCTAACATGACACCATGATGATTTATGATTAACTACTCCTATAAAACAATGCACCTTGATTTACACGTTTCAAAATCCTGATTAATCCTCTCTCCAGCAAGTCGTGGCTGATTCTTTCAGAAGGATATAGCTCAGTTGTGAATGGGAAAAGAAGTGCCCAACTGGAAGGGGAAAAAATATAAATGTATACATTTATATAGATGGCATGTAGCTAATCAGAGAACACTCTAGGCAAATGGGTCCTGATTTTAGAACTTGTATTTACTGAATTCAAGGATCATCAGAATAATAATTCATTGAGGCTTTTCTCTGGGTACTGAATAGATTACAAATGGGGTGATGAAGGGAAAAAGAATGGATTGAATAGTAAAGGGGATTTCCTTGAGATCTCTGACAAATTTTAGTGTTTAGAATCAAAGCCAGACTTCAGGCAAGACTAGCAACATGAGAGAGAAGGTGGTTTGGGGAAGGAGACCACCCTCTATTCACACCATGACTTTGAAACACTACTAGCACTCACAAGTTCAGAGATCATTTGAAAACTCTTGAGCTCTAAAATTCACTGTTCAAGAAGCCTCTTTGCTTCTTTCACCTACTAACTCTCATTAGCTCACTGCCCCTGTTGCTTGGTAATCCTTCCAACAGTTATATTGCTTTATTTTATAGCTTGGCTTGTTGTGTTTTTTAACATTTGCTAATTAATTTTCCTGCCAACTCACCATTTGCCTGGCTCTCACCTTCTTACTGAGCCATTGACAATAGCCTTCTATTACTTTTCTCTCAGACTCACTACTTGCTTCACTTATGACTGACTCCCTTGTCTGCTCTATCCCTTTCCAGTCTTCTATCTTCTGCAGTGTTGTTCTTTTTCTTTAAATAGGTGGTTTATTTTTGCCAGATTTCTTTTTCCCTTTCTCTCAACTTTTTGATTCTACAACCTTATCCTCTTATTTGGTTTCTACTGCCCTTCCTGGGGTAAAAACTCAAAAATCTGTTTTTCTGTTTATATCTGCTACTTTCACCAGTATCTTATATCACCTTTTATCTATACTGATCTATCTATCTGTCCATTTAAATATCATATTAATTAATGCCTGTCACTTGTCAAGTTGTTAATGCTTGTCAGAATGTCAAGGGGTTTTCTTTTCCTTTCTCCTCCTTTTCTGTCACAGATGATGACTACTATATTACAGTTGTCAGTATAAAAATGGGTGTCAACTGTGATTCTAATTCCTTTCTGGAAAGCCCTTCTTGGCTTCAGTTTTTCATCCTTCCCACATCAAAAACCTTGCTATTTTGCTTTCTCAGAATTGCTGGATTTTCTTCTTCCAAAGTCAACCAGAAGAATCTGACAACTGTCGTTTTCTCATTTGTGCCTTCCTCGGTGTCCACAACATGTTCACATATCAGTCCAGATAGTTTCTTTATAACTGTAAATATACTTACCATGATATTCTGATGATATTGTCTCTCTCTTTGAATCCTTCTTCTCCTCCAGTGTGTTACAAGTAACTTTATTACACCAATTAATGATCAGCACCGTTGGCAGCTCAGCCCCCTCTTAGTATTGCATGGGATTCTTTACTTTCATACCATCATTATGGATGTTGAACTGCTCCATAACAATCAGATCCTAAAAACTTGCTTCTTCTGGCAGGATCATAGAGAAACTGATGAGTGGTATCCAAAGAAATGCTCAGGAGAGACTTATGAGATTCATTTTACTCGTGTAAGTCTTCAGCAGTTGTTCTAGCTAGCTGTTGAATCCTCCCTTGATAGGTATTGGGATCTTTGGCACAAGGTCTTTCATTTAATTAGTTTTGCTTGCATCTTGGCATGATGATTATCCTTTTCCTGAATAATAAGCATAAAAATTGTCCTAATATCAATCCTCTCTTTTTCTTTAATACATGGGCTTCTCCGTCAGGATCACAAATAAACTACCCAAAAGTCATTCACTTCACCTCATTGGAAATGAAGAATGTTCAGCAACAACAGGGTTAAATTATGGCAAGTCAAAACTAATATTAAAATTAAAGCTCTAACTATAGGACCTTTGCAGGGGTCTTTGGAGAAAGTGATAATGGATGTCACTGCTTTTGTTTCTTATACATGCATGCAGTGCAGTCCTTGAAGTGAGCCTTTAGAAAGGAGATAAACTTTTTCCTAATCAGCAATATCTAGCTTTAGTTCTTATACATTTAGTTTATTAATCTACAAATACATTGTGCTTTTGAGTGTGAGGTCAAAGTAATGGAAATCTGTTCTCCAGCAGATTATGAAATTTTGAAAGAAAAAGTTCATCTCAGACTTTTTTTTCTCTAGAATGAAACATTCTTTAAATACTGCAACTTAATCAGAAGTTTATTATATTATATCCTGCAACATCCTAACAGCAAAACAAAAGTTTTGTTTCGTTCCAGTAGGAAATTTGGACTACTTCAATGAATTCCCACAGAGAATTGTAATGTATTCAAGAAAAGACGCCAGATGTAAAAAGTGCCATCAGCAAATCTTTGACCAGTCTTACCACAACATATTTTTTGGCTAGTTACTCAAAGCTGTGTGTTATATATAGTAATTGTCCAAACCAGTCTTTTTTGTTTCCTTTTTTTTACTGAGTTTTGCACATGTAATTCTGATGTAACTCAGTGAAGTTATTCCCCACTAGATTAACCCACATACTCAAATTATATTTCTCAGTTTCCAATATAAACATGCTGCTTTGCAGCCCATACATTTCTGGGTAGTATTTAGCTGAACAAGGAATCCCACTGATGCCAATACAAGTAAAACCCACTGAAAAGGTATATGGATGGCAGAATCAAGACCTCATAAAGTTCAAACAACTATAGAGTTAACTAATCCCTATGCTTGCTCTCTACAGAGGTTTAGAACCCTCCTGAGCAATCCCTCCGTATTGTAATATGCAATTCATTATAGAGACTCAAAGTGGGATTATTTTCAAGCTTTTCTTTTTCTTTAGCCCTAACAGGATTTGAATTTGCGTTTCATTTCTCACTCATATCTTTCCTGCTTTCCCCATTTGTTCGCCTTCACAAATGGATCTTTGGACAAACATTTTGTATGTGGGATGGGTCGCCATGTTAAAAAGATTATCTCACCATGGAGTCCATTGGCACTTAGCAACAGCAGCACTTATATTTTTCTCAGATTGCCTTTATCTCTTAATCATCATTAGCTGACTGAGATTTATGACATCTTCTTCATCCAGAGATAAAATCAATTAGTTGAAAAATCTTCAGCTTGTTAGCTATAGTCAAAAAACTAACTGGGAGCTTGGATGTGTATAATTGTATTTTCCAGTTCAGTGAGCATGTGCGCAGGAAAACAGCCACAACCCCCAGCAGGGAATGGTCAGCTGGTCCCAGCCTATTCAGGGCTCTTGGTGCCAGCCAGCTTTCAAAGAGGGAGGGGTGGGCTCTAAGGAGCCCAAAGGATTTTCCCGACCCTCTTGGGTAATTTACACCAATCTTAAACATGTATGTTTGTCTGAAGTCTCTTTTATCAGCGTGGTAATCCCATTACTGACAAATGAAGATGTAATCGCAGTTTATTCAAATCGTTTGAAAGCTTTATCCCCTTTTCAGAGAAAGGAGAAAGTACAATTGGCTGCAACTGACTTCTTAAACTCCTACTGGGACACTAGCAAAGCAAAAACGATTTTTAAAAAGCATCAGCACTTGGAAATAGGAAGAAAAATGTAGCCTACTGGGTCCCTGAAGAAAGGAATCTTCTCTTGCTTATGGAATTTACATCATACTTTGCACTGCTACTACTAATTTAAATCAGGGAAAGTGAGAGAATAGTGTTCTCTGCTTAGTTTGTCCTCCAGTGCCATCTCTGCTTAACTCCATCTGTAGTTGTGAGGGTAGAGATGCTGGTTGAGTGGTGTTTCCATCACCAGGGTAACCATCTGCTAATACTCAGAGATCCTCCCTTTTGTGAAGCATGTACCGTACCAATAACCAGAGAATTATGGAGAAAAAGCTAGAATAGATAACCTTGTACATTCTCAAGGGGAAAATAAACTATTACACTGTTTCTCCATCAGCCCTGTTTGTAGCAAAGGGAAACAGAAACACAGACCCAGGGAAAAGTCTTGGTGCAGAAGTGAAGCCTTGAGCACTAACAGCCTGCTGAAGTCTCTAAGGTCATGAAGTGCCACAGAGGATCCACAGGAGGTCCTAGGAACCCCTTGTTGAAATTTCTTCATGTATGGATGTCATGGTTTGGGCTGGACTGGCCAATAAACAAAAAACAGATGCTCTCTTTTACCTCTTTCTCTTCCAAGAGAGGGAGGCAAGAATGAAAGAGAGAATTATGTATTGAAAAGAAACTAAACTAATGAAATACTACTAATAAAAAGAAAATATAGTAATATCAAAAAAGAAAATAATGAAATATATACAATATGTACAAAACCATATCAAGCTCCCAGGATGAATATCAGGTCACCAGCAGGCACTGGGAAAGTCCCAGACTGGACTCAGTGATGGATGGGAACTAGACTCTCAATCTGGCGTCAGGAACACATGGGTTGGGATTGAAGGCAGACGAACAGACATACTTCTCCTCAAACAGTGGCCATTGAAGGAAGAGGCTGACCCCTTGATCCCTCAACCTTTATACTGAGTGTGATGCAGATGGAATGGAATACCCTGTTGGTCAGTTTTGGGTCACCTGTCCTGTCTGCTCCTCCACATAGATGCAACTCCTCTATGCCTTTCTGCTTCCAACCCTCCAATGGGGCAATTAATGAAATTACCTGGCCTTGGGTATTAGAGCAATAAGTATAAGCAAGAGTCTCTCCGTATACCATTCTTTGGTATTCATTAATAAACACCAGGCCTTGTCACTCTGGTAGCAGACACTATCTGAAGAATATGCAGTTAATTTCAGAGTATTAGAAGAGGTTTAGCTGAAAAATAAAATTGATTGAAAAGAAAATTGGTTTTGTTTTACCTCAAATGAGGAGAATGAAACAATTTCCTTCTCTCAGGTATAACCCACTCACAGTGCTCTGATATGCTGATCTCAACATTATGAAGCTAATCTGAAAATTATGTTTCCCTTTTTCTTCCTCTAGATCACACCAAAGAACAGTTTCAGTGATTTTAGGAGTAAACGTATGCCCAGATAGGCTAAAAAATTAAAATGCGGATAAAAAGGTTTAGAAGGCTTTACCTTCTAAAAGAAAAAAAATCTCTAGCATTTCAAATGACTAATATAATGTTAATTTTAAAGAGATTGTATATAATAAAAATTCCTTTATTAAGCAGATGTCTTTCACACGAGCTTCTTGGCTTCATGATGAATATTGATCTCACTGATAAGCAGAATATCATGTTCTACAGTTCTCAGTCTGGGCAGTATTGCATGAGGCGAGGATTGCTTTCCATTTCCACTGTCCAATGTGAATCCCTTAGGTAAACTGCTTTTGCCCTCAGAAATAATTATTTTTATTTCTTTTTATCACCACAGTTCTCCAGCCTAAACTAGGAATTAACTACATGAGTACATAATATCTCAATCTGCTGGATCGAGCGCTGGCTGGAAGGACAGTCCCAAAGAGTGGTGCTCAATGGAGTTAAATCCAGCTGGTGGCCAGTCAGAAGCGATGTTCCTCAGGGCTCAGTATTGGGGCCATTTCTGTTTAATGTCTTTATTAATGATCTGGACAAGGATATAGAGAGCACCATCAGTAAGTCTGCAGGCGACACTAAGTGAGGTGGGAGTGTTGATCTGCATGAGGGCAGGGAAGCTCTACAGAGGGATTTGGATAGATTGGGCCAATGTTAGTGGCATGGCCTTCAATGAGGCCAAGTGCCAGGTCCTGCACTTGTGTCACAACAATCCCATGCATTGCTACAGGCCTGGGGAGGTGTGGCTGGAGAGCTGCTTAGTAGAAAAGGACCTGGGGGTGCTGGTCAACAAGCGGCTGAATATGAGCCAGCAGTGTGCTCAGGTGGCCACGAAGGCCAATGGCATCCTGGCTTGAATTAGAAATAGTGCAGCAGAAGTAGGGAGGTGATTGTTCCCCTGTACTCAGCACTCATGAGGCCACACCTTGAGTATTGTGGCCAGTTCTGGGCACCTTAACACAAGAGAGATATCGAGGTGCTGTAGTGAGTCCAGGGGAGGGCAATGAGACTGGTGAAAGGCCTGCGGAATAAATCTTATGAGGAATGATTGAGGGAGCTGGGACTGTTTGGTTTGAGGAAGAGAAGGCTGAGGGGAGACCTCATCACTCTCTACAACTGCTTGAAAGGGCATTGTAGAGAGGTTGGTGCTGGTCTTTTCTCACAGCTAATTAGCGATAGAACAAGAGGGAATGGCTGCAAGCTGCAGCAGGGTAGGTTTAGGCTTGACATTAGGAAAAAATTCTTCACAGAGAGAGTGGTCTGTCAGTGGAATGGGCTGCCCAGGGAAGTGGTGGAGTCACCATCCCTGACTGTGTTTAAGAGTAGATTGGATGTGGTTTGAGGTATTGTTGAGGGATATGGTGTAGGAGAGAACTTTGTAGAGTAGGGCTGATGGTTGGACTCGATGATCCCAAGGGTCTTTTCCAACCTAAATGGTTCAATGATTCTATGATAATAAGCAGCACATTTTTGCTTTGAAGAACAGATAATCTAAATAGACTGAAATTGGGAAGAGAAACTAGGAGCAACTTGCCATGCACTCTATGGCAAGTTAGTTTTGTAGCAGGGAGCAGTATTTATTTCTACAGCTCCATAGGATCATTTTCAGTTAATAAAATCCAGCACTTCCAATGTAGTGGTACTTGTTTCTTTCTTTTTTGCTGAGTCTTTCTTTTTCCTGAAACAAGTTTTCTTGTGGCCACACAGTGAACCAGAATTGAGAGAAGGCAGAAGTAACATGACCAGGAAAAAATAAAATAAAAAATAATTAATTTTCAGTTGGATCAGTTCCTCGCTCTGAGTCATTGTTCAGCTGTACAAACTCTCATGCTGGCACAGTGGAAGGAATGACAAAGGCATGGAGTGGCCTGCCAGGGCCAGGGGAGGAGGATGCTCCACTGTTCGAACAGCAGTGTCAGCAGCAGTCCTGGCCTTCCCCTGCTTCACACAGTTGAAAAGGTGGCCTATGTTTCCTCATGAGTTTCTCCTTAGTTTGATGTTGTTCCAGGGCTGCTTTAGTATTGGTAAAGGTATCTCCTTTTGGCTCTGTGCCGCACGTGCATGGGTTCAGAAGGAAGCATTCAGCTGTGTGATCAATATCCTCCTCTAAAGGACCTGCCTTCTGTGGCTTGGGAAGCCCCAAATTTAATAGAAGAGTTGCAGAATCCAAGAGTAAGAAGCCTCTACAGAAAAGGTTCAGAAAAGCAACAGATACTATTCTATTTGTAGGTAGCATCCAGAGCTGAGAGGTAGCAGCAATCGTTGTCAAAATTCTACTGCATTGTGCTTTTTCTTGGTTGGGTTCTCTGTGTCTCTTGAAGGCATATGAAGTGATGAACTTCAACAGGTATTTGGAATACCAAACAGCATCTGATTATAGATTGGTTATCATATGAAGAAAACACAAAGTCATTAAAATCAGCCACTTGTGCTGAAGAGGTGACTTTAATCCCTGTTGAAGTTGTTCTCTGAGGAAACTTCACTGCATTCTATCAAAATGCTGCCTGATGCTGGTCATTTAGTAACGTGTCCGAGATGACTGGTAGAAATCATCTGGTAAGGTAATTTTTGTGAGTCACTAAATACAGTTTACATTATTCTACTTCATGATGCACCTGAAAGAGTGATTATGGTATTTTTTTTCTGTTAGAAGAATAACCTATGTATGCTGGATGTTTCCAATTAAACACAAACACGAATGCTTCCTACCCATGTTCTGCTGGATGCATCATGTCAGACTACATTTTGGCCCTGTGTACATTTTCCTGCTCTCTGGGCAAAAAAAGGATATTTTCAAATTCTCCTTTTCAACTGGGAGTTCCTTTCCAAAGCCATTGAAACTGTGAGCTGAAACACAAAGCAGAGATCCAGCAGCAAGAGGCACAGAACACTGAAACTATGAAGAAGCAGCCATGCTGTATCACAGGAGAACCCATCACAAGCGAGTCAGAGCTTTCAAGAAAGTTCTGACAGTTTTGCTGAGCAGTATTAAGTATTAAGCAGCACAAGCAGAAGACAGGGCACAATCGATCAGTGCATTGACCTGTCAAGCTGGATGTGAGGAGACGTGCAAGAAGTAAGGTGGACTCCATTCAGGTCTAGCAGATGGGTTTCAAAGCCCACTGTGTTCTTTCAGTGGCCTCTGGATTTACTATACTTGTACTTCGGTATCAGCGTCGTTTCTTATACTTTCAGTGGGAAACTTCTTTAAGACTTTTAGCTTGAGGAATGGTTATGTGTCCTGATCTTATTATAAATAGATAGTATGGTCCATGTTACCAGTCACGTCTTGAGCAGCAGACTCCATTGCAGGCTTATGTTGATCTACGATGAGCATTACAGATCCTTTCTTTTTTGTGGTGAGGCCTATCTGACTTTGTAGTGTGATGGTATCCCCTCATAAAAGAATTATAGTGAGATCTAAACATCAGGAAAATCCAAGCTAGAGTCAGAGTATTGGCTTTGTAATATTTGTACGTTATCCTGCCAGAAAATAATAACAGATATCCACTCCTTCAGTCTGTGTTTCTAACGTTGGCTCCCTGATGTCTAATAATCAGCTGGAGAGTTAATGCTCTCCCCAAAGTATATTTTAGGAATTCTAGCTAAAGCCTTACGTTTGACTCTGTCCTTTTATCATGCACACACACAAAATCAATACCATTCATATTATTTAATTTAGTGCCCATGCACAATTTGGTAATCTATCATAAAACATTTTTAATTTTTGTTGTCAAACAGAAGATGTCTTTCCCACCACGTAAAATTTTTCATTAAAATGTATGGTTTGAGAAAAAATTTCATGTGTTTTGGACTCAAAGATGTATTTTTCTGAGAGAAGTTCACTTTGGTGGAAAAAAGTTTCATTAAAAAGTTCGATCGGGGTTTTTTTGCATTGATGAAAGGAGAAAGGTGAAAACCAATTTATGTCCAGTATGAAAGGGCTTCCACTTCAAAAAAAATGGTACATTGAAAAAAATGTCTTTTTTTGCTGAAAGCACTTATTTATATTTTAATGGAAGAAACATATTTATATGAAATAAATTTGCCAAAGTGAAACTCATACAAAACTGTGATTATTTAATATTTGTTTTGAGAAAAGAAAATTACAAAAGTCTGAAAATACTGAAATGTACCCGTTCAACAGCTCTTGAGTGAAGACATGAAAGGTTTTGATCATGGAGGTACTTTATTTCTCTTTTAGTTAGTACTATATAATATATATCTGAAAAGTCAAAATTTAAATGAACAAAATTACTTATTTGTAATTTAATGTTTTGACCATCATAATTTTTTGTTTCTGGTGATATCTCTTATGAATTTTAATTTGGAGGACTTTCTGGCCAATCACTTAGTGAGTCTACTGAAAAACTTGTGAAATAAAAATTCTAGCTTCTCCTCAATTCTAATACTTGTGTTTTCATGCTAACCCAAATAGCTCAGGGCTCTGCCAAAGCCCACATGCCCAGACAGGATGGTGCACTTGCAGCATGTCAGCTTTGTAGGTGATAACATACAGGCTTCAATAGCTATCAATTCGTCCCCATTCGCTCTGCCTGTGATACTTGTATTTGGGGACCCAAACATGTAGAAATTCTCTGATGAAACAGCTCATTAATATAAGAAGTTACATGAAAGTTGAATGATCTCCCTTTTATAAGTAACCAGCTTATCATAGCTGTAGAGAAAAAGCGCTTTTTTAGCTGTTGGGCCGAGCTTGAGGATAATCTCTCCTGCTCTGTACAGTTATGATTGTTACCAGGTTTATCTGAGAAGAGCACAGAATCACAGAATATGATGTGAATCTGTGCTTAAAAAGTTCATGATGGGCACCCAATTAGCTTTAAAATGGTAAAGCTTATCGTAAGTGTTGAGAAACATGCTGACCCTTAGGCTATGGGCTAACGTGCTCTAGCTGTATATAGTAGGTCATAAATTATTCATGTTTTGCAATATTGGGTTATTGTTTTCCCCATGAACTATGCCACAGAATAAGAAAGTGTCATAAACAGCACAATGCCAATTTCCTAAGGTGCTATTGCCAGTTTCTTATAATTTGTTACTTTTAAAATATTTACTAGAAAAATAGGGAATCTGTAATAATCTCCATGGTTAGAAAGTTCTCTGTGCTTAGAGCTAACAGCCGCACTGAGTGAACTCCAGCACCTATCTAAATGCTTGCTTGTTCAAAACTAGAATGCAAATGAGCCCTTGTGTTTCCAGTCCCCAAACCTACAAAGCAGAGGAGAGCTCAGCTGCAACTTTCTGGGTTTTTTTTTTCTGTATATAAGCATCTTTTGTTTTAAGGCTCCTTAAAAGTTTTCTCTAGTCCTTTGCATATGCCTTGTACCCTCCCTTGAAAATAACTGTACATTTACTTCTCCAACCTAGGCAGCAGAGCTAAACTAATCTAAATATGTACAAAACCTAATAATATGGCTGTCGTTTTGTAGAAGTTTTCTGAAAGGACATGAAACAGACTACCTGATGTGTGCTGGAGAAACTGGAATCTGCAAAGAGTGTAGGATCATTGCTGACAGTCTGACATTCCTGGTTTGAGCAGGAAAAAGCCAAGTCCAGTCTTTTCTTCCTGTTTCTCATGAGAGGACACATATGGCTGAAGCTGTACTGCTTTTGGCCATGAGCTCCTCCAATGTTTTAACATTCACAACTACATTTGGTCTTTGGAATAAGCACTGGAATAAAACCAGGTAAAAACACATTGATGACTAGTTACTTTGGTGAACGCATTGGGCAGTCCTCATTCTGAGCAGTGAATTCTACAGCAATAATGTATTCCAAAATATGTCTACAAAGAAGATTGTGTAGCAGTGTTTGTGAGAATATGAAGCTGTTCCAATCTTTTAGCTCTAATTCACTTCCTGCATTTTATGAAACAGCGAAGAGGGGACAGTGAAAGAATCCAGAGCAAACCAGTCAAAGTAAAAACTAGGAAAATGGTCTATATAGAGGCTTTTTAGGTATTTAAGTGTAGGATAGACCTTTATCTAGTCAAGGGGAAAGGATGTAACTATTGAACTATTAGAAATAAAACTGTGCTATGGAGTGGAACAGTTTTGTTACATTCTCTGTAAGAAAAAAAGAGAAAAAGTTATATGGATTATACTTCAGCAAGAAATCTGGAAACTATCATGTTTTAATAATGTAAAAGTAAAACTTGACACTGTGACCCAAAGGCCAAGAGTTTACATTGACCTAAGGAAAAAAAATCACCCTTTGTTTCCCCCCTCCTGCAAATGCAGACACGCCGATTCTCCTGGGATAGAGCCAGTGGCTCTGTCTTCACCTTGCTCTCTTCCCCATCCCAGCCTGCGTCTTGTGCATTCGTAGGGCAGCACCACCTCCTCTTCACTACTCCACAACCTCTTGCACAAGATAAGGTTGATTGGCCACATCTGCCAGCCAGCTGTGTCAGCTGTATGAGATCAGTGAGAAGGAGAGAAGCCACAGCAGCATGTTCAAAACAGAAAGAATCCCATGCCTTCCTCACTGCAGCCCATCCCTGAAGCCATCGCCATGCCCTTGTATCAGCTGTGACAGGTATGTCTCCTGGTACATCATCCAGTACATTGTTGGCTTATGCACCAGGACAGAAAAAATGTCAACTTTGGGTAATTTCCCAAGGCTGAGGCACTAAACTCAAGAATTAGGAAGAACTATCCAGCTTCTGGATGATTGCATCTTACAGTGAAGGTGCTGCAGCACCTATTGTGAAGGTTGAGGACTAGTTCAAAGAGTAGAGGAGATTTTACTGGCATTTAATATCATCTAAACCTGATGAAGGTTTTGTAACCTCTGCGTTTTAGGTGTCTGGTGCCCAGGCTGGAGTCTAGATTTCATATACTTAACATGTAACCTGCCTCTAAGGCCTCTGGGGAGAGTTAGGCAGCTCCTACTGTAGTAACCAGACTGAAAATATGTTCTCTCTGTTGTTAGTTGACTCAGGCTGATATGTGTTACTTCAGTCCAGGAGCTGCACAGGGACATCAGCGTGGCATAGTGCTTGAACTATGACAGCTTCTAGTCAGCATCTGGCTGAAATCCAGCAATCTCTCAGAACAGGCAGAATGAGATCACATCTGCCTACAGCCAGTTGTGTGGGTCAGCCTCCAAGTGGATGGCACACTAAAGGAAAGTTATGGGGTGAAGGAGGAGGGAGAATAGGGAGGCATTTTCACCCTTCTCCGAAGTGTAAATACTATGCTGAGTATATTAATTTTACTAGGTATAAAGTTCTATGCTATCTATAGAGAGATAACTAAAGATGTTTCAGAAATCAGTCATGAGATAGGAGCCTGTTTTGTTCCAGAAATCCCAGGCTTCTGTTTTAAAATGTGGCCAAATAAAGACACACAAGCACCCCTCTGCTGATCTCTGCTGCAATCAGCAAAGGATGCAAGATTAATGGGGTTGGAAATCAAGCACAAAAAGAATCCTCACCCTGTAATAATGGTTTGGGCACTCGGCAGGGATTAGAGAGACCCAGATTCAGTGGGTTGTTGTTGTATTCCTGGCTAAGCACTCACACTGCTCGGCTGCTACACAAGGTGGAAGAGAGGAGAGGTGGGAGCAGAAAACTCCTATCTTCATCTCATTTTAAAACAAAATTATTCCATTGACGTCTGGCTCATCTGCTGTAAGAAAATCTAAGAGATCAGACCCTGTGTATGTACAGAACCAGAACTTATAAAACTGTCAAGTGAATCTAGCAGGATGTCAAAATGCAGCAATCATCTTTTTGGTTTACAACTTTATCATCAGGTACCTCAGACCTGCTTCTATCCCGATGTAGGTACCAAAGTCCTTTAATGGAACTTTTTTGGAACAAAAATATTGTTCCAAATCAGTTAAGTGGTAGAAATTGAGTGTTTTGACCAATTCATTTGGAAGGCTGTGTTCATTGAAGCATTGGTCAATTTTCAAATACTACATCCCATAAAAAGTAGCAGAGTTTTTTGGGGCAATGAATGTTAAATTGAACAGTTACTTTTATTTTTAGCTGCTCTAGGGATCAGCTATTGAATAATTTCTTTCGGAGGCTTCAAAGAAGGTATGAAGGAAGTTTGGGGCTGTGTTTGTTACACACTATGAATTGAATTCCTTCTTTATAGTAACTGGTGTAAATCAGGATCCATTCCAATGAAATCAATAGTTACAGAATTGTAAAATTGGTTAGTGATCACAGTCTGGCTGAGCAGAGATATGGCATTAATCAGTTTTAAAGATCTGGTCCCTAAGTACTTAATTTCTAGGAAACAGCACAATGTGACATTACAAGGATCCTATTTAGAGACACACACTCTGCAGATCAAAGCAGGGACTACTGGAAATGCTTTCTGAAGGTATGTGTAACTATAAAATGTTTTGAGTGGCTGCCAGTATTTTGTAATCAGTGTTGTAAAGTTTTGTGATACTCTTGATGTCTGCAGATGTTATGTGGCCCGTGGCACAGAGCTGATGTTCTGAATTACCAATTATATACCTAATGGAGCCCTGAGAACTAACTCCTGCCCTCCTTTGGGTACTGGGGCAGTCTTTAAATGCTAGCAAAGGACTGATACTATAAATAAAACTCTGTCTCCATAGCGACAGGCAGTTCAGTGCTCAGCTTTCAACACTTTAAAAAGGTAATTACTGTCTTTTTTCTTTATATTTTTCTATTCTCGGTTTATAACAGCAGTAATAACCTCCTGAGTTGGGCATTTCCTGGCAATTAATGACTGACAGTGTTAAGAACACTTGGCTTTTCCTCAAGCCCTCAAATCCTCCAGCCGGTCATTAACTGCCAGGAAATGCCCTTCCCCGTGGTCATTATTGCTTAATTATGTAAACCTGGATTAGAAATTTAATTAGATGACTTTAACATTCTCTGATTCTCTCTCCTTTTCTTCCCCTATGTCTCTAGCATCACTATTTGCCACGGTTGGTAGCTGTCATGGCTGATGTTTACTCCAAAGCAGTGCAGTATAGAGAATGCTACAGTCTCTGCAGAACCAGACTGATTCCACTTGGTCACTGTTGGCAACAGAATTTATCTGCATGCCTACTTGCAAAGGATGTATTAGAGTAGGTTGAAAGGGACCTCCAGGTCCTGTTTGATACTGCTTTTAGGTGGTGACTAAGAAGAGTTCCTATTGGGGAACTTGGACCATTCTCCAGTCTGATGGATGGAGGGCTCTCGGTCTCTGCCTTAGCTTCCAGATGCTAACTGTACCTGCTTCAAACAAGAGTATCCCAGGTATCACTACGTTTTGTCCCATTTCTCTTAAAAGCCCAGGTGTATAACTGCTGAAGGCAAGTGCTTAAAAACAGGATTAGCCTCTCTGGCCCAGTTCTAACCAGATAACCCTTGAAGCTGCTTTCACAGGTTTGTTTCCTTTATCTGGACATGGGGCCAAGGTTTACCTAAATAATAGCTAATGCAGTATCCAAAGAAGGGTGCTAAATAAAGCTGTTTCTCCCTATTTAACATTCCATTTTGTTTATTTGCTGTTCTTAAAGAGCACAGCACAGTTACTGTGTCACTGGGCCCATCACACTACACTCAAACATGCTGACTTCCAGGAACTTCCAGTGACCAATTCCAGGACTTCCATAGCCTGTGTGTCATTAATCCACGGGCATACTGGTAGCACTTTATTGTCACCATCATCAATGTCTTATCAGTAGATTAATAAAATTGCCTGTCTATTCCTTCTGAATTTTAGTCCCAGAAGCTTTATTTGGTCACTAAACAAAAATAGCAACTAATGTTTACCATTCTCTTATAGTTAAACTAGAAG
The DNA here is from genome assembly GCA_013400555.1 of Jacana jacana. Lineage (NCBI taxonomy): Eukaryota > Metazoa > Chordata > Aves > Charadriiformes > Jacanidae > Jacana > Jacana jacana. The sequence continues at coordinate 163,619 of VZTM01021959.1, read as the reverse complement.
CTAGCCCCTAAAATTCATACTTGTGATTCTGGAAGATCTCCTCCTAAATTGTTAGTTTGCTTCTGATTTCTCTGGAGGCTGTATGGCACCGTTTAATGACTTAGTGTCCCTGACACTCCGTACAACTGTAACCGCTCGTATACTTCATAAAGTACCTCAGTGTTAATTATTTTAATCTACAATGGGTGTGTAATTTGGATCAAAGGGCACTTTTGATGAAGTCTTACATTGTAACACTGGTACAAAATATTACTTCTTGACATTTAGGTCATGTTCTAATAAACAGAGAAGCTGCAATAATGTGGACATGGAAAGTAATCATTATATTACTGCATCATCTCTTTAATTTGAAGTCCTTTTAAAAAAGCACACTATGCCTGACAGCAGCCTCCATCAATCCCCAATAAAAACAAAAGCACAAGTGTCTTTTGAAGCATCTTTAGTTTTAAGCATTCCATTCATTTCTACTGTGTATTTTAAAAGAAATAGAATGAAAGTCTGCCCACAAATGCAAAGCTCCTAAAAACAATGCAAAACAATATTAATTCTTAAAAACCTTGCCTCTTTTTTTTAAGAATTTACAACCTGATAGAAAAATCCATTGAAATGTGTATCCTTTAGAAAGGTAAGCCATGGCTGGTAGAGCCAAAGTATTTATATATGAGTTTAATTGAGCTATTACAGTATAATATTTCTTTTTGTGTAACTTATTTTATTGAGGTATGTGCATTTGTATCATGTAACATTTTGGTGGTAACTGACTAAAGCTGAGTCTAGTGTGTTTTGCAGGTCGAGAAGGATTTTCTCCCATAAAAGAGGTAGACAAGGTAACTGGTTTCCACCTGCTTTTTTAAAGGCACATTAAAAGTGGAAAAGGTGGCATGGGGTGGTGTTCTAGTCCTTTACTCATCACATGCCCATGGATGAAAATGGGATGACACAAAGCTGAATGCTCTTTGTGGTGGTCTTGTTCTCCTTTATCTTCCCAGCACAATCCTGCTTTTTTCTGTACCTGCTCTGCACAGCTGTGCTCAAGAGGAACCCCCTTTCATTTCCATGGCATTGCAGGTGCACAAAGCTAGAGGCTCCCAACCCAGCTGCTTCTGGAAAAGTAATAAAGAAAACGTAAGTGGCTTTAAGCCAGCTTTTAAGGAATTTGCCTATGATCACAGTGAATTGGTTTAATCTATATTATTAAGTTAAATATATATGACAGAATTAAAGAAGCATTCCCCCCTTTCCTACAATAGGGTGAACCAGAGGATGGAGCCAAAGTCTGGAACATGATAGACCCTTGTTCACGTCTTTGCTCTGCTATTGACCTGAGGCTTCAGTGTTGTGCCTCGGTTTCCCAAATGTATGTGTAACAGCGATGTTGATGTGTCCTGACAAAAAGCATGGACCACCTCTCCTATGAGGACAGGCTGAGAGAGCTGGGGTTGTTCAGCCTGGAGAAGAGAAGGCTCTGGGGAAATCTTATTGTGGCCTTTCAGTACCTAAAGGGGGCTTATAAGAAAGATGGAGCCAAAGTTTTTTCGCAGGACCTGTTGTGACAGGACAAGGGATAATGGCTTTAACCTAAAAGAGAGAAGATATGGACTAGATATAAGGAAGAAATTTTTTACAGTGTGGGTGGTGAAACACTGGACCAGGCTGCCCAGAGGTGGTAGATGCCCCATCCCTGGAAACATTCAAGGTCAGGTTGGACGGGGCTCTAAGCAACCTGATCTAGTTGAAGATGTTCCTGTCCGCAGCAGGGGGGTTGGACTAGATGACCTTTCATGTTCTCTTCCAACCCAAACTATTCTATGATTAAATAAACATTGGATTTTATCTTATTGAGCCTTCAAGAGAGTCAGTCCAATCATTAACACACTATGGACAGGCAGTTATTTTGATGATTCACATCAAGGATTTGAATTTAATTGCAGAAATCTTATCAGTTTAGGGGAAGGAATGAGAAGACAGAAAACCCCCACTTAGTTTACACACCTAAAGAAGCAGATGCTCCTCTGAGAAGCTTCATAATCTGCAACAGTAGAAGAGCTGAAACTCAGAAATACAAGTTTAAAAACCCCATTGTTTAACTTCATTGCAACAGTGTCTATTCTGCAATTTGATGGTTTGCTAAAGCTTCAGCATAAAAATGTGAAGTAATGATTCATCATATTTGCTTTCTATATGCTTTAATTTAGTTATTAAAGAAAACATAAACCCATGTAGTTTAAACAGTGTAATTTGTGGAGGCTGAGTGGGTAAAAGTATTTGGTAAACAGAAGAAAACAGTTAATACCATCAAAATTCAGCAATTCTGTAACAGGTCATTGCCAAACCTATCGCAGCAGACAGAGAAATTCAATTGCTAATGAGGTTGCTAGTCTAACTTGCCACTTCAGGATCTAGAGTGAATAGTGAAGATTAGGAAAAACAGAAAATGCTCTGAAATGTGCTATAGAAAATGAAGATTTCTCAATGAATATAATTTACAGAAAAAAAAGTAATAAATATTTAGAAATAGTTTTGTTTTCTATAGTGAAAGACTGCTTTTCTTCCTGTTCTCCCAGGACAGGTTTTGAGCTCAATGGGAGCAAAAAGCTGTTGATTTAGCAAGGATTACAAGACTGATCCTTACATTGTAGAACAGAATTCATCCACCTCAGGAATCATTTCAGACTCTCTCTTTCTGCAAGAATCAGTGCTGAATCAAAAGGCCATTAACTGCTGTAATTTGTATAATCTACCTCTCCTGTGTTGCAAAAAAAATGCATTCAGCTAAGACTATTTAAGCATTTCTTTGCACAGAGGAGTATTGTCAGCATAACTTATATTGCTTTAGCTGAGTTGATATTGCTCCAATTAAGTGCATTCATGCTGTTGTGTTGATGTCCACACAGCATTATACTATAATCTTCCCATTGCAGACAAGGTGTCTGAGCCTCGCTGGCATTGTTGGGAGCTCATTGTGTTGTGGGTCGTTTTTATGATCTCCTGTGGATTACCTCTGGGCGTCTGAAGGAGCGGTGGCTGCAGTGGCCACTTTCTAATCTAAATTCACTTGGAATGTTATCCCGTTTCCAAGCTGTTCTTCCACTTGCATGGCTGAAACGTAGAACCCCACAATACGCCTCCTTTATCTAACAGGAGAACAAGCTGCTTCATGAGAAAGCTGCAGTGGCTGGGGATAACCTTATTTCTCAGTCAGTCTTTAGATTCTGATAATTCTTTGGGAGAAGATTTATAGCTGGATAAAAGAAAGTAATCCATGATGTAGACCGTCTTCATGTTGTAATCTAGCTGAAAAATCACAAAGCCCCAAGTGGAGTTGAAGGGGCAGCTCTGCCACATTTTAAATTTTTGGGCAGCCTTCATTTCTTTGATGTCCTTCGCTGAGAGGCCTGGATGCAGCCACAATGTATGTGCAAAGCTACGAAGCCAGGTTTTTTAGCCTTTGCATCAACTAACCCAAAGTACATGTTCCCCATATGTGGGGCTAACCAGGGAGCAGTGAGGGACCTGGGACAACGTCTTCAGCTTTAATGATAAATTGCTGCAGAAAAAAAATAAAAAAAAATTAAATATTTTATGGAGTCTTTTTTGTTTGTTTGTTTTTTGTTAAATTGAGTAACACTTTGAGAAAATTTTCATTTTATTTTATTTTCACTAGGTAGGAGTGGAAAGATTTATGTAACATTTTAACATTTTAAGTATGTTTTTTGTCACGGTTTCATGGAAATATTATTGAGTTAGTATTTTAAGGTTGTTTTTTTTTTATAGGACTTCTAATTCTTGAAAAGCAAGTAGTCATGGACTTAAGCATCACCTTAAACTGTCACAGAAGATTCAGGAACAACGCTGCCCTCTGTGTCTCTGAAATAAAAGCAAGCGTCCTTTTTTGTTGCCTTTCCTTTCAGCACGAAGGAAGTTTTCTGTAGAGTGTGAGTCATGTAGAGAATGAATGGTACGTTGCACGAGGCCCGTGTGGAGGAGCCAAACTCGGTGTGAAGGAGCAGCGTGTAAGCGGGGCTGTGTGTTCTGAAAGGCGGGCAGTTAGGGATAGGAGTAGTCATGAATGGTGAAGGAGCGGGAATGAGCCAGCTGATTAAACTGATAGGAGGCAAACAGTGCCGTGGAGCCTTTGATGAGTGTCAGAGGTCATCTCCATACAGTTCCCCAAGTCCCCAGGACACACAACCCTGCTGACCTAGTCACTAGATCAGACAAGAGCGTTGAGACTTCATCGGCAAACAACAGCCTAACAGATTTAGATAACTGATAGGCTACTAAGCAAAAAAGGAGTGAAGGAGAAACAGCTTGTCAAGAGGGGAGAGAAGGAAAAAGTAGTTCGAAAAATGTCTACTTTTGTGTCTAAGCAGCAGTTCCAGGATGTATGAGAAACTCAAGGTAAACATCATTGACATAAAGGTGCCCAAACTCCTGCAAATTGGTCAAGTCTGTATTCATGCTAATTCTTCATCTGCTAAAGAATTTATGGCATTTTAGGTATTTCTTTAGCTGTCTGGGGGGGTTCAGTATTTACATACCATTTTAAAATGAATGAAGTGTCAACCTAAAAATATAGTCAGCTGCACTGTAGGCACTCTTCCACCCTTTTACCCTTATTTTGTAGGGCTGTTTTGCTTTGTGTTTCACAGAACAGATGAAATCTACCTCCAAGCAGATGTTATGCAGAGATACCAGCTTAGATTGCTAAAGAAATATAGCTGTATTAGTAAAGCACTGGGCCAAGCTAAGCTCCATCTGTCAGAACGCTTAGCTATTTTGAACCCAAAATCACACTGATATGCCTGCACTGTTTTTTGGTATGACAAAAAAGTGTTTAGCATAAATGCTCCTTGACACTTCAGTAACCTCAGAGTTTGTGCCTTTCCATGTGTTTGTGCAACAGTCAATGGAATGCTCACCTGTTTGGGCTGGTTCTGATATGACCACAATAATGAATATATCTGATCTCTAAAGTTCACTATCACCAAAAAGTGATAGAAAACAATGGCAACTTATTTGTGTTTTAAAAGACATCTGATATATTTTACTGATGTGTACTGTGTATAAATAATGGTGTCAAGGGCTACGTGAGATGTCGTAGGATACCTGAGACATTCACATCAGGCTGGCAGACATGACATGGGACCTGTGCAATACCCACATTCTTCTGGTAGAGTGACTGAATGCCAGAAAAGATGCTCTGTATCATTCTGGGTGATATTAGGAACCTGTTTTGGGTAACCTAGTCATCGGGGCAGGCAGGTTGTCTGCCTCTTCTTTTCAGCATGGTATTGCTAGCACAACTGAGAGTAGAAGGTCCACTCAGGTGGCATGAGCTACCTCTCTCTCCCCCGTGAGCTGACATGCTGCAAACCAGATGTGAGCTGGAAACCATTTAGACAGGTTTGGGTCTTGCTGACAGGTACCGTGATGCTGAGAAGCAGAACTTATTCACTTGGGCACACAGCACTGAGCTAGTGCATCTAAATGGCTTCCAGAGTACAGCTGGCTTTCCAGCAAGTCTAGCTGGCAATTGTTTGCATGTGGCAATGTGGTTGGGCCCTAAGAAGAGAAGATTGGTCCAGGCTCTGTTCCGCTTTGTGTGTTGCCATCAGAATCATTCAGTGAGCTCACGTAGCAGACTGTGATCGTGCCTGAGCCAGGAGGAACTGGACTTGCACAAACTCAGCTGGAGCTCATCAGGGTCGGTAGCAAGAAATCAGAAATTCTGATGTATAAATCGAGAATAGCTGAAACAGATACGTGGCAAGAAAATGAATGGGATCCTTCTTACATCTTGTCTTTATAATGTAAGACAATATGTAAGAGGAAAATTTGCAAAATGTTATGAGTGAAATTAAATTGTACAGATGAGATACAGAAGTTACCCTGCACAGTCCTTCCATTCACCATCACAGATAAAGTAATTCTTCAGAAGCTGATGTGGTGTGTTTAGTTAAACAAATTCCCTTAGAGACACAACTGACTATTTTTAAACTGAGCACTCACAGTAACAATTACCTGCGTTCTCAATGTCCATGAGCCTCAATAAACAGCCCATGGATTTATGTCTTAGTGAGAACCAACCTATTAGTTTCAGCCATAAATCTCATGTGCCTTGTGTGCAAAGTGAATTTTAATAAAAATCATATAAGGAGCCAGACTTGCTAGGCAGGGTTTCACATGGCTGCCAACATTTGAAAACAATTAATAGAGACCTTTGGGGGGAGGGTAAGTAGAACCATGTCTTTAGCTCCTGTTGAAATACAGTGGACTCAGTGAACTTGCCTGAAGGACAGAATAAAGAGGGTTTTTTCCATTAAAAAAAAAAAAGAAAAAAGAAATGGAGGCCATCACTTCTAAATAAGGGCAGAAGGAATGGAAAGAGTCATTCCTTTGGGTCTGCAATCTCATCCTCTCTGACACCCTGCTGCCAGGGAAATGGCAATAAGTATCTTAAAATTAAGCAGCAAAATAAAATAAATATACATCTGTGCTCCTGGGTCTGAAAATAGATTCTGTCCCCTCATGAACAGAAGTAGCACATGGGTTCAGGTTCAAGCCCCTCACCTTCCGTGCTCCTCGTGCACTCCCTGTCTGAAAGCACAGAATGTATCTTGTTTTGTCCAAAAGAGAGTCCAGAAGACCAAGCCAGGAGTCACTGCTCATTTTTATTCTAGTGGCCATATTAGTTTTATAAGCAAATAGTTCAGGCATAGAAAAATAAACAGGAAGAGTTCAAAGAGAAAAGGTTAGGTCTCGAGCCTGGGATGCTTTGTACTGTCTCCGCGGTGCTGAGGGCGGAAAGGTTGCTCTAAAGGGGAGACCGGGGATTTCTGTAACATGCAAGGAGCCTCCCAGGGTCTCGGTGTTGTGTCTGCCCAGTCCATATAGGACTAGTTCAGCTGTTGTAAATTAACCCAACTCGCAGGCTATAATATTCTGCAGAATGGATGTCTTATCACCAGGCTGGTAAAGGACCTCAGGATAGAAAAGTACCGCTTATACCAAGTTTTAACTAAACACAGCTGAGGGCAGGTCCACTTCATGTCTAACACCAATAAATATGTAGGCTTGGTCCAGGTAGGGAACTCTGGCAGCGATAAGGGGATGGCTACACTCTACCTGACTGCTTTTAAGAAACACACGACATATGTTTTGAGTTAGTGAAATGGCATGTACCAGTATGTATGTGTCTGTGCTGCTACTCCCACATGTTTAAATCTAGGTTGGGATGGTTATAATAAAATTAAAATTGTAATTTCAGATGGAGTCAATCTCTTCCCTTCTTGATGGAAGAAAGTGATTGGCACTGGTTTTATGGACAATTTTCTTAAGCCATCAGGGTGTGGATCCCGTTATCCACTGGTGTGTATATATACATGTTACACTGAGAACACTGAAGCCTGAGTAAAATATTCAGGAGTAAAAAGCTTGAACCTAAGCGGATTAAATCTGAGCCAGCTACACCATGTCCAAACACAAAGATCCAAGTCCATCTAGTGTGTCACTGTGGCTACGGATATTGTTTAGACAGTCAAAAAGTACCTTAAATTTAGACAGTCCCACTCAGAATATAGGAAGAAGGATCAAGCTGGCTTCCTCCCCACCTAACTCTTCTGTGATAGTTTCCTGTTCTTTTAGGAGTGTGATAGGGTATTTGGTTGACTTTGATATTTCAAATAGTTGCAATGAAGACGTCTTTACATCTTAAAGCTGTTTGAGGATTAATTTGGCATATATAGAAAACCTGTACTCTTCCTTGATAAGGAAATACTAAATACTAGTTTCTGCCTTCAGACATGGGTACACCGAGCTGGTTTTACTTGCTGCCAGCCTGGTATATGTAATTAAGCTCAAACTGGATTGGTGTACTGCAGATTGGTGGGCACAAGGAAGGCAGTGGGAGCAGAATGGCCAAAGCAGTAAGAAACCCTAAAGATCAGAGTTGAGAATTGAATCCCACTTGTGTCCCAGTCCAGGGTTTGCTTTGTTTTGTAATATGTACTATTAGCCTATTAAAAGCTTGATTTAAAAAAAAAAAAAAAAAAAAAGAGGGAGGTGTCTTTCCATTTACTTCTGTGGTCTTTTGGACTGGGAGTCTTTCTTTTGGACTGGGAGTCTTTCGCTATCTTGCAGTAAATGCTCAGGTATAAGCTGTAGTTTAATGTTCCTTTTCTTGCCTCTGGAGATCCTACAGAAACTGCTCAAATTACCCAAGAGGGTTGTGATAGTATATTGTTTTCTTGGACTTAACTTTGTGTAATTACACACAGGTAATCCTGGTTTATTTCTGTTATCCCTTAATTGAGCTATAAGATTTTTTTAAGCTCAAAAAAATGCCACAAGCTTTTTAAGGGCTCTAAATTAAAATGCAACAACCTGAAAAAAGAACCCTCCCCGGTTAATGCTATTGACAGATAATCTACCAAATTTAATTGTAAAAGAAGTGTGGGGTTTTTAATTACAAAATTCCAAAGAGATCCATCAGAGAAACCTATATGGATTTTATTTTATTTTATTTTATTTTATTTTATCTTATTTTATTTTATTTTATTTTATTTTATTTTATTTTATTTTATTTTATTTTATTTTATTTTATTTTATTTTATTTTAATTTTCAATTGCCCTGGAGTGCTGTGTCTCTATTTTCTAACTCTCTGCCTGAGGTATGCTTTTATGAGCAAAGTGTCAAAACCCTGCAAGCAGAGGTTCATAACAGAAATCCTGACAGATCTGTAGCTTCATGGGTGGGCGCAGCTCTAGCAATTGCATCTTTAAAGGTCTTATTCACCCTATCATTGCTGTACCAGTGGCACCTGTTAGCTGCACTGCTGCAGTCTCTCACTGTTTCCATTATAAACCTCTCTTTTCATGAGTTCATTTCTTGGCTAATAAAAGTTTCCTCACAGCTGAAACTTGGCTGAAAGAGACTTTGCCTGGGAACAATTATGATTAATATTTTTTTAATATAAATTTCCTTTTAAAAATCTTTCTGTTGTTTTTAAATTAAAAGAGAGAAAGGTTTACAGAGTTCAGATGCCTACTCTGTGGGTATACGACCAGGTCTGGTGGCCCCATTTGCAATTAGATGCTAGCTAAAAATTAAGGGATGGGATTGTTCCGTGGGTGACACGGCACAGAACTAACTGTACTGCTGTCAGCTGAAGAAAGGGGTGATGGCAAACTGCACAGAAGGTTGCTCCTGCTTACTTGGATGACACCAGTTCCTCTCAAGAGTGCAGACTTTTTGGGGATAAGTAGACCCAGGAATTTAAGTACATGAAGAGCACAATGGCAATAGGTTCTGCCTCTCAGAACTGAGCTGTGGGCACTAAGTTGCTAGAAGAGAGCAACTTAAAGCAGCCTGAAGAGTGTAACTTTTGCATGTGGAGCCCACCAGGTGCACCCGTGTTTTCACTCAACGGGTAATATCAAACAGGCCCGAGGACAAAGTGCGTCCTGCCTTCTTATCACACATTACTCAGGGTTTGCTGATCTGTTTTTCCCCTGCTGTTCCCACGTATCCTTATCATATACTGAGTTTCCAGCAGCCCCTTTCTCCCACCAGCACAATGACTTCCTCTCCTCCCCCTGCCGCCCAGCACTGGGAGAAGGCAGCCCAGATCCCAGCTCCCAGCTGTGTGTGCTGGTGACAAAGCTCCTACATCCAGTATTTCTCATACCCTTGTGGAAGAAAAGTGTGCTCTCTGGGCAGGAGGGTGTTCTCACATTCAATTGTTGACTGATGCAGAGTGTGTTGGGAAAACAGTATCTCCTCCCTCTCTCCAAGTAATTCTGAGCTAGAGCGTAAATACGGGGCTGAAATATTTAGCGATATTGATGAGCTCTTTGTTCCAGACAGAAAGCGATATGGAAATTAGTACATTCCTTCAAATCCATAAGGCCCAGATCCCCACCAAAGAATTTTGGACAAAGATACTTTGCTGTAATCAGAAAATTACCCCAATTTGAACTGGGGTATGTGAAGAAAGTCTCTGATGTTGCCTTCTCATTACTTTTTAATTATTTTTTTTTATTAAAAAGAAACCAAGTATCAAGTAAGTAAAGGTCAAAGCATCAGGTTTATATTTTTACAGCAGTGGAGGTAATATAGTATTTCCGTTTACACATTTTCTGGTAAGTATCTCATGGGCACACTTTCTGCCCATCCGTACTGCTGCATCCATCCCCAGTGCAGGTACATCCTCAGAGGCAGCAGTTGCTCTCTAACTGCCAACTGGGGTGGCAGTTAGGGTGCTTGGGCAGGGGCTGTGAAGAAGCTCACACGCATACTGTAGTCAGGATCTGCCCTGGTCATCCCAAACACTGGCCAGAGAGCTGCTCTCCATTTCTCTCTGTGCTTGGTTTATACCACATGGAGCATGCGAGGCTAAATCACTCAGGTGAGAGGTGCAGTACTGATTTCAGATCCTTTCCAGCCCTCATTAAGGGCTGGAAACGAGGTCAATTCAAACATATTTGAAACGAGGTCTCAGACACAAAGCACAAGTTAGCTCTCCCTGCCCAACTGGAGTTATCCTACTTGCTATTTAAGAAAGAGAGGGTGAATAACTCTCTTGCAAGACAACGATGATGCTTTTCCAGGAAGTGGGATACCCAGTCTCTCCTCAAATGTCAGGTTAAGTGCATACTCAAACACAGCATAGCATCCTGGGCTGCAGGATCCTGCGCGGCTGGGCAAGGAGAGGTCTTAGAGGATGCAAGAAACCAAATTCCCCTGACATCCCCTTGCTTCCAAACCATGGACCTCACCTACCTACAGCACCTCGACTTTGCCCTCAGTGATGATGTTGTTCCTTTGCTTTTCTTGCTGAGTCCTGAAATGCTGTGCATCAACTGTAGCCATTTGGCAAAGAAGGAAACTCAGCTTTCCTGGGTATTATTTTGACAAAGAAAAAGGTAGATGCCAATTTTCCTCCCATCTTCTTTCTTATCCTCTTTCCTCCTCCCTGTTCACTGTAAACTGAAAAAACAAGCCCAGGCAAACCCTGCTCCAGCAGTCTGGCCTCAGCTCCCATGTGCCCTCTCGAATAAACTCCTTCTCTGCCAAGGTTTCCCCATTGCTAAAATGAAGATTAAGTGCATCATAGGAGAAATTGTAGTCTACATCCAGAAGAATTTGTTAATTTTTGCTACCTGGTGTGTAAAAACGTAATTTGCATATTGCAGTTTTCTTGAAGGAAAGGGGCTGACTCCTACAATGCCTGGAAGAAAGACCAGCATTTTATAAAAATTTTACCAAATGAGATCTTCTTCCTCTTATCCAGAATCTGCTGTTCCACCATTATGGACATGGACTTCCTCAGACCTGCCTGTGATTTACAGCTCAGGCCCGTGGAGCAAGAGGAATCAGGCCCAGGGACTTCAGATCACACTATTTTTAACCACCAACAATTAGATGCTATGCAGTTAACTAACAACAGCATGAAAAAAACCTAAGAGGAATTGTAAATATATCCTAATAATTGTATTGCAGAATAGGATTTATAATTACTAAATGTGTGATAACTGCTTCCTAAATGCCCATGCTCTTTAAACAACCTAATTTATAATTTAAAAAGCTGACAACTCTTAAAGTGTTTTATTTTATCTTGTCTGAAATAATTGAAGAGTAAGTTATTGAAAACCTTTATTTTTCATTAGCCTTAAATTCAGCTACAATTAATGTGCCCAATTTGATTATAAACTGCACAAATTAAACAATAAAGAGCTGTCTAATGAGAAATTAATTATGAGGAACAGAAGAGGAGCTGGGCTGGATAAAAGCAATAAGTTATGGCCTATGGCAGGATGTGTCAGGTTTTAAAGGAGACAAAGGGCTTTTTCCTCAATGTGTGCCAGTGCTGATAGGGCTCATCACAGATCAGTAGATCCAGAAGCCATAACAGCACGGTAATTGAAACTGCCAAAATCAATAGTGCTGACAACCTTAATTAAATTAAATATGTCTCTGATGAGCTCAAACAGCATGGCAGCGGACCACTTGACCCTTTCTCGGAGCCCCGCTTGATAGAGTGCAGCGTGTGGCGTGATGGATTTCACCCCCGAGGACCGCTGGAGCCCTCACGCTACTGTAGGAAATTGCTCCAGGAGCCATGGTCTCCCCGGCGCAACCGTGGCTTTGACTCCAAAGCCCAGCCCGGAGTTTGTCGCCTGTTCCTGCTTCTGTTTCTCCTGGGAGGCGCGGGGGGCTACTCTGCTGAGCTCGGCCCTGGGGAACTCTGTCATCGTGTCAGCTTTCCGCCCTCCTCCCGGCAAAAAATAACAGTTTTGTTTGCTAAACAGGCAGACGACTTCCAGCACAGCCGCCTGGCCGAGGGGCAGTTCCGACTGCCCTTTTATTACAAGCAGCGTAGCCGGGAGATCCAGTTGGAGTTGGATCCAATTCAGGCAGGGTTTTTAGGATTTTGTCTGTTTAAAAATAAAAGGAGATCAGGTTGAGACACGCTAGAATTGTCTGAAAGATCGTCATGGGACTGTAAGAGAGGGAGAAAGAGCTATAACTGGACAGGAGACAAAGCAAAAGCCTCGTCTCTTAAACCACAGGCTGGAATCTCAGCTCAGCTGTACAGTCAGCAGTTGTTTTTCTCACTAGGAAATTACATGAGTAAATATTTTTGCAGAATGCTGTTCTCTTCAGCACGTAGGGGCTGACTTCCTAAACAACAAGAAATAATTGCACCTCTAAGTTTTCAGAATGTTTATGTCAGCATTAACAAACTGTTCCTTCATTATAAGCCTGTCAAAGATCAGAGGCTTAGATTATTGAAGCAGATTCCTTTCAAATGCTGAAGTTGTTGCTGTGACAACTGGGGGAGAGAAGAGATTGTTGGAGGTGGACAAAATGTGAATTTTCCGTACCAAAAGGGTCTAAATAATCCGCCTCCCTGTTTAGAAAAATGCCTCAATCACAGTAAACACCCTGCAGCTAAACACAGAGGGCTCAGAAAGGTAAAATCTAACATTGCACCTAAAAACCTCTGGGTTTAAATCACACTGTTGAGCTTCATACGTATATAAATTAGGCTAATCTTAAAGAAATGTGATCCAGATACTGTAATTCTGTTCCATGTATAACATTTTATGAAAGACACCTATTCAATATATTTTGGAGCATTGCTGGGAGCTCGGGCAGAAATTTATGATACTGGAAAAATTATACAAAAGACGATGTCCTTGAATCACGAGGAGGCCCTCCCTCGCAGTGCGGTTTATGGCATTGCTAATTTAAATATGGTTCTGTGTCAGGCAAACTGTTTTATAGCAGCCTCTTTAATCCAGCCTTGAAAACTTTGTAATCTAGTGCAGATGAAAGCAGTTTGCAGACGGTGGGAGGAGAGATTGCATTTGGATTTTAGAAATGGCTCGGCTTAACTTTTCCTTTTTATTCCTTTTCCATTTCCTTTTTTTCCCTTTTCCTTTTTTTTTTTTTCTTCTCCCTCTGTTTCCCTTGTCTGTCCCTTTCTCCTTCCCATTCCCTCTCCCTTTCCTTTCCTCTTAACTTTTTTCCCCTCGAGTTAAACTGAAAGTAAAACCAACCTTTTTATGCTCTAAGTGCTGAGTATTGTTTCCATTATTATTAGTGGAGACTTATAACACTGTAGGGGTCAGATAGATGCCAAACTCCCCATAAAAATCTGTAGGGGTTAATACCTCTGCCTTTGAAAACTACCCACCTTCTAGTGACGGCATCAAATAATAACAAATTATTTGTAAAGTAATATCAGTAAAAAAAATGTTTATAACAGTGTCAGCAGTAAGCAGTGCCTTTACCCTGACTTCTCAAAGACAGGCTGAGGAGCCTTTTTGCCTGTGGTGGTGCTGTTAACATTGCTAGGCTATGAAAGGAGAAAAGAGCTTCTAGAAGAAAAGGGACATCCCCAGAGGGTGCAATGGAGCAGAAACTTCTCATACACACTGTGAGAGCTGTGACTGCAGCTCTAGAAGGATAGCAGAGTGGAAAGCAGATTTTTTCCAGTGCCCTGACAGCCGAGGGGGGCTGACAGCACTGAAGTACAGATCCTGCTTGAGTGTCTCCTTCACCCTCCATGGCAGTGCTGGTTTTTTGGCCAGCTGGACTCGTTATCCGCCTTCTGCCTGAAGTCCACGCTGCCAGCCTCATACCGTCCCTTAGGGCTCTCGGCATTTTCTGTCTCCTCCGGTTTAGCTTTCTTTTCACCACCCTTTCCCCATTGCATCTATGCTCCAGTAGATGCCCCACCGTACCATGTGGTGTGTGTGAGGCCGCTGACCCCTTTGCTGAAGAGGCTGCTGGTGGGATGCACACACGCAGTGAAGAGAGGGGGAACAAACGCAGCCAGCACAACCCCTCGTCTCCCCAGCATTACTGGGGATGGAAGCCAGTAGAGTTTCCCTGCCTGAAAAACAATTTACCCAGGCAGGACACTTGGGATACGTGGCTTTTGGCACACCGACATAACGCATGGGAGGAGGGCGAGGAGCTGCCACACTCACCGGTGGCTTTTACCCCAGCCCCTCTGCAAGGGGACAGGTTCTCTTGGTGGAAGAGGCTTGGTGGAAAGATCTGAAGGAGTCTGCCCTGTGCCCCAACATTATGCATTCCACTGCACCGGACCCCACGTGTCCCTGAGCGATCTCAGCCACCCCTTCCTTTGGATGCAGTGAGAAACCCAGCCCTTTGGACACAGTAAGAGTGGTTTAAGCAGGGAGAGGAGGCTGCTGGATATTTCTGGAAGGACCTGTGGAGTTAGCAGAAGTCTCAATGCTCGGATTGGAGAACAGTGTCAATTTTGCATTTTTCTGGAAGGTCTGAGCTGACATAACAGAAAGTTAAAAGCTTTGTCCTTCAGGCTTTGTGCTTTTCGTTTCTCCTAGCAGTACATCTGTAGCAAGCCAAGCATTCAAAGCTCACGCTTGTTGGGAAAACAGTTTAGAATAAGTGATTCTTAATCTGCTTATTCAAGATAGAGATACACTCTGGAGCCAAACTTTTCTGAATGTTCTGTTATTTTTGGCCAACCATACTATATCTCCCTAATCTTAGAGAACCCAAAGTATTTACTTGTTGCCAAAGAAACACTTTATGTTTAGGAGAGATCTGATTAGCTACAGGCATCTTCATCATTCAGTTTTCAACCCTCATTCTGTCCCATGGTAGCTGACCTCTAAGTGACCACAGAGGGTGGCCCTTGACACCGAGATCAGAATACATAAACCACCTAATTGAAAACAAAAAAGAGGAGCAACATAAAGGTTTTGAAATTAATCTCAGTTTGCATATTCTACTAATAATTTGGCCTTTATTTCCTGCATTGTTCTCTGTACTCTGAAGCTTCTGACTAATCTCGAGTGATGTGTCTGAGTTAGTCTTGTGTCACCAGCCTTTGCCGTGGGGAAGAAAACTAAGATAGCAAGACAGATAGCTCGGAAGGAGCAATTTGTATAAGGAGGAGAACTGCATTGATCATGTCATAGCTTTAATACCAGTAGCAGGCAGAAAAGATTCTCATTTTCATAAAAGAGCTTTGGCTTGAATAACTGTTGAGCGTAAAAGCCACATAAAGTACTTTCCAAGCAGTATAGTCTCAAGAAAAAAAACAAAGAAAGAAGAAAAATAGAGTCATAAAACGATAGAATGGTTTGGGTTGGAAGGGACTTTAAAGATAATCCACTTCCACCCCTGCTGCCTTGGGCAGGGACACCTCCCCCTGGACCAGTTTACTCAAAGCTTCAACCAGCCTGGTCTTGAATGCTTCGAGGGATGAGGCATCCACAATTTCTCTGGGCAACCTGTTTCAGTGCATCACCACCCTCACAGGAAAGAATTTCTTCCTAGTATCCAATCTAAATCTCCCCTCTTTTGGTTCAAAACCATTGAACCTCCTCCTATCTCTCTACTCCCTAATAAAGAGTCTCTCCCCTTCTTCCTGCAGGCCCCCTTTATGTACTGGAAAGCTGCTATAAGGTCTCCCTGGAGCCTTCTCCAGGCTGAACAACCCCAACTCTCACAACCTGTCTTCACAGGAGAAGTGCTCCATCCCTCTGATCATCTTTGTGGCCCTCTGCTAGACTCATTCCAACAGGTCCTTCCTGTGCTGAGGGCTCCAGAACTGGACGCAGTGCTGTATCTCTTTAAAAGGGTGCATGGAAAATCTTTTACATCGTATAGATAGGGATGACTTTCCTGCTTGGCTAAAAAAGAAGACACTGTGAGGACTGTAGTCCCAGGTCATGGCACTAAGGCGAATGCAGGTGTATTGTTGCACATCCCATTTCATAACTACCCTGGGTGCAACTGGCCTTGTCGAAGTCACTTCATGGACCCAAAACCTCCACTCTGCCTTGACATTAGCAAAATCTGAGCAATGGCTAGTGGCTGGTGTCTCAGCTGTTGTTTACGGTACTGACTTCTGTCACCCTATGTTGACTGTTGTATTTATCTTACCCATGAGGCTGCAATCTAGGTATATATGTTTCATGCTCTTCTTGTACAGGACCAAGTTCCTAAATTACTGACCTTCAAATCAGAACTTTCTATTTTTTTGGTCAGTGTTTGAATGTATTCAGGTTTTGGGTACAGTTACGTGGAAAGTGAAAACTTCTGCACAGGGCTCAATCATCAAATATAATCAGTCATTAACTTTCCACTTCAAGAAAAATTTGGCTTGAAATACAGTTTTAGGTGCTGACAGAAAATCATGTAGTTGGAAGAGTGATCTTGCAGTCTTACACAGCTGAAAAAGTGCTTGCACCTCACATACCGTATGTCATCAAGGTGAGTTCATTTTAAATACCCACAACTCCTCTGCCTATGTCTAATATTTTGCATTTTTCATGTGTTCCAACATCATTAAAAATTAATATCACTGGGCCAGAAACCTTCAAGCGATTCTAAGATTGTTGAGTACATTATTAGGGACTGCTTATTTGAGAAGTTGGTCTGTACTTAACATCTTCCTGGCTACAAAGGGAGCAAGAAGTCCAGCATCATCTAGGCCATGTATGACACATGCATTCCAGGCACTTTGGTAATTTTTGCATTTGGAGGTTTTTTATAAAATTTCCAGTTTTTCACAAACCACAGTTTTATTACTAGCTTCCCAAAGCTAGTATCACCTTAAAGTTGTTAGCACCTTAAAAAGTTTTTTAGTACTTTCCATTTCCCACCAGGTTGTCCTGAGGTACCACATGGAACAGCAAACAAGACAGCAGTCCTGTAGACACTCAGAGTACAGGAGACTCTTTGCTTCCACTCCTGAAACCTTGAATTTGCAGCAGGACAGTACAGGTAGGGTCAGGGAGTGAAGAAAAATGTGTGGCTGTGAATAGACTAGACTAGACTAGACTAGACTAGAATACTGGTCAATGACCTGCTGCCTGCTGGACTGCAGCTTTCTTGGGAAACATGAAGAGCTGCTGGGGTTCTCAGCTCGGCACTGGTCCTGTGACACCCCCTTGGCTCTGAGGTGAGAGCAGAGGGACACCTGGCAGGAGGGAAGCTGGGACCGTTGGTCTTTTCTTGTGACACTGTGGGTATCAAATCGATGAAGACGGCAGGAGAGCTGTGTGCCCTGGAAGGTGTCTCTGAGCTCAGAACTATGACTAGACCCTTGCATAAACTGTACAGTGGGGTATCAAAACCAATGCTGCAAAGTTAAATATTTCATTACTTACATGAACAAGAACAGAATGTTCCCGCATATAATTTTGCCAGACTTTTTTTCTGTAAAAAAGATCACAGTTACTGCATTTTGCTGCAGAACACCACAATGTTTGATTATTCATTTGTTTTGTTGCTCAATGATGGAAGACACTATTTGCCTTTTTCAAAGAGCAGAAATGAAACACTTTTTGTAGATTTCTTACTTTTCTGCTTTGAATTTGCTAAATAGAAATGGCAGGATTATTAATGGTCTGCTGTTATTGGTAAGACATGCTTTTGTTTTACTGTCTCTAATTAAAGCTTATTATTGTCTTCAGGTTTGTCTGCATATGGATGCAGTTAAATAATGTCACTTTTGTCCTTTCATTCATTTTGATTTAAATTCTAGAAACTTTTGATACCCTGATAGTGTCTTTTGACAACACAGAAATGTAATGAACTGTGAATGCCCTGAAGCACAGACCTTCAAAATTTAGAATAACATGAGTTCACACTGAAGGACATTTTATTGCCTTATTATTATACTATTATGGGAAATAGTCTTAGGAGGAATGGGAATATTAAGAAATTATTGTTCATTTAAGTCATAGGTCAAATCAGAGACCTTATTGCAAATGTATAGAAATTATTTTTACAGCTCCTGGAAGGTTAGATGGAGTTCAAGGCCAAGCATTCTACAACTGAGAAAGGTCAAATTATACATATGATAATACTTGGTGACAACAAAGCCAAAGGTCAAGTCTGAGGCATTATTGTGGCACGTACAGAGAAAATTGCCATTCAGATATCATATGGCATTCCTGCTGGCTCCGGGGCCAGATTCTCATCTCGGCTCTGGTGTTGTAGAATGAATGATCCCGTTTATGCACCTGTGCATTTAAAAGACTGGTTTTACTCTTGAATCTTTAGCCATAGTTCAATGAAGTTTCCAGTAGAGAAGGTAAACAAGTTCCCCTTGATGCTCTGCCATTTCCATATTTTAAGATGTGTACACTTCTCAGTAGATAAATCAGCCCCAAGAATTTCCTTTTTGTTATTACAATATTTATGCATCCTGCATTCCTAGACAAAAAATAACCAAAGCACACTCTTGTAAAATCTATGTAGCTATTATGAAAATCATGCATTGTAAGTTACAGGGAAAATACAGATAAACTTAGATACTTTTTGTTGTGCATTTCAGACAACCAATATTTTTGATATGCTGCAAACTATTTTCTGCCTGCTATCAAGAGTGAAACTTTTAAGTATACTCATTTTGAAATGGTTTTAATTTAGAGTTTGCTGCCTTGGATAAAGGGAAGAATAAACAAATGGTTTTTAAAAGCATTTTTTCTCATGAGTTGTTTAGGATCTTCTGAAAGTAGCCCACTCAATTAACTTGTTGGAGAGTTTAAGGAGCAAGTTCAGCCTTTTGAGCAAACTTACTTTTGTTGTGAAAATGTAGAGTGTCAGCATAGGTCCTCCCCAAACCAAAAAGAGAAAATATTAATGTTTAAGAGTTATGCATAAAGGAAATGACTATTTAGAAGCGTATTCAGACAGCAGGATAACCTGTATAACTGTCTAATATACTGTTCTTGATAATTGGAAGTAATATAGTGATATTTCTACTGAAAGAGTTAATAATGGCCCAGAACTGTAATGCAACAACAACAAATGTCTGTGTATGCTGCTTCTTTTTCATCCCATTCTGTGCATGATACTACAATACCAGTGCTTAATAATGCTAATAATGCTAATAGTAATAATAAGACAATGCAAAAAAATGTTTCTGTTAAAAAGAAACTGATTCTGTATTAATTATCTTGTCATTTGTTCAAAGGTATTTCTCATTAGACTGAGGAGAGTCTCAATGAAACAGCTAAAGACAGAAAAATTCCATTGCAAGAAAAATGTGACATTTTACTTCATGTCTGATTGAATGTGTGTCCTTGCAGGGATAATATTCCTTAAAATTGCTAAGCAAAACTGTATATTCAGCATTAGTTAAAAAATAGTGCCTGCTGGACACTGCACGTGAACATGATATGGATACAGAAAAAACAAAGCTGCTATTTTTGATGTATGCATATTTACACATATGCACAAACATGCAATTGATGTCAATGTCTGACATGACAATGAGCTACTTGCTTTATTTTTAGTCATTGTATTAATAATAACATTCTCTTGACCAGAAACGGGAAATCATTTGCTAATAATGAAAACAAAAAAAAAATAGTAATTACTAAAGTTGAATCCAATATTGTGGATTGTGAGCGAATTGACTTGGGTGTCCCAGCAAATGCTATTGGATGTCAGGCACTGGTTTCTGCCCTCGCTGTGGCTTCACCAGGACCCGTGGCATAGTATGCCAGCAGACCAGGTGCCAGCAGACTGGCCCATCTTATTTAATATTTAGCTGCAGTATCTGTTGAGTGATATTATTTTCTGTTCCGTCCTCTGTGAGTATTTTTCCAATCCATTACAAAGCATCAGCTGGTCCCTGTATTCTTGTGGCACTGTATTCATAGCATGGTGCTACAAACAACTCAGTGCTTGACCATGTTCTTCACCAGTCATTGCTGGAGAAACACCCCAAGCAGTGGGCCTGCGTCTGGTGGTGATGCCATGCTTTGCTGGACACAAAGATCACATTCAGCTGAGATGTGAAGATTATTAAAGATCCCAAGGATTTTTATTTTTCCTAGAGGAGCAAGGCTTGGATATGATTATCTATTCAAATTTCAACTCTGCCCCCAAAAATGCTCTTCAAGTTTCAATTGAATCTTTCAGCCATCCTCTCCCTCAATTCCGGGTCCAAACCAGTGCATATATTGCTCTCGACTGTTACCTGATGTCAGCATCATCCTCTCTCTTAACCTGTCGTCCAGGATGGCTCAGAAACAGAGAGTGAGGAGAACAGGGGAGACAAACCAATCCGAAGACCCTGCTTCCCCCTGGGGCAGAGCAGCTGTCCCCTCCTAGGGACAACCAGGATGCTCATTCCTCGTGGCCCTTGGCATGCAGGGGGCAAAGCAGGACAGCAGGACAGCAGGGTGGCTGGTGAGCATGGCCATGGTGAGAAGCTCTTGCAAGACACCTGTGCCTGGTGGGGCTCAGGTGAGGGTTTCCCTTTCCCCCCTCCCAGTCATCCCTGCGGCCACACTGGCACAGCTGTTTGTACAGCTGCATGGCCAGCCAGATGGGAGAAGGGATTCTGGCTGGAAAGAAAAACACATTGCTTTTTGCAGGGTGTTTTAACTGCTTCTATTTTATTTTTTTTTCTTTTCCCCAGCTGGATCAATTCCCTGATCCAGCTGGTGGGGCAGGCATGGAGACCTGGGCTTGGGCAGCTGTGGTACACCAGGACGGGTGAGCTAACAGCCTCTGCCCTAAGCTCTTTGTACCACTGGAGATAGATACACTCATGGGGCTGATGCTGCCGTTTGATAAGCAGTTATATCAACACTCGGGAAAGCAATCACCTGCGTCATGACTTCTTTTTTTTCCCATCTGAGCATTTCCAGCTCCTGCTGCTGCCCATGCAAGCTGGTGCTCACCCAGCCAAGCAGGCAAGGGGAGAAGCAGGCTGGCTAACGCACTGGGGTGAAAAACGTCCCTTATCCCGTGGGATCTTCCTCTGCCAGGTCAGGTTCGCTAATCCTCTTCTTGGCAGAGCTGTACAAACCTGTTCCCCGGCAGCGGGGTGGGCAGCACAGGGAAGGTGAGGAAGTACTAGGTTTCTGCCTGCCGTTCCCTACCAGATGTGTGAACTAGAAATAATGGGGATTACTAAAACTATGAGGATACTGACTACTGGCCAGTATCATGCAGTGTTTTCAAAGGTTCCCCTCTTCTGCAAAGACTTGGGACCGACAAAATGCTTTAGCGCTGCTCTCCTGTGGTGTTTGAGATGTTTGATCTGCTGCCCCCATCTCTGGGAAGAGATGGGGATGAGGAGGGTGTGGTGTGAAGAATGTTTCTGTGTCGGTGTGGGCAGCTGGTTTCATGGCAAGTAACAGCCCTTCCCATGGTGAGCAGCTGTCCTTCCCATGTGGAACATGACCTGTGCCCTTCACAGGAGCATCAGCAGGGCCAATCTGCCTCCCTCACACAGCAGCACCAACAAAACCAGTGTCTGACTGTCCTCCACATGCTGCTGCCTTACTAAATTGCCTGTTTTGCCTAAACTTAAAGCCACCACTTTCATATGTAATACTTTCAGGCATCAGTTGTGAAGAATATTCTCTCTCAAATAAGCCTAGCTACTTATTTCACAGCCAGCCTGGTGGTTTTGCGACTGGTTCCACTGGTCTGAAAGCCCAGGGAGCAAGCTAACCTCTGTCCCACCTTGCCCATGGACAGGAAGCTGTGGGAGACATCTCATAATGCAAGTTTATTCTCTGACAGTGAAACCAGCTGAAATCAGTGCAGGGTTTGAAACACGTTTAGATGAAATCCAAATCAAACCCAGAAAGAGCTTTGCTTCTCAAGTCTCAGGGAGAGTTTACAAGGCTGATAGTTACAAAATATCATATGATATCCGACCTTACCCAGTATTTAGCATTTTCAGCCTCCTTTGAAGATAGTGACTGGAAAACACATTTATGGTGTTTTTTTAAAGAATTGTTAATTATTATTAAGTTTTGAATAACCTGGTCCAGTGGGAGGTGTCCCTGCCTGTGGCAGGGGGGTTGGAACTCAATGATCTTTAAAGTCCCTTCCAACTCTAACCATTCTATGATTCTACAATCATTCCCAGATAGGGCTGGGATGCTGGCCTAAGACAGGTAGTGATTTGCACTTTTTGCACAATTCATGTCTGGGTATTGAAAAACCTTACAGAAACCTTCATACTCAGGAGATTAAGCACCTGCTGCCTGAAATCTTACTCTCTTTGGTAATAATCAAGTCAGGTTCCCAAAACCAAAGTACCCCCAAAATCACCTGTGGGTTAAGGAATAGAAAAGGTTGGTTTTGAACAGCAAATCTTATATAAAAGTCACAGAAAGAAAAAAGCATTTTTTCCTGACTACTCTCATGTATTTCATGTGCAGATTTAATGTTCTGCTCTTCCTTTAGCTCTAATTTACCTATTTTTAAGACAAATAAACATCTAGTAAAGATACCTGAAAGTTCTTTCTGTCTTTCCTTAAATAAGTATTTCAGGAGAGGCTTATCCTATATCTAGCAAATTCTAATTCCTATTAGCTAAACTCTGGAAGCCAGCGAGGAATGTAGGTAGAAAGCTTTTCTCTTTCAAAGTCGAAGGGTAATAGCGCGTCCTTTCTATTCCAAAGTCAGAGTGAAGACAAGTTCCTCTTGATGAAAGCGCCACAGTTAATCCGTCTCAGGATTGGTGTCTCCGTGTAGCACCCTGGGGAACTAGAATAAAAAGAAGTGGGTTTTGCCTGGTGAGCTGTAGAGTTACAGTGCGGGGAAATCCTTGTTGTACAGTACGCTATATTGTTTCGCTAATGCATTTCTTCTGCGCCCTGAATGGAGCGCTTATACCCAGGGAAATTGGCTTTGAGGAAATGGCAACGGTGTCAATGATCCGCCTCGCAGCGGAACGAGCCATCAGCTGATGGATCACGTTAAGCTGCAGAAGACTGGATCTCGCCACCGCTTCTCATGACAGCAAACTCCTCAACACGGGGAACAGTTCTGGGAACAGCCGGCAGCCTGCTCCCGGCAAGGAGGGGAATGCCAACACCTTTACTGAGGAGTCAGGCTCCGTTCTTGCTGATTAATTGTGATCGTTTGCTGAAGAAGCATTAAGCCTTTATTTTCCTCCTCACCTACTATAATTACCCTGCAAAATGCTCCCAAACCCCACATATTTCACTTCTTTGAATTTTTTAAAAGGTGGAAAAAAGCCAGGTTGGCTCCTTTGGTGGAAGTTGTCCGATGGTGATTTTTCTCCCTTGTTGCCTTCATGCTCTTCAAATAAGCTGCTTCCTAGGGTGGGCCTGATTTACTTCCACATTTCTGAACATGAAAAATATTTATTTACCATAGAGTCATAGAATGGTTTGGATTGGAAGGGACCTTTAAAGATCTTCTAGTCCAAACTCCCTCCCTACCACAGGCAGGGATGTACTGCAGAGTTTTCGCTGCAGTAGTTAGCACTTCGTGACATGGTTTAGTGATGGGTTTTTATCAGGGTTAGGTTGATGGTTGGAGTAGATGATCTTAAAGGTCCCTTCCAACCAAGGTATTCTTTGATGTGAAGGTGCTTACCAGGCATGCAGGACCATGGTGCAAGCAGCTTGGACTGACACACGCAGCAGGGCACTTCCCGTTTCGCTGATTTTATCACTTTATTGCTGAATGTTGTAATTCCTCTCAACTCCAAATGAAAGCTGACATTCTGTTGTGAGTTTTTGTTTGTTGTTTGTTACTACAAAGCTGTTCAGATGTAAGGAGGGGGAGAGGGCTACAGTTTTAAAAGACGTAATTGCCACAAGGTATATTTGTGGTTAGAGGATAAACAATAGCCAGGCTGTTCCTTCCAACGTCAGAAAAACAGTTTCTTTGAATACTCCCTTTTGCTTTCTGAAGAGTCGCCATTATATCTCAACCCAGACCGTGTACAAAAAGCTCATCACTAGATGATGAAAGATTTTCATGATGCAGTTCTGAGAGGCTAGTGGCAGAGTACTTCATCAGTGTTCACTCCTAATCAGTTTAATCTGGCCTTGCAACTGGTGTGATAGTGTTTCTAGTCAGCTGATGCCATGCATAATCAACCTTCCTTTGACCCTATTGTTGGATGGGGGGAAGACAGTGGGTATAATATATCTGGACCTTAGAAAAACATTTGACATTGTCCCCAACAGAATTCTCATGGAAAAACTGGCTGCTCATGGCCTGGATGAGTGTATGAACTACTGGATCCAGCACTGGCTGGAAGGACGATCCCAAAGGGTGGTGCTCAATGGAGTTAAATCCAGCTGGCGGCCGGTCACAAGTGGTGTTCCTCAGGGCTCAGTATTGGGGCCTTTCCTTTTTAATATCTTCATTGATGATATCGATAGGGACATAGGAAACACTATCAATNGAGGTGCTGGAGCGAGTGCAGAGGAGGGCAATGAAGCTGGTGAGAGGCATGGAGAACAAGGCTTATGAGGAACGATTGAGGGAGCTGGGGTTGTTTAGTTTGAGGAAGAGGAGGCTGAGGGGAGACCTCATCGCTCTCTACAACTGCTTGAAAGGGCATTGGAGAGAGGTTGGTGCTGGTCTCTTCTCACGGGTAATTAGCTATAGAACAAGAGGGAATGGCTGCAAGCTGCAGCAGGGTAGGGTTAGGCTTGACATTAGGAAAAAATTTTTCACAGAGAGAGTGGTCAGTCAGTGGAATCAGCTGCCCAGGGAGGTAGTGGAGTCACCATCCTTGACTGTGTTTAAGAGTAGATTAGATGTGGTGTTGAGGGGTATGGTGTAGGGGAGAACTTGTAGAGTAGGGCTGATGGTTGGATTTGATGATCCCAAGGGTCTCTTCCAACCTGTATGATTCTATGATTCATGTGAGGCTCAGGCTGACGATACAAACTCGTTCCTTCCAAACCACGTGGCACACGAAATCCCAAATTTATGATCATACACCTTTAACTAGACACCCTTAAATCAATTTCCATTTTAAAAAAGTGTGTTTGTCAGAACATTAATACAGTACAAGCAAGCCCACACTTGTGCACACTGAAGGGTTATGGAAAGGCTGCTGTTTGCCTTACCCCATGATGTTTCAAGGAAGCATCAGACTCTGGCCAATCTTTTCCACCTTTCCTTCTCCCCTAAGAACCCCCTTTACCCTGTTCAGGTTTTCTACCTAATTGTTAGCCTAGAATTCATTCTGATGGCAGGGAAAGGTAATTTTTGGGGCTTAATTTGTTCTTAAAAATGGGGAATTTCCTCATGTTTTGGGACTGTTCTTGTAAACCTGTCTGCCTCAGAAAGATTTGTGCTCCCTACTCCGCAAACCTCATCACATTTACCTTTCAAAGGAACAGTGTGTGTGATGGCTGGTGAAATCAGCTACTCTTACATGTCATTGCTATAATACAGTTGCTAAAGCACTTCCTTTCCCTTCTGTTCAAACCTTTCTCTATTGTCTAGAAACGAAATTTGTCTGGAAAAAAAGTTTTGTTACAACTCCATTTACAGGTGCCAATGAGCTGCTGTAATGTTTAATACATTTATTTTAATGACATGCATTACCCTGAAGGTATGTTTGTTCTACTCTCACCTGACAATTACTTCCTATACATTTATTGGTTTAGTAATAGTGTCCTCTTCATCTTCTTATGATGGCAACTCAATTTGCTCCATGTGTAACAACCTGTCCAACTAAGTAAAGGTGATGGGTGACAGTAGTAGTAGGTGACTCTCTTCTGAGAGGTACAGAGACACCCATTTGCTGACCAGATGCTCTCTCCAGGGAGATGTGCAGCTCAGATCGGGGATGTCACTGGGACACTACCAAACATTGTACAGTCCTCTATTATCCACTGCTGTCATTTCACATGAGCAACAGTGATGCAACTGGGTGCAGTGTGAAGATTATAAAGCCCAAGAGAGATTATACTTCTCTGTGAGCAGCAGACACCATTTTTATAAAAGGAAGCCCCAGGGAACTACAGGCTAATCAGTCTCACCTCTGTGCCTGGCAAGACCATGGAGCAGATTCTCCTGCAAACTATGCTAAGGCATGTGGAAAATAGGGAGGTGGTGACTGATGACAGCCAACATGGCATCATTAAGGGCAAATCATGCCTAACAAATTTTGTGGCCTTCTAAAACAGAGTTACAGCATTTGTGGATAAGGGAAGAACAACTGTGTCATCTACCTGGACTTGCATAAAGCATTTGACACTGTCCTGCATTGACATCCTGGTCTTTAAATTGGAGAGATGTGGATTTGATGGATGGACCACTTGATAGGTAAGGAATTGCTGGGTAGCCACACTCAAAGATTGGTCAATGGCTCGATGTCCAAGTGATGATCAATGACAAGTAGTGTATCTCAGGGGTGAGTAATGGGAACAGAGTTTTTTAATATCTTTGTTGGTGACATGAAGGGTGGGATTGAGTGCATCCTCAGCAAGTTTGTTGATGACGCCAAGCTGTGTGGTGCAGTTGACATGCTGAAGGAAGAGATGCCATCCAGAGGGAGCCAGATGGGCTTGAGAGGTGGGCCCAGGTGAACCTCATGAAGTTCAACCAGGCCAAGTGCAAGGTTCTGCATGTGCGTCAGGTAATCCCAGGCACAAATACAGGCTGGGCAGAGAATGACTGGAGAGCAGTCCTGATGAGAAGGACTTGGAGATGGTTGATGAGAAGCTCAACATGAGCAGGCAATGTGCACTCACAAACCAGAAAGCCAACCACATCCTGGGCTGCATAAAAAGAAGCATAGCCAGCAGGTCAAGAGAGGTGATTCTACCCCTCTACTCTGGTCTGGTGAAACCTCCACCAGGTGTGTCCAACTCTGAATCCCTCAACATCAGAAGGACATGGACCTGCTGGAGCCAGTGCAGCAGAGGGCCACAAAGATGATCAGAGGACTGGAGCACCTTTCCTGTGAAGACAGGCTGTGATAGTTGGGGTTGTTCAGCCTGGAGAAGAGAAGGCTCCAGAGACACCTTACTGTGGCCTTCCAGTACCCAAAGGGGGTCTACAGGAAAAATAGGGAGGGACTCTTTGTCAAGGAGTATGGTGATTGGATAAAGGGCAATGGTTTTAAATTGAAAGAGGGGAGATTTAGACTAGATACTAGAAAGAAATTCTCTACTCTGAGGGTGGTGAGGCACTGGAACAGGTTGCCCAGAGAAGTTGTGGATGCCCCATCCCTGGAAGTGTTCAAGGCCAGGCTGGACGGAGCTTTGAGCAACCTGCTCTCGTGAGAGGTGTCCCTGCCCATGGCAGGAGGGCTGGAACTCGATGATCCTTAAGGTCCTTTCCAACCCAAACCATTCTATGATTTTTATTCCAGATTAATTCTCAACTCATGTAAATACATTTAGGATGAGGAGCTAATAATGTTTTAGGATCAAGTCCCTGGTACTTCTAATCTGAGGATCTCAAAATGCTGGAAAAATGTTCACTGTTTTTGCTGAAGAAATATTCCAACTTTTTCTGAATTACTCAAGTCTAAGCATATTTGATAAACCCCCTTTGTTACTCACGCAACTTACTGAGTGAGGCAAATAATTCACAGTTATGTTATGTGAATAATATAATTAATGGTTTAAATATTGCCAATACTGTGTGTGAAGGGAGAGAATCATTTGGCTTTTATTATTTTCCTAACATTTAAGACTTCCTGAAATAGAAAAATATGATTTCCAGACCTTTGGATGGGAAGTCTTTATATTCTAGCCTGAATTTCCTTCTCTTCTGCAAATGGGAACTGCTATGAGAACCAAAAGTTGGTTTGAACTGACTTTTATATTCTGGCCTGTGTGATGAAAGCACTGTCATATTCCATTTTTATCAACTATTTTTGCTTAAAACACAACTATTTGACTGCTAATTAACATGCGTGTGTCTTTATAGAGTCTCAGTCTTGAAGCAATATATGAAATGTCAAGGATGTAAAGGCAAAGGTTAAAGATGTTTGGTGTCTTTCAGTTAAAACTGTGCCAGAATAAGTTTTGTATCTTTTTGAAGAGGAGGTTGCTATTTCTTTCAGAGCAGCTGTATGATTTTTATTTTTTTTTCATCACGACTCTGCATGCACTGGTCTCCTACAGGGCAATTGCTTTAGTTAACATGCCACAGAAAGCTACTGCTGTTGCATCAGGGAGATGGAATGCTTCTCTTAAACTGTAATGCCAATAATTGCCTTTGGACTTCCACACAAAGAAAGTTTTGGTCTTCAAACTGTCTGGAAGGGTTTGTCTGTAATTGCTGTAATGTACAATCACTCCTAGAATGAAAAGGAAAATGACATATATTTAGAAAGTTCAATAAGAACAGTGCAAACAAGCAATGCTATTATCCAAGACAGTGAATGAGCCCCATGTTCCGAGGTTGAGCCTCAGAAATTGTTTTATTGCACATGGTGAGCAGACACACTGTTAATATAAAAGTATAATGAAAGCAGTTGGAGTAACCACAAGAACACCCTCTGAAGCATCCATGTTTGGTTAAACGTATTCGTGTGAATTCATACCAGGCAAATGGGCTGACAGATTATTTACGTCTGGATTCTTCCCCTCCATGCTGATTCCAAGCAGAGTAGGTGCATCCCATTTACATAAGGAAAAGTTCATTGCCTTTGACCTTCAGGGCAATGAAAAGGCAAAGTAGTGGGTGTTTTCTCAGTCTCACCACTGTTACAACTCTAGATACACTTTCAGGGAGATACTTTGGCCAAATCTCTTGGTGATTTTGAAAACTCTTCATGAGTTTGACCCACTTCACAGCACAGTCAGTCATGGCCCTGACATTCACCTGCAAACCTGAAAACCTGCAGGTGTTCTGCTGTCTGCATTGTCAGAATAAGAAAAGCAGAGAAAGAAGTTGCTGGTGTGGACATTAAGACAATGGTGATATAAAGTGCTCACTATTGCTTGACAGAATTTAATATATTTTACTCCAAGCAGTGGAAAGTTGACTTACTGCTCAGCTACAGTGTAGGTAGCTCTCAGTGGGCCCAGCCTATAGAAGCTAAAAGATGGGGAGGATGGAGACTTTTCTCCCGCTATTGTGTAGCTGCAAGAATAAATGGAAACTCCAAAAGGAGGAAGGAACAATTCAGCCTTTTATACTGAGAAAAGGGAAAAAAATAATTTTCATGCCCTTTATTACAGGGCATGAAATAAAATTCTAGATCAGATGTTTGTATATGACTTCTACCACTCCCTTGTCTTCTACCCACACTTAAAATAATGATTTTCTTGTCATTCTATGCATTGCTAAAAAAGCCATAACTGTAACAACCTAAACGACAAGCTATCTTCAAATACAGAATAGTTGAGTGAAGTATTCCAAGACAGAGATCTATCGTGTCTTTTCATGAAAAAACTGTTCTTAGAATTAAAGCTAAAGAGAGAGATTAAAAAAACCAAAAAGGTGTGTCAACATATGCCTGAGGTATCAGGAGTTTTTCTGCCGTGTTCCTTTCCAAACCTGACTTTTAAAAATAAACTTTCCATTTAAAAAATGGCTAACATTGCCTCAATGTGTGTGTAACTCAGACTAGCTAATGAGTAATTCTCCTGCTAAATGCAGTTACATTTCTGTATATTTTCTGGCTTTGCTAAATCAAAGCATTAAAAGCAAAGTATGGTCCTTAGGGATATCTAGGTATAAATCCTTCTACACTGCACTTGCATCTATGAAACAACATCTTTTACTGCTCCTTCTGTGAGTGCGTGATAGGGATTTGTGTCATAAAAAAGATTTTCAATTGGATTATTAAAGAAATAGCAATGATTTGAGTAAAAGAAGCTCAGTCCTCAGTTTGAGCAGGCATTGCCTCAGTACTTTACATAGGAAAGTTACAACTTGAAATGCATTTATGGAAATGCTGTAGGTCATATCTACGTGCATTCTTTAAATCGTGACATTGCAAGATCAGGAACCACAAATAATTTTTCTCTCTTTGCTTCTTTATTTGCTTGGATTAAGCTTGTCCCACTGCACAGCTGTCCTGCAGAAGGAAGTGGGGAACAGGTAATAAACATTTTGATAGTTGATCTTTCCCCGCTTCCCACTTAGCAGCTCCCCTTCCCAGTCTCTGCCATCACCTGGTCCCTCTCCCCAGCCAAGTCTCAGCACCCTCATCCCCCACAGCCAGAGGAGCCCCTCGACCTCTGCCAGTGTTTATTAATAACAAGGTTGAGTGTTTTGGCAACAGATAGGGCAGGTGGTGACTTCTGTAAATTATACTGTAGGTAGGTCTGCTTGCAGTTTTGTCTTTCTAATAGTCCATGAGGTACAGGGTCAGATTGCAAATGGTGGCTTTGAAACGTGATTTCTGTTTCAGTGCCTGAAAACATCAGTGTCTGTGTGA
The DNA here is from genome assembly GCA_013400555.1 of Jacana jacana. Classification (NCBI taxonomy): domain Eukaryota; kingdom Metazoa; phylum Chordata; class Aves; order Charadriiformes; family Jacanidae; genus Jacana; species Jacana jacana. The sequence continues at coordinate 132,942 of VZTM01021959.1, read as the reverse complement.
TCTCTGGCAGAGGGACTGTCCGAGCAGCATGTGTTTGGGGTTTTTCTTATAGAAATCCAAAGGTGTTGTGCTCCTAAATTATTTGAATGGTGAAAGATGCACACAGAAATGGAAGTTATGCTGCAGGAGGAAGGGCCTAGGGTGTTGTGAAAATAATTTATGTTTTTCCTGAAAAAAATCAGAAGAGAAGGAGGAATTTTAATTTAAAAGTTCTCTTGGCACACAAAAAAAGTTTAAGATCTGCAATTTGTTCAAACATGAAATTAATCTTGGCTTTCTAGTTCATCTTATGTCAAAAAAATGATAAGTGTTAAAATAAAAAAGTAGTTTTGGGTAGAAAAAATATTCTGATCTTTTCTGAATTAGAAAGAGAAGAGTTTGACTGGAGCAAATCTGATAGCATTTGATTTTGGCTGATCCAAGCGTTTTCAGTGAAAAAGTGTTTCAGACAGCAGCTAGATCTGCTCAGAGGACTATAACTGTATGAGCAGATATTTACAACTCAGTTTTGTTACCAAAAGAAAAAAATCCCTACTGCTTGCATTTCCCTTTTCCTCTTCCTCCATGAAAGCAAACCTATAGCACATCCATATCAATCCTTTCTTTTTTTCTTTCCAAAGTTCTGCTCAGCCCATCCTGGTTCTGCTACAAACTCTCTTTGTATCTGTGTCCTCCTTTCATTCCTTCAAACCCTGTACCCCAATTTTCTCCAAACACTTCTTCCCTCCTTCTGGCCACCATACTTCTCTGTTCAAATGGGACATTTGGGAGAGCAAAAACAACAGAAAAGAATGAGGCAGGCTTGGAAAACTTGAAATAACTTACGCATACTCGTTGCTCCAAAAAGGACAGGTTTTCATTTGGTTTCAAACAGGATAATTCTGCTGACATGGTAAATTAGGCATTTTCCTAATTTCAAACTGGCTCACACTTGTGATGTGAACTGTATGTGTGAGAGAGAAAAAATGAAATCTGGAGCTATGAAGAGTGTTGGTCTTTCTTTCTCTCTGAAAGGTAAGGAAGTCATTGCCAATGTGGAAGACTGGTTTTAACTTTTACCTGAAAATGCTACCAAACACTTAACTGCACCAAAGGTCCTACCCCCGCTGCCCCAACAACCTCCCCAAAAAAGAAAATAACATAATTTGTATTTTCTGGGGAGAGTTACGATATCAAACCAGAGCAGAAAGTCCCAGGCCTGATATACAGCTTTAGTCTGCCCTTAAAGCAGTTCTTGGTGCATCCTGACTTACGTTGCTGTGACTGACACCTACCTGAAATCAGCTGCTGAGCATAGTTACATCCATCTGCTGGTTTTGGTAAACCTCTGTACCTCCCATTGATTGCAGTTGCTGATGTAGCTGGTTTTGCTGTATCCAGTGGAAAGAAGAGCAGACTTGCTCTGCACTTGGCAGCCAGTGCGAGTCACACTACAGACCTAAGAACACCTAACTGGAGATGAGAAAACAATGTGTGAAATAATTTCTTCAGCTTGTGTGATCCTCAAATACACATTTTAACTTCCATTTTCTTCTTTTGATTTGCTAAAAATCCTTATGGCCTTTTACTTCTTTCCTACGATTATGCTGCGAAATGTTCATCATTTTGCAAGATTGCAGCCATTCTTGAAAACTTTCTTCCCATCATCAACCCCCCCCCGCCCTTTCCCCAAATTTACACAGATCAAAGCTGCTGAAAGAGCAGCAGTGGTAGTTCCACTGCTTGGTTAGGCACTCTGATCTGCTAAAATCTATATGTGGAGCAAAGGAAACTTAAAAAAAAAAAAAGAATATCCCAAAGAGTGGTTCTCAGGCAGTTCTTTTGTCTGGGGATCATATACTTGACACCATGCCTTATGTGGAATGCACATCAAATCACCTGGAGACTCCACATCAATGGTAGTTATGTGCATGCATGTACCAAAAAGAGAATAGACCCTTAAACCAGTTGGGTGCATCACACACACACACAAAAGTCTAAAGAGTGTAAATCTAGAGGAGTACGTCAACTTTTTCTTTTGATTTACCTCTCTGCTCTGCCTTATGCCTTTTTGTTTTTTAATATTTTAATGGTTGGATTAAAAAATAATAAATAAAAAAAGGACATTCTTAGTGCAGCTAGTGCTTAATTTTATAGGGTTCTGTCCTTAATCTAACACATCTGTGTTATCTGATCCAAGACTGCCCATAGGATAGAGGGCCAGATTCTTAGCTCCCATGCACTCGTCTCATAGACTTCAAGGGGGTTAGACTGACTGCAACGAGTCAATGACTGGCTCTTGTTTGTTGTTGAACTCTTAAGTGTTACCATATTTTTCCTTTAACTGTTACTGAAGCCCATACCAAGTACCACTCAGATAAAATGATTTCCTCTGTGCTGAGCTGATTTTTGCTCCAGGCTGGCATTTACTAATTTCAGGGAGGTTTTGCTATCACAGTGAATGGGACTGAAACAAGCTCCTTGTAGGAGTCAATGGACTTCAGTATTTAGGAAAAGAAGTTTTGTACCTGCGAAATGAGTCCGGCGCTAAGGTCCATTTACCCCTTTCAGTCGAAGAAAGGCAGGGACATTTCAATAGAAATTGTGATAAAATAAAATAAAACAAAACAAAACAAAACAAACAAACAATCAAACAAACAAATAGGAAACTGCCTGTTTGTATTCCAACTCTGAGTTTACCTTCCACTACACACTCAAGAGTGAAAAGCAATGTCCTTTCCTGATTCTGGATATTCTTTCAGGAGAAAGAACTGCTAGGAGACAGTTTCTGGGGGTTTGTCCACCCTGCTGAGGGAAGTCCATCTTAAACAGAGATTTCTGACCACATCAAGGAGCAAAATTTAACAGGATTTTCCCTATGATGTTGAAAACTAGTCTCTGCTATGGCCAAATGTAGCGTGGGTGTGAAAGGCAGTGTAATAGACTAACAGTTGATGTTAGCTCAGATATCTACAAAGATAAAGTCTTTTCATATCTGTGAGTTGTGGTGCATCCCATGATTTTTTTCAGACATGCATGAGGAGCAGAAGTGACTCTGTACCCAAACGGAGCCTACAGTTTGCTTCAGGGTGCTCTCTTTCAAGGCTGGTGTCAAGGGCAGAAGGAAGGCCCATCTGTGGAGAACTGGTGTGCCTCTCCACCTCTCAAGCCCTACAGAAGAATGCAGAATGCAGAAAGCCCTGCAAACCTAGCTCCTTGAGTAAATAATTAGAATACCTAGATAATTCATAAGTGCAGTCTGTACTTTTTGGGGCAGCAGGATGACAGCTCAATGATAGACCTGAAGTTTACTGATGCTGAAGTGACAAAATGACCCACTTGGTGTCTGAGGGAAAGGCTGTGGATATTGTTTAGCTAGACTTCAGTAAGGCTTTTCATAGAGTCTCCCACAGTATCCTCCCGGAGAAACTGGTGGCCCATGGCTTGGATAGGAGTACTCTCCATTGGGTTAGAAACTGGCTGGAGGGCCAGGCCCAGAGAATGGTGGTGAATGGAGTTAAATCCAGTTGGAGGCTAGTCACAAGTGGTGTATCCCATTGCTCAGTATTGAGGATGGTTCTCTTTAACATCTTTATCAATGATCTGGACAAGGGGACTGAGTATACTCTCACTAAGTTTGAAGATGTGACACTAAACTAGGTGGGAGTGTTGACCTCCTTAGAGTAGAAAGGCCTTGCAGAGAGATCTGGACAGGCTGGATTGATGGACCAGAGCCAACAGGATAAGGTTCAATAAGACCAAGTGCCAGGTCCTGCACTTGGGTCACAACAACCCCATGCAGTGCTACAGGCTTGGGGAAGAGTGGCTGGAGAGCTGCCTGGTAGAAAAGGACCCAGGGGTGTTGCTTCACAGATGGTTGCACATGAGTCAGCAGAGTGCCCAGGTGGCCAAAAAGGCCAACAGCATCCTGGCTTGTATCAGGAACAGCATGGGGAGCAGAACTCAGGAGGTGAACATCCCACTGTATTTGGCATTGGTGAGGCTGCATCTCAAGTACTGTCTTCAGTTTTGAGCTCCTTACCACAAAAAAGACATTGAGGTGCTGGAACGGGTCCAGAGAAGGACAGTGAAGCTGGTGAGGCGTCTGGAGAATAAATCTTATGAAGAGAGGCTGAGGGAGCTGGGGTTGTTCAGTCTAGAGGAAAGGAGGCTGAGGGGAACTTTATTGTTCTCTACAACTATCTGAAAGGACGTTGTAAAGAGGTGCTGGTAGGTCTCTTCTCCAAAGTCACAGGTGAAAGGACAAGAGGAAATGGCTTCAAGTTGAGCCAGGGCAGGTTCAGGTTGGATATTAGGAAAAAAATTTACATGAAAAGGGTTACTCAGCATTGGAATGGGCTGCCCAGGGAGGCGGTTTAGGTACCATTCCTGGAGGTATTTAAAAGGCGCGTTGACAAAGCGATTAGTGACATGATTTAGTTATGGGCTGTTGTTTTTTCATCAGAGCTACGTTGATGGTTGGACTAGATGATCTTAAAGGTCCCTTCCAACATAAACAATTCTATGATTCTCTGAATCACATAATCATCCTGGTTGGAAAGGACCTCTGAGTTCATCGAGTCCAACCATAGACACACAAAAAAACCCTGGAATCTTGGCCATCTTCAGAGCATGCCCTGAAGTGTCATATCTACATGTTGAGACATGGAGAGCATAAGCGTGGGATAGCAATAGGGTCAAACAGCATCACTATACACCATCCAAATGCAGTTCACACTGTAATAGCAAACCCAGGTCTCACGTCTGTACTTAAAAATCAGACATGAGGACATTGAAGTGGGTGTCAACAAGACCTACACGGAAGGGTCTAGAGACTGAAGACTAGAGCAGAGAGGTGGAGAAACAGCTCCAGGTGGTTACACATACTAAAAGGAAGAATGAGAGAGGGTTTCATCTCCTTAGAGGAGGGAAGATCATGCACCACTTAGTTAATCAGAGATAGTCATGGGGAATGACAGCCAGAAGGTGAGTACAGAGAGTTATTCTGGAACTAAAACAAGCTGCACGGATAATTAACTTATAAAACAATCACCGAATTTCAGTGATGATTTTTTCATGTTTGAATATTTCCAGCTTAAGAACAACTACCTTTTTGGAATCTGGTATCTTTTATCCAAATGCACACAGTTCTTTGAAGTCAATACTATTGTAAGTGGATGAAACGAAACAGGCTGTAATGTGTATAGGAAGTCATATTAAGCAATCTGATGTTCCCATCAGTCCTTAGATGCTATAAACGAACCCAGGAACTTCTCAGGGTGATGATAGATGTGGAGACTGCAACTCCCGTAGCGAAATCCTCCGTTTCAAGCAATGCAACCGGAACGCTGTGATCAAGCCTGACCGTTGCATGGTTTCACTGCCTTCTGCAAGATAGCATCGTCTGCAAGCTGGTCTCTTATATGCAAATTAAGAGCAGCCCTTAGGGCCCTGGCGCTTTGCCAGTTCAACCCTCCTTTAAGCGAAGCCTGGGCTCTGGGAGGTTGGAGTAAGCCCTCAGCTCCATATGGAGAGAGTGGCGAGTGCTCTCAGTTATTAGGTTCCCACTGACCCTGTGTCGGAGCACTCTGTGTCTAAGGATTGCACCCCGCAGAAGAGATTTTGTTTTATTTTATACTGCATTTTACTTCAGTAATTGAGACGAGTGGTTTCACTAACTCCCATGAAGATACCTGAAATATGTCATTACAAGCGAATCTTTAAATAACACGCTGCCCTTATGGTATTGAACCAGGGACTGCATCCCAGCTGGTTCTTGCATCCCTGTGTCTGGAGAAGCCTCTGACTGATTCTGCTGTTAGTGTCTCTGCTCCTGCAGTCTGCTCCAACATGTTCACAAGTTTCTTTCTCTGTGATCACTTTTAATTGAGGAAAAAGTAGGTTTTATTGCATCTTTCCACTTGAGGGTAGGGGAAAAAAAGGGTTAGTGGGAGTAAAAAAGAAGGAAATTAGTAGAAAATATGATCTTTCAGAAGCAGTGACTGTTTATTGTACTTAATTTGGCCTTCTCAATGTCTTACCAGTTCTGGATATACTTTAGCAGACAATTAATTTTGTCAAGTCACTAAAGGTAAGATTATAGCAGATTGTCAGAAAGACAAAGCATAAGAATACTTAAAATCCCCAAGGTCTATTTTATATATGTCACTCTAAGTGTTGCTGTGGATTTCAGTAAGACCTACTTCCATGAAATTATCAGAAAGCTGAAAAAGTCCTTTACAGGCACCCAGGGACCAATCTGAAACCTGAGAGAGGGAAAGGAAAAGAAGGGAAGGGNGGAAGGGAAGGGAAGGGAAGGGAAGGGAAGGGAAGGGAAGGGAAGGGAAGGGAAGGAAAAAATCTTGAAATCTAATGAGCTGCTTTGGGGTTTAGATCACTGCATTTTGGGCAAAGAAGTGGAATAGTGCATTGTTTTGATAGATCTCCTTTTCCACTGATTTCTCTACGTCAGTCCAGATTCTGTATCTCACCTCAAGATGGCAAATGTCTTTGCTCTTTGCATTCCACACAGTTCTTTTAGCAAGTATGAATGCAGTGCCCACTGATCCTGCTGTCCTTCACCATGTGTTCCCTTGAGACGCAGTGTGGGATGGAGAAACCAGGCTTGTTATCTCATGAGTTCAAGCTGGCCCAAGCAAGGACAACAGGGAGAGGTGGTACCTTTTCCTCTGTCTGAGAGAAGCAGGGCACATGAGTTCAAGCAGCTCCTTTGCGCAGGGATGTAGTTGGCTCTGAGTCTGTTGTGGCTGTTCATGAAGGAAAGCAAGAGGAGCTGTGAGGTGAGATCCTAAACCAACCTTCTTCTCCCTGGAAACATTTGGCCTTACAGTGGAGGGCACATCAAGGAAAGTGGAATTACGGGTCTCCAGGACCAGTTTTACTGGCAACTCCATTGTGTTGTAAACACAGGCTGGAGGATGAGCATCTGAGGACTGACTGCTTTAACAAAATCCCTCTGTAGTGGATACTACCTCCAAGGTGGTCACAACCAACAAGGTCAAGCAGGGTTGAGAATAAGAATGCAGTGACACCAGTACAGGAAGAGAGGTAAAGCAGATCCAGATCAGGAAGGGGGATGCAGCAGGGCTGGGCCAGGAATGGGGATCACAGAATCAGAGAATCATAAAATATCTCAAATTGGAAGTGACCTGTAAGGATCATCAAGTCCAACTCCTTGCTCCTTGCAGGACTACCTAAAACTAAACTATATGACTAAGAGTGTTCTCCAGATGCTCTTTGAACTCTGACAGGCTTAATGTCATTACCACTTCCCTGGAAAGTCTGTTCCAGTGACCAACCATCCTCTCAATGAAGAACCTTTTCCTAATGTCCAATCTGAACTTCCCCTGATGGAGCTTCATTCTATTTCCTTGTGTCCTGTGGCTGATCACCAGAGAGAGATCAGCACCTCCACCTCTGCTGCCCCTGTAAGGAAGTTGTAGACTTCAATGAAGTTACCTTCAACCTTCTCTTCTTCAAGCTGAACAAACCAAATGAGCACAGCTGCTCCTCATAAGTCTTGATGTCAAGGCCTTTCACCGTCTTTGTCACCCTCCTCTGGACATACTCTAATAGTTTGATGTCCTCCTTATATTGAGGCACCCAAAACTGCACATGGTGCTCAAGGTGGGACTGTGCCAGTGTAAAGTGGGACGGTTACCTCCTTCAGCTGCTTCGCTATGCTGTGCTCAATGCACCCCAAGACCTGGTTGGACCTTTTGGATGCCAGGGCATACTGTTGACCCATATTCAACTTGCCATCAACCCAAACCCACAGACCTCATCCTGTAGGGCTGCTCTCCAGCATCTCCTCCCCCAGTTTGTATGTATAACCAGAATTAGGCCATCCCAGGTGGAGAATCTGGCACTTGTTCACGTTAAATTTCGTATAGTTCATGATTACCCAGCTGTCTAGTCTATCCAGATCTCTCAGTAAGGCCTCTTTATGCTCAAGGGAGTCCACAGCTCCTCCTAGTTTAGTATCATCAGCAAACTTCCTTGATGTACATCTGCTTCCTTCATCCAGGGCACTAGCCTTAAAATTGAGCCCTGGTGTCTGACCACCAGCCTGATGTAACCCCATTTGCTAAAACTCTTTGAGCCCCACCTATCAACCAGTTGCTCACCCAATGTGTTATGGACTTGTCTAGCTGTGTGCTGGAAGGGTTGAAATTGCTGGAAGTATTGAAACCTTTGCTAAAATTCAA
>VZTM01021959.1:75693-105952 GCA_013400555.1 Jacana jacana | reverse complement strand
CGACAGCGCCTTGATGCGACACTTTCCACGGAGGGGAGGAAATAAAGCCCACAGGAGCCAGAGTACGGAGAGGGAGCAAACACCCGCACACAAAATAAAACGGGGACGCCATTTTTCTACTCTTATTCCCACAAGCGAGGGGAACGGCTACGTTACCCGCACACGGACGCAGCCTCCCGGGCGCCTTTGCCCGGCACCGGCTCCGTGCGGGCTCCGGGAGCCCCGGTTGGGACACGCCGCGGCTTCGCGCCCAGCGCCGGCTTCAGCACAGACCGGCTTCGGGCGGGGGCAGAGAGGTGGGCATCTGCTGTTTGAGCAATTAAAGAGTAAGGAAAGGTTCTACCTTCAGTTTTAACCCCAGAAAAGGCGGCTACCGGGAAAATCTGCTGAGCGAATCTGCGTTTAAACTGTGGATTTATCCTCTGCTCCGAATTTCTGGTGTTTTCAGGGTTTCTTCCTGAATTCGCTGTTTAACTCGAAACACGAATCGGTGCCCCGTTGAATGTTTCATCGAACCTTTTCCGCAGGGCTCAAGTGAATTAGGAACCAAAAGCCTGTTTTCATAAGTGAGGGCAGGCTAAATTCAGCGAGTTAGGCGCAGCAGCAGCGGTCTCCTGCTGCTCGGGATTGTGCTTGAGAACACAACCTTCAGAAATCAGAGGCAGAGCAGGGAAGCTGCCTAACTTACCCATTGTAAAGGCCAGGCAAGAGGGGAGGGGGTGAGCCTGCTTCCCAGTAGTACCCTTAGGCTTAAATCCAAGCTCATAATCTTGTGCGAGTCTCCCGAATCACAGCAGACCTTCTTCCTAAAGATCTGGGGAGTGAAAAGTCTGTTGAACAAACTGGCTGGACATCTTCACGGAAAAACAGGCTACTTGGCACTACCTCCTGGTATCGCCTGATTTCAGGCAAACAGATGAACTCAGGTGTTGTGTATGCAAAGTGAAAATCCCAGTCACCAATTTATTAGGGACTCAGAGATAATTGCTCTTCACAACTCCTAATGATACATTTGATAATATATCAGAGACAGAGATGGCCAGGGAGAGCAAGAAAGAGCGGCTGCTGAAATAGCCTTGTGGCCAGGACATGGCAGGAGCTGTAGAGCCATTCAAATTAAATCCAGCAGAGAGTGGCAACTAAGTCCCCCATCACTTGGCATATAGCATACTGTACCCAATAAACTGTTGGATGCAATGAGGTGGCTCTCTCTTTCTCTAGTTTTCCACAAAAGCAGGTTGATGGGCCTCAGGCACTTAACTACAAGGGTCTTTGTGGCAGAAGGAGGCATCTTCCTGCCTATCATGGTGCTGGGTCTGACTATATATATATACACATATATATAACATATATATTTTAACCTATGGAGTGTGTGGATTGCTGAAGTTTCTTTTGATTAGCTTCTAACTCCCTCCACACCTTGTGTGAAGCACAGTGGTGTCTGTCCCTGGCCTGAGCAATCTGTTCCACAGCAGGGAGCCTAAAAATGAGGCATTGCGATAATGGGCATTGCAACACACAGTTTCTCTGGGCTGGCCCGAGGCCCCTCTGCAACACGGACCCATTGTCTGTCCGGCTCTGTAGCAGGAGAAGCTGGAGGCAGAACTAGAAGCAACAGCTCCGACTCATTTATCTACAAGTAGTAAATTGTAACACGCTGCACAAGAGAGATTTGGTAGTGACTTGCTTACAACAGTAAATCGGTCCACATTAACTCTGCTCCATTGTACTTCTTCAGCTCCGAAACCTTTTATCCCTCCAGGCTGGATCTGGTTCCCGCCCTGCAGTGATTAAAGGGGGAGCAAGAGAGGGAGCTACCTGGACACAGCCTCCCTCGTGTGACCAGGAATGTGCCTTTCTCATCTTGGAAAGTGGCCACAGCCGAGGATCCCACCGCAGCACAGAACGAAACTCCTAGTGGGAGGTGGGTGGTGCCTGCAACCACAGAATCACAGAATCACAGAATGTCAGGGATTGGAAGGGACCTTGAAAGATCATCCAGTACAATCCCCCTTCTGGAGCAGGAACACCTAGATCAGATCACTCAGGAACGCGTCCAGGTGAGTTTTGAATGTCTCCAGAGAAGGAGACTCCACAACCTCCCTGGGCAGCCCCTTCCAGTGTTCAGTCACTCTCACTGTGAAGAGGTTTTTCATTATATTTAACTGGAATCTCCTATGTTCCAGCTTGCGTCCATTAGCCCTTGTCCTATCATTGGATGTTACTGAGAAGAGTCTGGCTCCATCAACCATCTCACCTATGTGCTGCTGCTGCCTGGTGTGGCATGGAGTCCCCTCAGCCAACAACTCATTCCTATGACAGTGGAAACACCACTTTTGGTATTTCTTCTTGCTCAACCCTGTGGAAGAGAAACAAACTTCTTTCATAGGGTCCCACAAAAATCAAACTACTCTGTTAAATAGTACAGACTCAGGCCTTGCTAATGTTTTGTAAGATAAACCTTGGGAGGGAGTTTTGTAGGAACAATGTTCAAAATTTGAGTGATTTTGTGTCTGTGGCCCACTCCCATCGAAGCTGGAGTAGTAGGGTCAGGGTGATCAGCACTGGGCAGGACTGAGATGCAGGCACACAGGCATTAAAAGCTGCAGCCCAAACTAAATGTTCTATTTAGCCTAATTGAGCAATGCTTTTGTCGTAGGTATTTCATATCAGACACACAGCATCAGGGAGGGCAGGATGTGCACTTGGTGTGCCCTACAACAAGACGCACATTCAAGACCCTTTGACCACCACTGTTGCTGCCCCTATGTAGGGATAGAAAGGAAAAGAGCACCCAGGGGACGTGGTATTTGGAGGTTTCACTGTGACTCAGGCTCCCTTCTTGTGCCAGAGAGAAAGGAAGTGGCAGTGGAAGGGGGAGAGGTCTGGTGTTTATTGTGTTGACTGGAAGACTGCAAGTGGCCTGGGGAAAACCTCAGGAAGTATTCTCTTTCAGAATTTTTTCCCAAAGATAAGCTGTAGGGAAGGAACAACTTTCTTTTGATGCAATGTTTTGTGTGCATTGGGCATTATTATGCAAATATCAGCGAACCCAAATATAGAAGTAAGGATGGGATGCTTAAGGGTGATCTCAAGGGGTGATTGTCTTACACTGTAATTGCATTTAGATGTAAGCCAATGGACCTGTCTCCATTTACATCAGCAAAGGACTGGAAGAGATTTTTCTGGGGCTCTGAGACTCGCCCTCACATTCAGCCAACCTCATGTGCATCAGTCTTGGGGAGCATCTGCTCTTCACATTCTACTCACTGAAAGCTGTACGTGCTTTTCAAAACCTCGTAACGAGCTTTGGACTGACTGTGAAAGCCACCTCCGTGGTGTACCACAAGAAGAGATGGGGGATGTTGTAGATGTTGTCAGCCTGACCAAAGATTTTTCTTTCTGTGACATTGTCAATCTTCTCTTTGGGTAGGAGGCTACATAAACAAGACACATAAAATTCTATTTATAAAACAAAAAACAAGGTTACAAAATAGAGTATATGTGCTGTGGGAATGAGGGAGTGGAATAGACAGAGACTGCAGGCTACTGAACAGAGATGTTCCTCGTTGCCTCTTAGCTAGGAACCTAAACTTGAGTACCCTGCTAGACCCCCGGTAGCCCAGAGCCTGTAGCACCACAAGGCAGCACGATTTCTCTGCAACACTGATTGTATCCGATAACAACGGTATCATTATAAATAGTAACCCAAACTCTCTTTAGCGATTAGCACAGCTGAGAAACTTCAACCACATCATTTTATAGACAGACTAAATGTTAGCTGTGTATTCAGTAGCTACATTCAGAAATTTTAGATGAGCTTTTAACTCAGGATTTTAATTTAGATGTTATTCAAAGGAGGACTGGTGGCATCACTAGTCAAAAGACTCTTCAAGAGTAATTTCTTAAAAATGGTATGTCTTTAACTGCACTTCTGTGTGCTATGACACCTGATTTAGCCTTATTAGTTTGGAGTTCAAATACAGATCTTTAGACAGCTCTCCCTTTAATTCAAGAAGCTCGGTGCATGCATGTTAGTTTTCCCTCTAAATAATTGCATCTTTCACATACATATTCAAAATCAATCCAAGTTAAAAAGCCGGGAAAGAAAATAGAAAGTTGTGCAGGGCATATAATAAAATGAGAAAGCTGAGATGGACATGTAATCTTAAACTGTTCTTACTTTTTAAAACAACAGGCTGAATTTCTTCAAATGTGAATTGTTTTCCCTTCCTCAAAGATGGCTTTAATACCAGCCAAGTTTGAAGTTTCTAATGGCATTTATTTCTGAGCCATGTATGTATCAGAACTTCACTTTGGGTAGTTGGAGACTGTGATCTTTTTCAAGCTTGCATAATGTTTAACATGACTGAATCGATTTTCAAAACAAAGAAATGTGAAAGCATTGAAAAATGCCCAGAACAAGAATGAGCATTTCCATTCCATAAGGAATTTGTTTGGGAAAAATTATAGAGAGTTATTGGAATTAGAATCTAAGTTTATCTTAAGTTTGCTGGAAGGGAAAGTTATATTATATGAGACAATTAACCATTGGCTTCGGGTCTGGTCCAAAGCCCAATAAAGTCAGTGGCGTCTTTCCACCGGGTAACTAACAGGCTTGGGGTCTGACTCATAAACTAGAGCTCCACAGAAGATAATAGTTCTACACTGCTTATGTGGAAGTTAAATATAGCCCGATGTTTGTGAGTGTGTGCGTGTAGTATGATTAATTTAACCCCCTGGTTAAGATTGGGTTGCACTTTCCATTTAATTCATATGCATGTGTTTGTATGCATGTATGTGTAAAGACAGACATCTGCGAATGTATAAGCACACACACATAGAGATGACTGAATTGAGGATACACATGTGATGCTAAAAATCAGCATTTACTAACAGTAGATACCAAGGCTGCAGAATATACACTCTGGCAGATCTGAACACACACTTTCAAAACCAGCAGCATCTGTTTACATTGAACTGCAATAAAAACTGAAAGAGGCATCAGTCAGTATTAGAATTTTATCTTTTCAATGTCCAGAAACAGTTTCTGTGCCTTTGATGTAGGCTGTCAAGCACTACTGGAAAATTGCATCTCTCTAATTACCGCTTTCAGAGCAGAGGAAAGGGCATGACTGCCTGGCAGCGTTTGTCAGTGGGGACCCTGCAGGGACTTGCTTTTTCGGTACTGATAAGCAAAGTTAGTTCACATTCTAAAAAGACTAAAGCAATCCTTGCACAAAGGGGGAAAAAAACCAGAAGGGGCACTACTTTTGGTGATCTAGTAGAAGCAAAGCAGTTCTTCCCTGCTCCAGCTATGATTAACCCTTACCTCTACTGGCTGTTCTCTTTGGATGGAGCTCCCTGCACCTTCCATGAGAGTTTGGCTTGAAAATAAACTCAGTGGCAGCAGCATCACTGCTTACACAGGTATGTGCATGTTCAGGCAGGTAACGAGCACCTGATGAATCTGGGAAATAGTTGTGTGATGCCTGGTGATGGGGCTTCGCATTTTGAGGCCGAGGTGGTGCTGGCTTATCTGCTCCTCATCCCCATTCCTCATTTCTCCCTTTATGTGACAGAGGGCCCTCTTGGCTCTCTGTCACAGAACATTTTATGGCAATTTTTAAACTTGCATCAGTTACCTGATGAGATTTAGAGCTATGACCTTGCTGATGGTTGCAGTGGCAAAATGAAGGTTGCAAAGGGAGGGCCAGTTAGAAACCCATGGCAGACTGAGCTCCATAAGGTGACCATCCCACCAAGAAAAGAGTGGCTCTTGCCCTTTCACAAAACTCTTTGTTGATATGAATAGGATCTTTTATGTTAAAGTCTAATTGCAAGCAAGAAATAAGGGATTACTAAGGCTTGTTCATGTTCTTTTTCTCCCGTGTAAACACAAAGCAAGCATTTGTATACTTTACATATTGCGTGTATGAACAAAAGACCCAGTCATTAGTGGTGTGCATCCCAAACATGCACCAGGAGGAAAACTTTCTCAAAATAATTGCACCTTTTGTAATATTCCTGCCATACTGCGGTAGCATCCAGAGCAGAAGTAATTTCAGGAGATGAGCAGGATGTAGGACAGCCAAGCACAGCCAGAGGGGAGACTGATGGTGGAGAAATTACTCTGGGGGGGGCGGAAAAAATCCAATGGGAAAAATTGCCAGCAAGGATGCAGCGGAGCTGAAGTGAACATCTTGTGGGTGGTCACAACGTCTTCCATGTAGAGACTGCCAAAGCACAGGTGGGAGGTGAAGAGATAGAAACTCACCCCTAAAGATGCAGTTTAGAATGACCAGCAGCAAGGACGCTGCAGAAGGTGCTGCTGGGTGTGTTGCATTGTGTCTGACAGCAGCATTTATGTCATGGGGGCAGAATAAATGCAGGAACATAAACGTTTGCAATCCCTGTAATGTAGTGGCAATTCATAAAGAGAACTTGCAGAGTTCTTAATGCATCCACAGCCCGTCTCAGGGGGACTGAGGTATTCTTGCATATTTTAACAAGGAAAACAGGGAAAAAAATGGATTTATCCCCTCTCTCCCAGCTATGGGTTGCTAGAGACCAATTGGCCACTGGGATTCTGCTTGTCCTGGAGCACAGATAAACTATAGGCTTCTAAATCTCAGTGGGCAACTCGGCACACTCTCTGTCATCTAGAACCAGTTGGTGTTCCTGTGCTGGACTGTGCAGTTTCCTAGAGGCACAACACCACGTCCTGAGAGCCAGAAAGTAAGCAGCTACATAACTCACTCCCAAGGAAGCTCAGCTTAAAGAAAGGGTGTGGAGGCACTCACTCAGCCGCTGGCAGGTGCTGAATTCAGCATCAGGCAGGTCAGTCGGCATTGCTCTCTTAAAAAAACCAACAGCTGGAACAGGAGACAGCAGCCCAGCTCAGGGAAAACACGGCTCCCCTCCCTCCTCTCCTGAAGAGTTCAAAGCCAACATACCCATCTCGCAGGGCAGTGCCCCCTTCCCCTGCTGAGGTCTGAAGCATTGTCCCCCTTTCTCTCTCCAGGAGCCATGTCCCGCTGCAGCACATGGTACACAGACAAGGGGATCACACAGAGAATGAATGACAGGAGAGACCTGGCTCGGTTTTAGTGTTATAGCTAGTGGCTTTCTGATAGAAACAGCTAAATCTTATGAAGAGTGATTGAAGGAGCTGGGTCTATTTAGTTTGAGGAAGCGGAGGCTGAGGGGAGACCTCATCACTCTCTACAACTTCTTGAAAGGACACTGTAGAGAGGTTGGTGCTGGTCTCTTCTCACAGGTAATTAGTCATAGAATGAGAGGGAATGGCTGCAAGCTGCAGCAGGGTAGATTTAGGCTGGTGGACACTAGGAAAAAATCCTTCACAGAAAGAGTGGTCAGTCACTGGAATCAGCTGCCCAGGGAGATGGTGGAGTCGCCATCCCTGACTGTGTTTAAGAGTCCTTTAGATGTGGTGCTGGGGGATATGGTATAGGGGAGAATTTTGTAGAGTAGGACTGATGGTTGGACTCGATGATCCCAAGGGTCTTTTCCAACCTGAATGATTGTGAGTCTATGATTCATAGGTAATTTCAGGGTCCTGAGTGTGGTGCAAGGTTTTTGTTTAATCTTTAGAGGTATCTACTCCTTACTTACTAATCACACAGGGCGTCTAACCATCTAACCCAGGTGCTCTAAAACATCTTGAGAGACTGAAACAAGTGCTCTTTAGACAGCATAACACCCGCATTTGGTGTCCAAGGTGGTAGTTGAGTGCAACTCCGTTGGTTGGTTTTTTTTGCATGTTACCTGTGTATACTTGCACTAAGAACTTGCATCTAACAAACAACTCACTCAGAGGGAAACTCATATGTGAAGAGAGTTACTCTGCGTTCACTTCACCTTTCCATATCATTCTATCTCTCCATTCATTATCTGTCAATTATAGTTAGGCCCTCTGCATCTTTGAACCCATATTTTTGTTCTTATTGTGCACTTATTACTGAATTGTAATAGTTGTTAGAACATTCAATAATGTGTAATTGAGTTTTACTATGTATTCATTTGCCTTTTCTTCTAGATGGGAATTTGTATATGTGTTATATTTGGCTCTGGTCCTGCAAACAGTTGTGCCCATGAATAACTTTACCCACATTAGGAGCTCCACGGATCACAGCTTCTCTCTCACCCACTGAATTCTATGAAGTTACTCATGCAGTTAAATGACTCATAAGCATATGTGTTTGCTGGATCAGGGCCTCTCCACGTAAGTTTGATCTTTATAATTAATTTAAGATATTAATACATTTCTTTTTTAAATAAAGGAAGTAAATCCTTGGAAAGTGGTAATAAATTTTTAGAGCCGCACTTATTAGTGCAATAAAATGCACCTTGGTTTATTAATTAATAACTGTTTTTTAATTTGACAGTCTGAAAACAAAATAACATGGACATACTAAACTCTTTTATACAATGATATATTTAAGATTTAATAATTTGATATAATAAAGTAACCAATAGAGTTTCTTTAAACAGCATAACAAGGTAAGAACATTTTCTTAACTGCTATGTCAGCAGAAGCTGACATTTTGTGCTAGCCTGTTAGCCAACACACACATACCTCAGGCGTGGATCCCAAAAACCTTGCCAAAATGGGGCATGGTAGCGTCTACCCACAAGCCCGCTAAGTCTCCTGGAAGGTAACAAGTGGTTGGATTGGGGCCTTAGATCTGGAGATTCACTTGGCTTAAAAGTGCTGGCTTAAAGTAATTTTCTATTTTCCTTTCCACTAGAGTCTCCTGCAGGTCTCTGGGCAGGATACTAGTTCAAGCACCTGTAATAACCTGTGATAGATCCTTGATTCATTTTCTGGAAGGGAAGAGCTTATCCTCTTAAAAGAGGTCTCATTATTTTGTTCTAACTTTTACATTGTCTTAATTTTGGCCATGAAAATACAAGCCAAACATTTCTACTAATTTTTGACTATGAGAAGGAGTAGAACTGGCCAGATTCAAGAAGTGGATCTCTCCTCTGTTGTAGGTCAAATAGTTTAACATCCTCACACAGGGAGACAGAAGTTTTACCATAAATCACAACAGAACTCTAGGAGGATGGTTCCTAGTGGTCCACCCACTCTTGACCAGAGCTCTTGCTCCTCTCTTGATCCTCGTGCCTGACCTATGTCCTATCCTCCACTTTCTCTCACCCATCTTGGGCATTGCACTGGCTTGGTGGATGTATGTCCTGGTTTGGTTTGGTTCTACTTGTGGAACTTTGTTGTTGTGACTGGCCGTGGGCACTGCCTCTAACTGTGCATTCCTGTCTGCAGCCCAGCCATGGCAGGGAAAGCTGGCCATGGCACTTCTCCTGCTACCCTGTCCCTGTTCAAGGCTCCTGGGAGCTTCTCAGCCCTTGTGGCCCATCTTGCCATGCCCCTATGCTGTGGCATTGGCACTAACCAGGCCTGCAGCCTTCACTGTGCTGCACCTCCCATCCCTGGTTTGTTCCCCATTTTTTCTCTCCAGATCTTCCTCTTCTCACAACTTTGCTCCTCTGCTGTCCAAACCTGTTACTTCCAAGGTGGCATTTGCCTCTGTCAGCAGGCACAAGGGCTGTGGTCATGCTGCAGTGACACAGCTGCTGTAGCACCAGGCTTGTTTTTCTGTCCTCTCCACCTGCTTGCCTTCGGTTCAGGGGCCACTCAGTTTTACAGAGTCCCTCGCCATGCCAGACCAGTCTCCCTTAGCCCTTTCATTGCTGGTAACACCTGTTCCCACCTCAGCTCTGTTTCTACTCCTGAGTCCTTAAACTTACACTTCTGTCCCAAACAGATGTTCTCAGGACTGGTTCTGGTTTCTTTTTGCTCAACGACAAACCTTGTTCTCCTTCGCCTCCAGTTTGCTTGTGACACCAGCATCCCACACTCTCTAACACCTGACATGGATTTCACTGGGTTCTTTTCTCAATGAAGTGGGCCCAGAAACCCTGCAGGAAAATCAGATGAAAACAAATGTTCACAGCTTTCTAGAAATTGGTGTCAGCTCCCTGATACAGAGAGTTTTACAGCTCTATAAATCAGGCTGAAAATGTAACCAGAAGCCCTGTTAGCTTTCTGTTTCTTTTAGCACATCCGTTTCTTGTAAAATTCCGATTAGAGGGACTGGTCTCTGTAGAAATCATTCACTCTGAACCCAACAGGGCTATAAATCAAAGCACTACAAATCACCACAATTTGCAGATTCTGGGTTTCATCATTTTATTGCTTTTGGAGAGGTTATGTAAATGTTTCTGAACAATATTGACCCTTGCATCCTCTGTCATATCTGGGAGGATGAAGAAAATAAAACATTTTCTGAAAACCAGGTATCTCATACTACTATACTATGCCTTTAAGGGGTGAGGTCAAGAGTTCTTTCTTGTATGAAGAATCTCACCGAAATCAGTGAGATTACTCCCATAACCTGGGGCTAGAGGAACAATTATTTTCTTATGAAAGCAGCAGAGACTAGAATTCTATGAGGGTCTCTGTGAAAAAGGAAAAATGTGATCCAGTGACAATCGTGTGAACAACACTGTTTATGACTCCTCTGCCCCAGCCTGGGTTTGGCTGTACCAGATGATGATCATCTGCTCCAGCAGACAAAAATTTCATCACCATCCCGTATGAATGACAAAACTGTTCCCAACAAATTTTGCCCTCCCAGTGACAGTAAATTCAACCTAGGCCTGAAAACTCCAGATAACCCTGAGCTGAGTCATACTGGCCTGTGCTGGGTGATGCATCAGACCCTGCAGTGGCCACAGCTGGGATTCGGTAAGTGATGTGAAAGGAGAATTCCTGGAGGAGTGTTTTTGGACCAGGCTTAGTCATGAGTCAGGTTCTGTGCAACACTTTGGTGGGCTCCAAGCCTGTAAGGATCTGCCACTTTTACCTTACCTTTTACTTCCTGAAGTCCAGTGTCATCAGCAGACTTGTAGCTTCTCAATGTGACAGAATTCTGTTCACCATCCAGTTCACCTCATTAGTCACAAAGTTCTGGGAGCTTGTGCAGATCCCAAAGATCAGGGAAAAAAACAACCATACAAGGAAAAATGGCTTTCGATGCAGACTGAAAGCATTAAATTATTTCCTTTAGATTTAGCATCTCAGCAACTGTATGTCTTTTATCAGGGATAAATTTAATACCTGTGGATTTTTAATGTTACTAAGTTGGTATTGGGGAGCTCCAATGGGGACCAGATGCCCACTGCACAAGATGTTACACAACACAGAAGAAAAAAATGGTCCTTTACCAGAACAACTGTAAGTTTAGATCTCTCTTTGTTATATGTAGATAACATACAGTGCATGGAGAAAATAGTCAAAGGCACAGTTAAGTGTGAGGCATCTGACAAATCTGATCACCAGAGGGATTCTTAATAGCTATTTTCCAGTGGTGCCTGTGAAAAGGATCACTCAGGCACCTGAGTGGTATGATCATATTTTTCAAAACTTCCTTTAAATACTGCAAAATACTCTCAGAAATGGGACGTGTGCTTCAGAGTCACTCTTTTTGACACACTGAACTTTTAAATTCAGCCTGGTGTTTAAACAGATCCATCACTTTTATCCTGTAGTCTACGGAGCCAATTAAAGTAATTAAATGGAAATTGGAGAGTATTTTGAAGGCTGGTTTAAGACTCCTCTGTGAGCTGTGTAGCTTAGCGTTACAGTAGGACACCATCTGCTGTCCGAGCGGAGGCCGACTGCAGCTGGTTCGGCAGCAGAATGCAATATCCTAGCTATAAAAACAATGTGACTTGTATTATCTTGGTAATGCTTTTACAAACCAAATTCCCTGTCAGATTTGTGAGTCTGTGTTGTATTTCCTTTAGGACAGCTGATTGAATTTGGTCTTTTTTGCCCTTATGTGGTGGGAAAGCATAAAATGAGGATTTCTTCATGAAGCTGATGGCTTCCTTTTTTGGTAAAAATGCCATGCAGGTACCTAGGGTGTTAAGAAATACATGTTGTAAGTGGAGATAAATAGTAATATATCAAATTTTGCATTTGCAAATAGGTTGCACGGACATTACTGGTTAGTCTACTACAAGTCTAGCACGGCACAGCCATCTGAGTGGAAGCTGTCTGTCTGTGACTGCCCACTGAAGGTGCTCTTCTCATCCCTGTCTAGCTCTCAGGGAAGCACTTGAGGCCTTGCTGGTGTAACTGCCAACTAATGTTAATTATAACAGAAATTTTCCCTCTGTGGCCACCTTACAAGTGGAAACTGAGCTGAGACCGTCTCCTTATTTTTCACAGGTCACTGAACTGATATTCATGTGGCAATGACTTTGGGTC
This sequence comes from Jacana jacana, assembly GCA_013400555.1. Classification (NCBI taxonomy): domain Eukaryota; kingdom Metazoa; phylum Chordata; class Aves; order Charadriiformes; family Jacanidae; genus Jacana; species Jacana jacana. The sequence goes on along the minus strand of VZTM01021959.1, from coordinate 93,633 downwards.
ACTGTCAACATGGAGCACTTCTGAGGTGACCTTGCCGTGCGAAACTCCATATTCCCTTACAGATCTCCTGCTTGTATTAACTTAGTTCCAGGCTTTGAAGGTGGATTGTTAGGCCCAATTATACCTGTTAACAATCTATAAAAATTGTTTTGTTGCTTACATAATTGGTATGTCTGCCTTTCTTCCCTTCATCCATTTCCTTCTAGAAAAAAGGAAATTTTCTTTAAAATGATTTCTGTCTTCCTTTGTTTCAGAACTGGTTTTCTGCTCATGCTGCTCAGAAGGCCAACATGACTGCATGAGGATTATGAGGTTGTGTCATTAATGCAATGTTGTAGAGATATCGGGTCAACTGTAGTTTGAGTCAGTACAGTAAAGCTACAGCCAGGAATTGAAATGATATGCAGGAAAAGGTTGTTGGTATCACTGTATGTAGACTTAGGGCCTCAGTAGTGCCTGCAGGAAATCATACTCCTTAAATTCTTCTCTTAAGGCTATGTAACTAGAACTTTGGGTTAGCTGAAGTGACAAAGTTAGGAATGAAATTGCCTTTAATTCCTCAGTTAAGCCAATGGGCAACTAGTGAGTGATTTTCATGCTACTCTCTGGAGGGTCCTTCTCTGCTGCCTGCCTAGGAAACCTCAGTTTGATGATTCCATTAGTGGGGATGAATCTAGGTTTCAGTGTGCAGCGTACATAGCCACACCTGAGCTCCTAAGTAGGTATAGCAAATTGATATTTCACCTGCTTTTGAGAATAATTTAGACATTTTATATCAACAAAACACTCTTACGGGACAAAAGGCTTGGCCAATGTCCTAATTACCTCTTCCATCTTTGGCTTGGCTCTTGCAAGAGTGACACATAAAAACCTGGACATGGAGCAATAGTCTATCAGAACTAAACAGTGCCATTTCCAGTCCCTTTAGTGGTGGATCTGAGAAAATACATACAGGACAAATGCTTCAGGCTTCCCCATTCCATTTCTTGCATATATTTGGAGAACTTCTAAGAAAAGTTAAGTTAAAGAGAAGGTTGAAGTTTCTGAAGAGAGAAGTATATTAAAGCATGAAGAAAAAAATTAGAAGCAAGGGAGAAATGAAAATGCTGTAGATGTTTTGCTGTATTTTTCTTTACAAATGCTGATTAATAAATTTGATATAATTAATGTCAGTGAGCATTTTCCATATAATTTGGGGTAAACTGAGATAGATAAGTAATGACTATAATACCCAGATATGTTTATCAGACTGAAACAGTTTCTCTTGATGCAATGCCTGCTGCTATTGAAGGCAAAATCGAGAAATTTATCTGTCAGAAAATACACATTACTACTTGGATTAAGAAGTTACAGATCATACACCCCTATTCCACTGACAACAAACAGTAGATTAAGGTAATTTCTGTAGCACAGAGTTTAATAAAGTGATGTAATTCTTCTGATTTTTTCCATTTGCTTAATCTCATCATTACAACCATTGCTCCTAGTACCCAAGTATGAGTAGATGGCTTTCTGCCTGATGGATTATCCTGATGCTGTATCTGTGTTATAGTTACAGACTTGGATGAAATGGACCACTATATAAACTTTCTGTGTAAGTCATTTGCCATCTGCCTGCCATTCCCAGCCTCGAGTAGAAGGGGCTTCTGGAAGACATCCTAGAGGCCTCAAACATGTCAGAGGCTCCTCAGTGGGGAAAGGGAAAAGTGCTTCTTTGTCTGCTGTGGGTAATATCAGAAATGGTGAGTTTAAATCGACCAGTTTAAGTGGGATAGTAGGAAAAAAATATCTAACTGTAAAGACTGAAGAAAGACAGAAATAAATGACTAAGGAAACAGTGCACTGTCCAAAATTGGAAATTCCTTGAGGACAGGGAGGCAAGCATCTATCATGAGTAGATTTTAATTTGATCCTACCTTTGAAAGGGGGAGAGAAGGGGAAACTAAATGACTTTTTAAGCTCCTTTTAATTTTTGGTGATTCTGTGATATTTTTTTCCCTTGCTGTAGCTGGGGCTACCACTGTGATTACTACACACTCTGGATATGCTGCAATTGAAGGTGCCCTCGCAGCTGGCAGACCCAGGGGACTATCATCCGCTTGCCAAACAGCCCCGGAGGCTATGGCAGCATTGTTTGAGATGAGTGGAAGGAGATGGAGGACATGGTGCAGAGGCTGCCCCTTGCTTCTGCCTTTCTGTGGGCCTCCCCTCCCTGGTTCTCCTTGCCTCTCCAGCCATAAGTGCTCCAGAGGGAGCATCAAGCTGAGGGCTTGTCATCACGGGAAAGCTTCGCCAGTTATTCCTGTGTCATGGCTCCAGCATAGCTGGATCGCTACAGTGCCGTCTGGGGATACTCTTGTTCCACGATAAGAGTTGGTTTCTTTTGGCTTACTTTAAGTGCATTTAGTTTCCAAAGTGACATCAGGGTGCAGAGTCGGTCTGAGCACAGCCAGGGGTTTGCACGGATTGAACCACTGCTACGGGATTTGACTCCTGTCACGTCCTGTGGCTGTCAGCATTTTGCCTTTTCACCCTTGTGAAAAGCAGCCAGCTTTCAGCACAGGGCCCTGCTTTCTCCCCTCAGTTCACACAGCATAAAATGATGGTGTCTACCCCAGAAAGAAAAGGTTTCCATAATAAAATGAAGCAATACAGTAACGGATGGTGTCAGATAAGGGTTTGAGTTGGAGCTCCTGCCTCAGCTGTTGCTGTGTTGCACTCCCCAGCAGCAAACCCTCATGTCAGCTCATCAATGCCCTCCCTCTGCGCACCGAGTCCCTTGCAGAGGCTCTACTGGGGCTTGGCCAAAAGGCCAAAAGCTCCTCTGACACCTCTAGACTCTCCTCTCCGACTCCTGGGGAGCACAAGGAGTGGTCACATCCTCAGGGGTTCACGCAGGATGGCTGCCAGTGAGCCCTGCCCAGCATGCTGCCACTCTGCTTCTTCTCGCCTCCTTGGCTTCCTTCCTACATTCCCCAGCCTGCAGCTTATTTTGAAGATTGAACTGGAATTCGTGCAGTACCTTCACTTCATAGTAACCCTCTGTGCAGGGATGAATTTTGCCAGGTCAGGTGATGGATTCAAGTGAATTCTGTCTTTTCGGTGCCAGAGGGCATGTGGCAACTTCACTGCCATCGATGTGACCAACAGCCTGTTTGCCTTCCTTGATGGTAAATCCTGCAGATGAGAGATAATGAATAATATAGGAAGCAGGAGGGGTTGTGGAGTTAGAGTTCAGAAGGGTGAGTTTTCCTTGGTCCTCAGCGTGTGTGTGTGACCACACAGGCTCCTGAGCACCACAGCTGAGGCCCCCCACCTGGATTTGTTACGATCAATAAGCTTATGCAGAGCTCCGATCCAACGTACTCATTTTCTGCAGCATCCAGTACAGGGTATGTGAAATATTAAAATATGTAATTTTAAATGCATGCCCTTTATTGCTTTATAACTAAGAAACCAGATCTTTTCCCACTGACTTTCCATGCAACTTTTCCCTGTTCTCATATCCCATGTGGCTCTTAAGTGCGCAAAGGCACCAGTATTAAAGTTTATAAGATATTTATATAAATCAGATGGTTGGTGAGTATTAAATTTGATTTTTCTCAATAACCCGAGGGGGAATATTAAAATATTAAAATTGTTTGAATATTTAAAACACAAATGGGCTTTTGAATAGTTTAGGCCAAAGCCTCAACTCTTGTACACAAATATATACTGGCTGAGGGTAGAGTCCTTGAAGTTTTAATCTTGTTATTCGCATCTAGCGAGACAAATGGCAGGCTTAGCAGAAAGCCTGTTCTCAAAAATCACAAACAGACTGATATGGAAAAACGAATTTTATCTTCTGTTTCCATCATACGATTTACCTCTTGAGAAGGGCACATATCTTTTTGTAAGTAACTGATGTCATAATGCAAAATTTGCCATCACAATTGCCTCACGGCATTGCCAGCTAAGGAACTATCTTTGCTTTTGTATTTCTTTCAATAACTTCAGTATAATTGTGAACTCTTTGAAAACTCTTACATGAGTTGCCTGTTTCAAGCGACCTTACTCTCAGCCTGTTGATACAGCACTTCCCAGGATCGCCTCCTGGTCCCGTTTTCTGCCTTTGCCTGATGGCGTTGTGGATATTGTGCTTACAGTTGTGGGTCAGTACAGCCGTGCTCTCCCGGTTCTTTTTTGGTTGGTTTTTAAATACATGAATAGCATTTGCCTTTGGGAAGAGAAGTTATTGCTTCTGAGTTGTGCAAGGGCGTGCGTAGGATAGCTGGAGGAGAGGGAGCTGGGTAGGCAAAAGGAATGTTTGCTTTCTGCTTTGGGCTCTGATTAGGTCAATTCTTGTGACAGAGTTGTTCCCGCAAACCCACAATTACTGCTAGGCTGAGTTTTCTGAAAAAAAAAAAGGGATTTCTTTGCATGCTGTTTGACCATCTTATTGCAGGACTGGTGGGTATAGGCATACGTAGGTAAGTAAGGCAAATTACAGCAGGAATGTACTTAGACTCTAAACCACTGTTGTTTTCTGTAGATGAGAAATCAACCTCTGGCCCAGATGTCTGTGTAGAGAAACAGAGACACTGCTGTGAGAAAGGAGTACTGGGATCAGAAGAAACAGGAAATGATATATTGAGAAAGGTGACATTTTTGTTATAGTTGGATGTTTTAATCTTTGTGCTTCAGGCTTCATTTCAAACTGCATATCACAAAATGAAAAACAAACATATTTTGAATGAAGAAGAGAATTGAGTTCTTTGCCTTTTGAGCTGCTACTTAAATGAGTTCCTATTATAGTTTTTAAGAACTACATTTTAGGAAATGTAGTGAATCCTAACAAGTAAACAAATACATTTTAAATCCAATCATTGCAATATTATGCCTGATATTTATAATATCTTGGCCCTTATGTTTTTCTGCTAGAACAGCTGTAGGGCTTTCGGGGGTGATGGGTAGTTCTTAATGAAATGGCTGAAAAACTCCAAAGAAGTAATTTGTCTTCTTAGACAACAGATTTTTAGAATTAACCTCAGAGTGCATGAAATACAACTTAAATGCTATTATGATAAAAAACACTTAAGCTACTGATAATCATCCTATCCTTGCACTTCACATGTTTACGTGAGAGACAGATCTAGACTTGCTTTAATTACCTTTTCAACATATTTCTGAATACTGTTAATGTTGTAAAAAATGTTATATATGTAAGTTACAGAAAAAAGCCTTGTTAGTGAAAAGGGTATGTCTATCATCATTATTGTTGGCCCTTGTCAAAAAAAGCATCTTGTTAAGGAAGATAATTGACTTTTTATAATTAGAGGTGAAAGAAGCCTATTAGATCATTTTGTTCACCATGATAAATATAATGCCATTATATTTTGTCTAGAAGGAAATGCTAATTCACTGATTCACAACAGGTACCCTTTTCCATCCTCAAATGGTGTTTTCTTTAATGCTAATGAGTTCTCAGTCTGAGTTGATCACCTGGAAGGTGTTTTCAAGATGTATTCTTACCCCTAATTATCTTTATAGGTCTACCCACATTACCTTTTAATCAAGATTCTGATCTTTGTGCTGATTAAAAAGAAGATCTTGTACAGAAGTCACTTGGCTCCCAGAGGTCTGGATTTAATTTTGGGTTTGTCTACAGCTCTCAGNCTCAGCCTTTCCTTGTATGGGAGATGCTCCAGTCCCTTAATCGTCTTGGTAGCCCTGCCCACTGAATTTCACTGTTCTCCACTGTCATTAATAAATCTTTATTGACCTTCACTGAAAAGTCAGTGGGATTAATCCCACAGGTGCAGAGAATCTTCATGGAGGTCTTCAGAGACCTCTCTATTGAACGTATGGAGAATCTAATTCTTTACTCTAAAAAAAGCTGGTAAAACCTGCTTCTTCATCCTCAAGAGGAAGACACCTACAGTTCAAACTTATCTGAACACAGACAGGCTTCTTTCCTGCCTTATCATACTTGAAAGTTGATACTTGAATCAAAATCAAAAGAATTAATTTAACCCACTATGACTTAAAAAAATTCATTATAGGAAGTCAGCATACACTTTAGACCCAGTCACCCAGGCTTCCTTCTCTTTGCAGTTTGCAGCACTGTAAATCTAGATCATCTTCCCAAAGGAAGAGAAGAGTCTGCTGAATCACAGCCTTTTAGAGGCTAATATCTAGTGCCTTCAAAATGTCAACTTGATGGGATCTGAACTGCAGTCAGAGAATAGGAGTAATCAAGGTTGCTGTAGTTGAACATTCCTTAATGGGTAGGCTTAATTAAAGGATAATACTCTATGCAAGATCAGATATTTCATTTTGGAGTGAAATGAATACTGACTTTTTTTCAGTCCCCAGTGCATGAAATCACGTGCTCCAGCCATTAGACAAGTACTTCCATAGCACAAAGCTGAGGATATATGTTGAACACCCACATAGTGGCTTGAAGAGTGGTTTGGAGGCAAAGTCTGATGTTATAGCCTTGGAGAGTATGAGGGTGGATGGAACCTGGTGAATTTTGTCTGTTACTCCTATTAGGAAGAATCATGTCTATCTTCATGTTGTGCCTGAGAGGGCTAGCTGGCACAACCATGCCAGGGGCCATGTTAACAATTAAGAGGCATGGACAGCCAGTGGTCTAGTACTTGATTTTACTCCATGGCCTTGTTTTATTTAGCAGCCTAGAAGCAGATTTTTCAACCAATACTGTGGCAGTATGTCCACTCAATAAAGATAAAGGCTGTTCTCCTGTTCTTCACATTTACTTGTAGGCAAAGGTGTAGGGCATCTCTGCCTGAGATGTTTGTTCAAGAGATAACATATGGAGTCCTAGAGTGCTAAAAGAGGAAATGAAGTGATGGAAATTACAGTGAATCAGGTAGGCTGAAGCTAATATTTTGTCTCTAAAAACCTAGAAAAAAGTTGTTATGAAATGGTGTGTGATATGCTGACAAAGATTTATGATTCTTATTCTTCAGAAGAGGAAATCCTATCAATAACATCTTTACATTTAGGAGGAAGCCCATATGTGGGCATAGTCTGTGACACTCTTCAGTCTGTGCAGGACATTGGACTGGTCATGATGGTTCATTCACCATTTCTGTGACAAAGAGATTCTAATTACTGCTGAAACAGTCTGTGTGCAGTAAAGAACATCAGTGGATTGAGATATCAGTTGTACACCTTGGAATGGCTTCCTCAGGAACCTTATTCCTATACCAGCAAACACTAACTCAATTTATTGTATGGTATCAAACATTAACTTATTGCCAGCTTTCCAAGACAGAAAACGCTCTATCGTTGTAAGCACTATCATCGACATAAGAGGTATGTGTGTTAATAAATATGGGGATAGTTAAAACTGTATTTATTTTTTGTCAGTTTTTACTAGTGTTACTAGAATCTGCAGAAACTATTTCTGAAAAAGAAAGACTCTGAATCATTTTAGGCTTTTCTGCAATTTGGGTGTGTTAATTTTCATTTATGTCAACGTGGCTCTTGATTTCTCTTTATTATTATATATTCAAGCTTGTCATCATCATCAGAATAAACAAGTGACCCAATTCAGCTTGGTCTTCACCTTTCACCTACGTAAAATTTCAAAAGGAGACTCATTGTTTTTGCATGTGTCGTAACCCTGTAATTATGAAGAAATTCAGTAGCAAATTACTTCCATGGCTTTTCCCCTCCATTCTCTGCAGTTGAAAGCATTCCTTCAAGAGACATTAAATAGTCCCAATTTCCCTGTTCTTCTGAGAATACCATACTAATGAAAATATACACTAAATATTTTCCTGAGACAGAAAAACGGGTACAGTCAGTAGAAGTAAATCATTGTCTGTTATCAGTTACAATTTGATGTGAATTCCTTTTATTGCTCAACACCTCATTCATGTTGGAAAAGTACACACTGAGGAACGTCTCACAACTTTGAAGAAGTTTCTGCATGCGCAAAATGTGTCTAACCACCATTACAATAATTTTTCAAAGTTCCTAGAGCTAGATGGTCATAGACTGCTGTCACTGTCAAAGTATGGGGAAATAGCGGGGGGGAAAATGTATGAAATTACAGAACCCATCAACATATGTCCTGTGAAATAAGAGACGTGATAAAAAGCTATCAGCTTCATGCCAGCCTTTACCATATTTTATCAACCACCAAAGGAAATCAACATAGGCTTAAATTTATAGTTTGGGATGTATTGTCACTGGGTATGCCTTTTGTGATATGGCTGTTTCTGCAGTATGTGTAGAAAAGGCAGTTGTTCAGCCTCTCAAACCACAACAGCTAAACCATGTAGTGGATGTGTGACATTTGTCATCTAACTGAGCCTCAAGTAGCTGAGTTGTGAATGTATAATCAGTGTGACATTTTGGAAGGCTGCTTTTATTTGCAGCATGTTTTCCTATGCTTGCCAGCTCTGAGGATGAAAGACAACCTGACAGTATTTTAAATAATGAGATCTTTGATCTGAAAATGTATAAAATAACCTTTCCTCCCCCAACATTTTTGGTGAATTTGTCTGAATACCATAAATTGTGTATCTAAGAAACAGGCTTCAAACAATTCCTTTGAGTTCCTCCTCTGTTAATAACAACCTATTTTTATTGACAGGGCAGAAGTGAGTCAGCCAAATGCTGGAAAGCTGGGATGACAGTTGATGTTCCTCTTTTCATAAATGCATGATTTCAAGTCATTTTGCAGGGGGACAGTCAGAATAATCTCAAGTCTGACATTGTCAGTGAGTTGGTTAGACCAAGAAATACTGAGCTAGGGACTTTGTATGAGGGTTCTCTTTACAAATGTGACATAACTGCTTTGAAACCAAAGAAATAGCACTAGAAGAAAGAAATTGCATAAATAAGATCTGTTGCACCTTATTGAATAGACTGTCTATCATATTTTGTTAAAAGTTCATATTACTCTATTACCTTACTCTGGAAGATTTTGCATACCTATAGTTTTTAGCAAAGCTAGGCTTTGTCTTAGCTAACGTGACTGAGGTTTAAGATTCTTGTTCTACTGCTGCCAAGGACTGGTTTAGAGGAAGAGATATTTTAAATAATTGCTTTCTGATGAGATATAATAGTGGGATTGGGGAGTACAAGTAACTTGGAGTAATACTGAGTTTAGCCTTTCAAAAACAGCCCAATTAAATTCTCTATAAAAACAATAACAGCATAATTACTTGGGTTAATCTCTGTTCATGCCTTTAATTTCTTTGCAATTGTCTATATTGTCTTCACGACCCACAGGAAAAAGAGTGGAGTTTCAAGAATTCCAGAAGACAATGTGGTGTATCAAAGGCAGATGTTCTCCAGCTTCCCAAAGATGGCAATGGCTTCTCATTGTACACCTGACAGCAGAGAGGCACTCTGTCAGAATGTGTGATGTTTTAGAAAGTTATAAGGTAAAAGAAGATGCAAGAAGCCTTTCCTTCCTGCATAATGCTGATGAATGAGAAAGAAGAAAGAAGTGAGAAATGGGCAAAAGGTCCAGCCCAAGTGTTTAACAGCCATAACTGTCTTGCTCTATAGACCTTTCTTTGTGCTACCTGACTAAGGCTCCCGGTCTTTACCATACCTCCAGGTTCAATGACCATGACTACTTATAGTGATGTATATGCCACACCTCTGTCCATGACATCCTTTTGTGCTGTAGAGCTACCACATAGATGAGCATCTTTATCACACTATTTTGCAATGTAGTTACTTTCAGTCCCTACATGACCTGGAGCTCCAGAAATCCTGCTGCAGGGAGCACTGTTGATGGCAGATACTCCTGTATTATTGCTTTAGTAGTGAGAGAGAGAGCAGCAAACCTGCACCCAGCCACTGGCCAGCTTAGGGACAGGACTGCCAATGGGCTGAAATGAAACCCATAAACTCTGGAGTAACGTAAACTTTTACTTTTTTCATTCAGTATTGTACAGACTGTTCAGTTGAAGTCTTAACTTTAAAGTCTGCTTTTCTGTAGAGTACAGTGGAAGCATGGATTTAAGGAGCGCTAAGGGGCTTCAAAACTCATTAACAAGAATAGATGCAAGGTCTACTCGTGTCCTCAACCTCTCCACATTCCCCACTCACATAAAGATCACCTCCACTCTTGTAGTAGGACTCAGTCATGCCCAGAGATTAGGTTTAAATTGTGTAAATTGCAGGCCATGATTTCCTCCATGTCTGTAAAAAAATGAGCATATAATTCAGAACCTTAGTTGGTTGGTTTTCCTTGTGTGTCCAGTGTCCTCACTCTTCCCTGTTCATTTGGTTTGGCTGAGCTCAGCTGTATGAAATTCAAGCCAGTCATGTGTAGCATTTTAGTATTATGAGTTGCCTAATTTACTTAAGAGAGATGCTAGAATCCAAAAATATATATTTTGGCAAGGGTTAAACCTTAATCTCGAAAGCTACATGCCAATTCAAAGTGTATTTTGTGTGCAGATTTATCTGAGAGTGGCTTGGCACTAAAGGATTTTCCATTGGCGCTAAAAGAGCCACTGCATGCCAAGAAAGTAAATATCAAACAGAAATGTGCCAGTATTTCCTGCCAGTCTCACATTTTTGAAACTTTTTCCATCCTCCATGCCATTGATTTCTGATATGCTCCCAGGCTTCCTAGGGAAAGGCTTTTGAGTCTCACCCCAGGATGTTGAAAGTCTCCTAATTTGAATACTAAAAATGCTAAATGAAAAAGGACTCCTCCCCCCTCTGACACCCCCAAGGAAAATCCCAGAATCTTTTCCTGTGAAATGCTGGAAGACTTCAAGGGGTTTTCAACGATCCAGAATACACAACAGATGGGAAGTGACACTGGCTCAGATGGCAGACTTTTCTTCCAACTTTTGCACAAACAAGTTGGTAAAGCCTTTCCGCCTCTTCTCGGAGTCTCTGGTGCCATAGATTTCTGATCACACTTTGTTATTGATTCCTGTGTCTCAGTTTCCCACAATTGGCTTTTTAATTTTTTTCTTACTTGTTCCTAGGCTTGGAGCTTTTCCCCTGCTCCTGCCTGCCAAGTTCTACCCTTGAAACTCTGTCCCTTCAATGTTCTTTCTTTCACAAGTTGTCCCTTCACCATTGACCATTCAGTCCTATGGCTGAACTGCATTTCTTTGTGCCTGTGTTGCATTCTTTAAAGGTCTCCAGTTCTCCAGTCCTGGAAGCAGATGGTGTTGATCAACCTCCTCATCACTGGATTTCTCAAAGGACACACTTCAGTCAACAGTGGGATCTTGTTTAACACTACACCATGTACCGAAACAGCAGGAGTAAAAGTATCTGGGTTTTACTTAGTCAATTGGTTAGAGGAAAGTAGGAAATGTCATAACCCACAATTTACCATATTTACATACCATATAGCATAGACTATTTTGTTTCTGCCTCTAGTTTGCTTGCTAGGCATAATAACTTTTTTCACTGTTGTTTATGACATTGTGTACAAAACTCCTACATTTCTTAGTAACCTACTTGGATTGCCTAACCTCAGCGTTCAAACAGCTGTCAGGTAGATCCAGCATCTCCTAGATTTTGGACATGGTATAACATGTGAAAATGCAATGAAAATCAGAAAGACTTTTGTCATACTAATATGGATATTAAAAAAGCGTGTTGCTTGAACTTGATATTAGTATCAACTGGTTTTACCTCTTAAAGATTATTTGGCTGGTTACATTTTTTTTAAGTTTTCTGGTAACCAGGAGATCTTAAAGGTGGGATACCATGAGTTTCTGAAAGTGAGTGTGTGATGTTGGTGGTAGTAACGACTACTGCCACCACCTCTGAAGTCCCATCTCACCTGACATTCCTAATGCTGTGGGGAACCTGATCAGAAATAACTCAGTTCTCATATGATGAAGGAAATCTCATTTAGAAGTAACTTTTCTGTAAATCATAGAATCATAGAATCAGATAGGTTGGAAAAGACCCTTGGGATCATCAAGTCCAACCATCAGCCCTCAACACCACATCTAATCTACTCCTAAACACAGTCAGGGATGGTGACTCCACCACCTCCCTGGGCAGCTGATTCCACTCACTGACCACTCTTTCTGTGAAAAACTTTTTCCTAATATCAAGCCTAAACCTACCCTGCTGCAGCTTGAAGCCATTCCCTCTTGTTCTATAGCTAACTACTCGTGAGAAGAGACCAGCACCAACCTCTGTACAATGCCCTTTCAAGCAGTTGTAGAGAGCGATGAGGTCTCCCCTCAGCCTCCTCTTCCTCAAACCCCAACTCCCTCAATTGATCCTCATAAGCCTTATTCTCCAGGCCTTTCACCAGTTTCATTGCCCTCCTCTGTACTCGCTCCAGCACCTGGAGATCTCTCTTGTGTTGAGGTGCCCAGAACTGGACACAATACTCAAGGTGCGGCCTCACCATTGTTGAGTACAGCGGGACAATCACCTCCCTACTTCTGCTGGTCACACTATTCTTTATGCAAGCCAGGATGCCATTGGCCTTCTTGGCCACCTGGGCACACTGCTGGCTCATGTTCAGCCGCTTGTTAGCCAGCACCCCCAGGTCCCTTTCTGCTAGGCAGCTCTCCAGCCACACTTCCCCAAGCCTGTAGCGATGCATGGGGTTGTTGTGGCCCAAATGCAGGACCTGAAAGAATAGAAAGAGAGAGCTACAGCTCCTGAGACCCTGGAGCTGGGCAATGAGTGTGGAACCTCAATGCAACGCAGCAAGGTTGAACAGAGGTTCTGTGTGAGTGTGCGTGTGCCCGTGTGTCTGCACAACTGTGTGCACACAGTTTAATTTATGAAGAGAAAGAAAGGGACAGGAAGGGTGTTGTTGAGTAGGAGCTGAAAAGAATTTTTAAAATTAAAAAAAACCAACCCAACCCAAATGAAATTATATGCATAAGCCTGTGTCGATACTAGGAAAATAGTAGTATATGCACAAACAATACAAATCAGATTTAGGATTTCTTTTGTTTATATGCCTTATAAATTAAAGAAAACATTCTGCTCCTGGATCTGAACTGCAGATCTTGATTGCACATTCTTTGCTGGAGCGAGCTCCCACCATGCCAGGGGAGGTGGTTGCACACAGAGATGGTGATGGTGGGGGCTCCTTGTTACACGCAGAAGTAAAACGTTGCCTTAAAGCCAGGATGTTCCAGAGTTCTTCTCAGGTCATGGCACTGTGGGGTCCCAAGATGGAGTCAAGCACGGCCCGTGCGCTCCTGGTGCTGAAGGTGTTGCTCCCTTCAAACCTTTCAGCTTAGAGGGATACATGGCTAGATGCCACGGTTTGGAGCTGTTTGGGGATGTCAAAGTGCATCACTGGGACTCCTAAAGGGCCAGAGTCCTTGGCCTCTTTGAGTGATTGCATACTGCTGGAACACTTGACAGCTCTGTGCTCAGCAAAGTCTTCAAAAATAAGGCAATAAATAAAATAAAATAAAATAAAATAAAATAAAATAAAATAAAATAAAATAAAATAAAATATAAAATAAACCCCAGTCCACTATTTTTACAAGCTGCTGGAGTGAGAAATGTGGGAAGTCTTTTCACTACAACAGTCATATCCTTTTAACCTGTGCCCCTGGAAGAAGGCAAGCTGAAAGACTCCTTTTACACCTGTGTTCCTTCATGACTTTTACTTAGAATTTCACCCCAAATGTTATCCAAGTACAAATTAGTGTTGGTGAATTCATTTTTCTTCCTTGACTGTGTCTGTTGGGGACCTCCATCATTAGAAATTAGGCATCATAAAGCTGCTCTGGTTCAAATCCTTACTGTAAAAAGTCAAAATTGCTGTAAGCTATGTTTTATATACTGTGATTGCTTAGCCTCGCCTAGAGCTGGAGCAAAGTGCCTCAGTGAAAGGCCAGGTCTCAAGCATGAATATAAATATATATATATATATATTTAATTTTTTTTAAGCTATGCAGTATGGATTAACGGCGTAGGAAAAAAAACCCTTGCAGCATGGAAATCAAGAACCTATATGCACTCACTGAGAGAGCTGTGCAGCGAAATCCCTGGCACAAATGCAGGGTGGTGTCACTGCAGTTTACCTGTGTGAGGAAGCTCTGGAGCTGTGCTATCAGGAAGCCCTTTTTTCTCCTGTGACATGCTGTGTTGCCACTCTGAGTTTTAGAATACAGGTGAGCCCAAAAGGACAGCTAGTCCTAGCTGTATCAGCCCAAACCTTGCAGCAACCATCCCACAATGAAAGTTAACGCTCCTGGCAGTGTCCATGAGAAAGTCCTTGTGCAAAGTCCACATTCTCAAAGGGGAGAAAAACAGTGAGGAAACAAAGACAACTTAATCCATCTTTAAGAAATGCGTGTTCTTTTTTCCAGTATGTACAACAAACTGATCAGGCACAGATCAAGCTTCTCCTCAACAGGAGACTATGGTAAAGGAAAGAAGAAATGTGTGGGTTTTTTTCTTTTTTACAAAGTGATATTCGATATAAAAATTGCAGGAGAACAATTATGCTGGTTTATGTTCTGTTGGAATAAATCACTCATTGCTACCCAGCCTTTTAGTATAATTGGGTATGCTGCAACTTATGGAAGGTCTCTACTGCCAACCTCTGTTCTGTAATTCATTAGCATCAAGTTGCTGCCACAACATATAACTCATTAAAATTTGAGGTCTTCATAATCTTAATAGAGAAAAAGTCCTCATGCTTATGAACAGTAAAAGCTTTGGAAGCCTTTATTCAATGGACTGAGAGGAAGAGAAGGAAGTCATCACGCAAGGGGTGAAGATGGAAAGCAAAACCCCATCTTGCCTTGTTAATGGACATTGTTGCTCTGTGATTTTGTCCCAGCCCATATTTGGGTCCCAGCAACAGTGCATTCAAGCTTTGGTGCTCAAAGAGCCCCAAGTAGCCATTTACCAAACTGCTTTTCTGGGTGTAAATCATTTTCACATCGGAACGGTCTCAATGATACAAACAGCTACAGGTAGCCCCTGCCACAGTTTTCCACGTGTATATAAGACACAGATAGGTTAGTCCTCGATTTCCAGTCAAATGATGAGGGGTAGTATATGTCTGGGGCACTAGATTGGGTGTTCGGATGGACCTAAAAATAGCATTTTGGAAAGGGATTTTATTCTGGTAGGTGCTGGGGGAAGGATATAGTGCATGGTTGGAGCTGAGGAACGTGTCTCCTCCATGACTTCTTTGAATGTGGGGCCCCTGGCAGCTGTTCTGGCCCCAGCCCTCTCACTCAGTCACCCTGTGCCAATTGCTGCTCATAAGCAGATTTCAGCTCTGCTCCATTCAATGTGTCTGGGGGGGGGAAATAGCAGGGGCAGTGCACTGCGTGGATAGAGCCCTAACCCTTCTCAGCGAGAAGCCAGCAGGGCAAGCCCCGTGTTCAGCGTGTGAGACTTCACAGCTCTGCTTGTAGACTTTGTCTACAAGCGAGACTGACCTGGTTAAACCCAGATTTCCCCTTATTGAAGGCCCGATTTTTCTCCTTTGGGGTCTTGTAAACCTGGAAGTGCTATTTCTGTTAAGAAATATAGAAGTCAGACACCTTCTTACCCTCACTAACTTTCTGGGAAAATTGTAGCTTGAGCTAGAAGGAAAGACCTTTTGTCCAAACCTGGAAGAAAATGAGAGGGATGCTGGCAGAATGGAGCTGTTACTTAGAAGAAAAAAAGAAAAAAAGCCATAAACTGTCATAGTCTGGGGCCATGGGCAGACATTTGCTGCTAACACTTTTTAGCTATGTCCTTGCTATGAAACTCAAAGGGGTAGTTTTAAACAGTTCCTTAACAGTTTCTAGTTAAGTATGAGCTAAGACACTTGGTTTGTTCTCCTACTCATTAGGTTACTGTGGAAGGGCTATGAATTTGAGTGTTTGACTCAGTATTTATTGGCAGTGTGAACTCTTGCAGCTCTGTCCCTGGTGAATTAGCTTCTGAACACTCAGACCAGGAGGGAAAAAACTCAGTTCAGCCACTGCTCACATTGTAAGGCTTATACCAGCATGTCAGAAAGAAGGAGCCTGTGTCTACTGAATGTTTTTCCTGCAGTAGCTTTTTGGAGGGCTATGGGAACTCCTGGGCATCTGAAATAATGCTCAGCACAAAGCTCACCAGGGACATCAAGAGGAGTTATCGGTACCATAGAAGTGTGAGTGGTACAAATCCACTCAAAATTCACTTCAACACCAAGTCTAGCAGCCATGAAAGTGGTTTATCCTGCTAGATTTGACCTATAATGCCCTTAGGTACTTTTATGCACAATTCTTTTAACTCTGTTATGGTGGCGGTATGGTGGGATGATGGCAGTACATCAGTCTGCTCGGTTTTGCTCCAGTATTTTCTTAAGTAGGGAAAGATTCAGGTCTCTACTAATTTGCTTGTATATGCCAGTTTATGGGAGCAGCTGCTAAAGTGAGATTCTTCACAAGTCTGAAACCTCAGAAGCCTGAGAGATCAGAGGGACGTTTCATATGAAGTCAAGCAGCTGTGCAGTCAGAAATCCAAATGATTTACAGCACTTTTCTTATACTGTAGCTAATGAACAGGAGAACAAGAAGAAGGAGGATCAACCTGAGATCGTACTCAGGCTAAGCCAGGTGCTGATAGGAAATAGTATAAATTGCCCCTCAATTTTCCATAGCAAAAATATAGTTTTATATTATAAATAATTTTTGTATCAAAATAATAAATATTTTTATCAAAAACTGGTATTAAAAAATCTACCAAAATTACACCACCCTGTGTGGTCAAATGGAGTATTATTATTGTGCCTATTGTCTTGTGGGGTTGGTTCTGTTTAGCTGTATTTGTATCATGGTGGAGAGGAGAGATCTGTTTTGGGATTAGGGTGGGTTGCACTGAGCAAAGTGGTTTATCAACAAGCAAAAACTCTGTTCTGACCTTGTTAACTGGAACAGTACTTGTTGCATTATGTGAGGAGAGGCTGAGGTAACTGGGCATGATTAATTTGGAGAAGAGGAAGCTGAAGGGAGACCTCATTGGCCTCTACAACTGCCTGAAAGGTGGTTGAAGAGAGGTGGGTGCTGGCCTCTTCTCTCAAGTGAATAATGACAGGACTAGAGGAAACTGTACGAAGTTGCAGCAGGGGAGGTTTAGATTAGATATTAGGAAGAATTACTTTACTGAGAGGGTGGTCAGTGATTGGAACAGCCTTCCCAGGGAGGTTGTGGAGTCACCATGCCTAGAGGTATTTTAGAAACATGTAGATATGGCACTTCAGCGCATGAGGTTGTTGGGTGCAGTGGTTGTTGTGGTAGGGTTTTTTTGGTGGTGGGGTTTTTGTTTGGTTGTTTTGTTTTGTTTAGTTTTGTTTTGTTTTGTTTATGGTCAGACTTGATGATCAAAAGACTCCTTCCAACCATGAATATTCTGTGATTATGCAACAGCGCTGCAACCACTTTATCTGGTCCTACTTTAAGTCACTCAGTGAGGTCAGAACTCATTGAAGTCTTGGGACACAGAATCACAACTCAATGTGACAGAGTGGAAATGGGTTAACAAAGGAAAGTTCATTGCTGGAGCTGCTGTAGGGCAGTGGTGTTCAGTCATGTGCTCAACCCCAGCGCATCTTGCCTAGATACTTTTCTTTGCCTGTGTTACTTAACACCTTCCTACAGCATATGTTTCAATTTAAGACAGCCCAAGACAAATGCATCCCATTATGCTTGAAGAGGTGAAGCAAGGCCAGTATAAATGCATAGTGTGCTGTGAATTATGCTTTCTCAGTAACTTGCCAGTATCTGGGCTTGGCTGTTATATTTGTGGCATGTTTGTAAGCCCATACTCTAACTTAGAGGCGTTGATATCCAAAACCAAAACATCATCATAATTCACTACAAAAAGGAGAAATCTAAATGTCTTTAGCTGAATTGGCTCAATACATGGAGCTACAGTGACTTGGATTCTCATGAGGAAGAAAAAGAAATATATATATAATTAATTTGCAACCCCCCCCCCCCCTAACAA